>CM061531.1:35025940-35441091 GCA_030545055.2 Neoaliturus tenellus | reverse complement strand
AATAACATAATCTTTTTTATCAAATAATGTTGTGCAAAGCTTATTATTATAATGTTCAGGTGCTAATGGTAAATCTTTATGGTCATCATGTAATTCAATAGGATATTCTAAATCAACATCTAATATATATCCATATTCAGCATTTTCATCTAATTCTAATATTGTTTCTTCCCATTCATTTAATGTATATGTATTAGGATTCATCAATGTTATATCTTTATAAGGTAATTTTTGACTTAAAGCCCATCCATATAGATTATTTGCATCTATATATAACATATAATTTTCAGGTTTTGTTTTATCATAATTTTTTGTATATTTATTGTTTGCTTTACAATATCTAGTTATACATTGTGAAATACCACCTCTAATACCTTTTTCAATCATTAAATACATATTATAATCACTTATTAATTCTAGTTCAATTTTTGTTAATTTTAACATAGAATCCCAAGCTAATGATGGTGATGTTAGATAATGTGCTGGATCTAATTGATAATTTTTCAAACAAACAGATCTAAAATTTTCAAATATATCAGCTAATAATAATACATCCTGAATATTATATAAATCTGAATAATTACCTAATGTTTTTACTTTTAATTTATTCCAAACTTTTATATAATGTTTATAATCATCATCACTTATATTTTCATTAGTTAAACAACTATAAAATTGATCTTTTTCTAATATTTTATCATAGTTTAATTTTTCAACATTATCAATACATTCATATGGAAATACACCTTTAGAAGTTAATATTTTTGAAGTTTCATTATCATATTCAATTATATCTTTTTCTTTTATAAATTTATTTATATGCTTAAATTCTTTAAGATTTTTAGCTAATTTTGTCAATTGATGTAGCCATAAATCTAAATGTATCTACAAATGAGAATTTTATAAATTTTCTAGGTTTAAAATATAGTTCACCTTCAAATTCATAACCATAACCAGAATTTACTGAATAGTTTATATATTTTTCATCTGTATTAGCTAACAAATCAATTTTACCATATTTTTTAGCTAATTCTTTTATAAACAAATGTGTATCATAATTTGAACTATTATGACAGAATATAGGAATATTTTGAGGAAATTTTAGATTTAAATTACAATTTAAATGTGCAGCACCTCTAAATTTTCCTGTTAAATGACAATGATCTCTTACTTTTATTCTTTTATCATTATCAAAACCACTATTTTCACAAATATGACAAATATTTGTTTTCTGATAATTAATTTCTTCTTCATTAGTTAAATTCATAGGCTTTTTATTTTTTGAATTATATTTTTTAGCTATATATTTTGAAATTTCATCTAAATATTCAAATAATTTATTTGGTACATTTATTAATTCCTCTTCATTTTTTGCTCTATAACAAATAGGTTTATACATTTTATTAGTTACTCTAGATACTAAATAGATTGTAAATCCATATGGTTTATGTTTTTGAATTTTATTTGTAAATGAGCAATTTGGATTATTTTTACAATTATCAATCTTTTCTAATATACTTTCAAAATCCATATAAATTACATATGGATGTTCAAACTTTTTATAATAATTTTTAAAACTTACAGTTTGACCTTTAAATGGCATTATAGGTCTACAAGGTTCTAATGATTTACATATCTCTAAATGATTAATCAAGTCTTTATTTTTGTAGAAATGAGTCAAACATCTTCTACAAATATATTTTTTATTTTTATTTTTTTGTGTTAATTGCTTAGATACTAACTTACTTAAATCAGTAATCAATATATAATGAGAATTATTACCAATTTTATAATATAATAAATCAATTTCTAGTTTTGAATTATAATGTTCAGATATTTGTAATGGCACTATTTTTTCATCTTCATCAATTGTATAAATATTTATTGACATTGATGGATAGTTATATTTAGAATCAAATGATCTTTTTTCAAATAATTTAATATCTTTCAATGATATTGGATAATCAAAACCTTTAAAAATATCATCATTTATATATTTTTGATATTGTTTAACTCTTTCAGCATGTTCGTTTGGTTTATCAATAGCACATCTAATTGCATAAATAAAACAATATTCATCTTTATTTTTAAAATTTACACAACATTTTTTATTCTTAATTTCATTTGGTAATTCTATATATGATCCAGCATTTAATGAATTATTTTTAGATAATTTTAGATTTAGTTCAACACATCTTTTTAATGACCAACCAGAGCCTTTTGATGGTTGATTTAGTTGTTCTCTAACTATTAATTTCTTAAATTGATCATCAATAAAATCATCTATATTTAAAATATCTGAACTTTTTATGCAAAAATACATATTACTATTTTGAATTTCACCATTTATTAATTTTCTTTCATATTCACATTCTAAAGCCATCTGTCCTTTAATATTTTTAAATTTTTGTTTTTCTATCAATTTTTTTATTTCATTTCTTTGAGTTTCTAAATAATCATTAATATCTAAATCATCATTTGAATTTGTTAAAATATAATCTTGAAAATATCCTTTTAATGACGAAGCTTCTTGAATATTTATTATATTTTCTTTTGGAATTGGTCTATTTTTAAAATAATCATTTAATAATCCAATCAATTCTTTTCTAGTTTTATTAACAATTTTAATACTATTTTTAATTGCTAAATTTTGAATATATTTAAATGATCTATATTCTAAATTATTTGGATTTTCTTTAATTTTGTTTAATCTTTTAATTAGTTCATCTCTAGATAATTTTTCATAATTTCTGACAGATAATTTTTTTGCAATTTCATTTAATTTTACTATATTAAATAATGAATAATTTGTAAGATCAAATGTTTCTTTAATATTTGTTAATTCATCTAAAGTTTTATTTTTATAATTATATATATTATTATTTTTACACCAATGTTTTAATTCAAATATTTTATTATCATATTTTTGTTTATTTAGTAAATGTTTAGTTGAATTATAATGTCTATCATAATTTTTATATAATATATTTTTATTACAATAAGGACAATTAATATTTTTATTTGTTCGTTCCATTTATTAGGGGTGAAATTCTTTATTTATTAAAAATAATTTTTACTTAGAAATAAAACTCTTAAAAATATAAGAAGTATTTCCACTTTTTACTAGGTAATTTATAGTTTAAATCATATTTTTTAAATAAAATTTGAATTTTTTTAAAACAAGTAAAATTTTGTCTTCATTTTTTTATCATATTTTTAAATTTTCTAGTTTTGTTATATTTTTGTCATGAATTTTAGTTTCTAAATGTCTTAAATAATTATTAGTCCATTTAATATTTCTTCCACATTCACAAAATTGTGGTTTTAAAAACATTTCTCTAATACATTGTATACAAATTGTATTTTTTCTATCTTTACTATAATGATAATTATTAAAATTTGAAATATCTTTAATTTCTTTACATTTATGACATTGTTTTTCATTTAATTCAATAACTTTAATACTATCATATAATTTTTTATAATACACATCCTTACATTCTTTACAATAATAATATAACCCATCTTTAGTATTTTTGTCTTTATAAAATTTAGATATATCTTTATATAATTTACACCTTAAACATATCTTTTCCATTTATATAAAATAAAATTTACAAATTGGTTTTTTTCAATTCATATTCATAAAAATTTCCAATAATATCTTCATTATTTTGATCTTTTATACTATAAGTAACTGGATTTGTATTATTAATTTTAGAAATTATAAATATTTCTCTAGACCAATTATTTTTATATTTATTAGAAAATGTTGATTTTTTATTTCCAATTCTAACTCTATCATTTATTTTAAATTTTGATTTGGTTATTATTTTTGGTGGTTTATATTTAAAAACAGTATCTAATAAATCCTTTTCATTATTTTTATTTACTTCAATTGGTTTCATTTTAATTGTTGAATGATATGAGTTATTATATTCTTTAACAATTTTTGGTAAAATATTTATCCATCTATAATTTTTATTAATTTCAAACTGTATTTTCATTTTTTCATTTTGTGTTCTATTATACCTTTCTATTATACTTGATTTTTCTTCATTTTCTGTATGATACAATTTAATATTATATTTATTTAATATTTCTTTAAATTCTTTATTGATAAATTCTAATCCTTTATCTGTATGTAAAAGATTAGGTGATCTATGATTAATTTTAATTGCATCCTTAATTATTTCTTCAAATGCTCTAGAAACTGTTTTTCCATCTTTTTTCTTTAATGGTTTTGACCAAACATATTTTGAGAAAGTATCTATCACATTTAACATATATTTATAACCATCATTTTCTTTTTCATAATTTTTCATTATAATTAAATCTGCTGCCCATAAATCATCAATACCTAATGTAATTATTTTTCTTTTTAGAAATTTCTTTCTAATTGGAGCATGAATTTCATTTGCTTCAATTATTTGTTCATTTTTAGTTAATTCTTTTTTAATTATAGGTTTAACTTCTTTTTTCAAAATTTTACTCTTATTTGTTTTACAAATTGAACATTTAGTAGCAATTCTATGTAATCCATTTTTCATTTCAACGATTTGTGGATTAATATTTTTAGTTTTTTTCTTACATTTGTGACAATGAATTGGTTCATTCATTTATGTATATTTTTTTTTTAAATAAATGGATATGTGTTATAGATGTCATAATCAAACTAATTTTACTATTATTGGAAATTGTGTAGGATGTAATATATGTAAAAGAATTATTTATGAAAAAAAGATTAAGAGAAAAAGTAATAAGAATAAACATCTTAAACATATTTTAAGAGAATTTAACCATTTTCAACCATATAAAACACAACAATTAATTAATGAATTATATATTTTATGTATTTACAATCATTTTGAAATAACACCTAAGAATATAAAATTATTTTTAAAACAAAGGAATTGTACAAATTGGATATTTTACTATCAATTTTTAAACAAAATATACAATATTGATTTTGAATTGAATAATGAAGATAAAGAAAAAATTACACTATTTTTTAATAAATATTTATGTTTTAAGAAAAGTAATATATCATACAAAAAATTATTACCTATGATTTTTAAATACTTAAATATGGATTTTTGTATAAAACCTAATTATGATAATGACTTTTTAACATATCTATCACAAACAAGTTTGTGATATTTTTTCCTATATAAATGGATCTGCTAGAAGAAATTAATAATGTTGGAGAATTAAGATTTAAAGAATATAAACCATTAAAAAGTTTAAATTTAAATAAAAAATATAAAATTGAAAAATTTGAAAGAATTAAAGATAAATATGGATATACAATTATTGTTGAATTAGAAAAATGTAAAGTACATTTACCAAAAAGATTTACTAATGTAATTGATGATAAATCAATTAAAGAATTAAATAAAAAAGATTTACATTTAATTGTCACTGATATTAAGACTTTTGATGATAAAGAAACTGCTTTAGTTAAATTTGAATAATTATTACAATATTATTGATACTAAACCTTAATTTTACTTGTTTTAAAAAAATTCAAATTTTATTGAAAAAATACTATTAAAACTTTAAATTACCTTATGAAAAGTCGACTATTAATTTTATTGAAAAAATACTTATAAATGTGATAATTTTACTTGTTTTTAAAAAAATTTTATTTTGTAGAAAATTTAGGCATATTTGTTAAAAATTTCATTAAAATTGCATATTTTTTAAGACAATTTGACGAAAGCTGAAAATTGGCCAAAAAGTGGCAAAAATATTGCATAATTGTATAAAAAAACTGTGAAATTTGTTTGATTTTTGATTGTCTCCAAAAGTGTCCTAGAAGTAACATGATACTATCTACTTATATATATATATATATATATATATATATATATATATATATATATATATATATATATATATATATTATATTAAGGTAGATATGGCCTCTGGCCTCAAGTCCTTTTTTCGTTGCAATTAATTCACTTGATCACTTCTTGTCACGAGGGCATGTCTTTGGTGAATCACTGTCCTTTCATTCACTTGCATGTATTAAGTATAATAAACGAATAAATTTAATATGCAAAATGACAATACAAGAATGAATGTTACGAGAATATTAACGACAAAATTAATTACTTTACAAGATTAACAATTATTTACAAGATTATTTACAATGAGCCCATGTGGACTATGTTGAACATATTTGTCAACTTGAATTAATTTTTAACACGAGGTCTATTTATTTTAATATTATTATTAATTTTGTTATTTTACTATTATTATTTCTTGAAAAGTTTCTGACAAACTTACTTCTCCTGTTCTTTCTTTTGAATTTATTTTGTGCTTTGGAATTGTTTTGCACTAAATCCTCCTGATATTTTTTTGGCCTCATCGCCCCTAACTTTGAAGGTGGTCGTGACATACCGTTGTCAGGAAACCAAGTCGTCCGGAGTGGCTGAGGGTGGCTGTGACGGCGGCTCCTTATCCTCTTCTTGGTCGGGCTCTCGGGATCTTCTCCTCCGGTAGTTATTGAGAAACCCCAGCTGCACGGAGTGGCTGAGGTCGGCTGCGACGGCGGTCCTTGTCCTCTTCTACGTAGGCCTCTCAATTCCTTCTCCTTCAGGTACTTGGATGGTGGGTCCTTGGTGGATGGATAGCCCTCTTCCGGGCCTTGCTCGATCCCTTACATCCCCGGTCTCGACTTCAACTTTTTCCCTTGGCGACCTCTTCCAGACTAACTCTTCTCCTCTTCCATCTCAAAATTCCTAATTTTTGTTTTATCGATGTCTCCGCCTTCCGAACAATCGGTTTCCGTTTACAAGATTATTTTTAGTTAAAGTCTGTTCCTATTTATTTATTTATTTTATTTTTTTAGGGAGAGAAGGAAAAATGCATTACGCACACAGGTGGCCAGCCTGTAGTGTGGGGCTCCCCTAAAAACGGGTTTACCCACTAAAAAACCTCCTCTACTCTTAAGGAATCTAACCTGGGATTATTTGTCACATTACGTCGGGCTATTCCTAAATTTGGCTTACGCCCGTGGGGCTCGCTCCTTATCCAGCCGCTCGATCAAGGGATCTGGGCCACTTCGCGGTCCAGATCGGTTTTCTTTTCCAGGAGGATGAACCGGACGAACTGTGACAAACAATCCCAGTTGCCCTCATCCTCCAAAATCTTTTGGCAGACCGAGTCCACTGAAAATGCACCAAAAATTTGTGTTCCCTCCAGGCGGGGCCCTTCCCAACGGGGACAGCGAAAGAATGTGTGTTCCGCATCGTCGGGAACACCCGGGCAATAAATGCAGTCCGGTGAACCGGTCTTTCCCATCCGGTTCAGGTACGACCGAAAATAGCCGTGACCTGTCAAAAATTGGGTCAGGTAGTAGTCCACCTCCCCATGCCGCCGTTCCACCCATGGTTGGACCTGCTTGATAAGTCGCGCAGTCCATCGTCCTCGGGTGTCGTGCTATTGCTGAAACTCTGTTCCTATTGGTTGCGGCATTTCGTCAGCGGTCCGTCCTCCCGAGTCGTTGACGGTTTGTAGAACAGCTGATCTATTCAGATCTAGGTTATTGCCCAGCTTACGCTCGCAGTTCAATGGCTTATAAAACTGATTGTGTCAGATTTCCTGTTTGACGTCTCTCTTTATCGTGAATTTGAATCATGACTCTATTTTTCAAGTAAATTTTTATAATTATTTATTTTATTTTTTGTTTGTTAAATTAATGCAGATTACACTCCCCTTCCTGGGAAAATCTTCAAAGTAGGTGCAATACTTCACAGTATCGATTGTTGCCGACATGAGGATTAGTTTAAGACTCGCCTACGGCTCGATGGGGGCTCCGCCCCCATGCCCCCTCAGGGGTTGCCCAGAAATTTGTTAATTGTTGTTTAAGTCGCATATAATGAACAGAATACATATAAATATAAAAGTTTGTAAATGAGCAAAATAGCAAAATAAATGAGTTTGCCCTTTTATAACATAAATTAACTCCCACGACTAGAGAAATAACCTAAATTTGAACTACTGGAACTAACTCAATCAAAGGAATGAAAATATATTCGCCTACGGCTCGTTTTCAGAGACTCTTTCCCCAAACCCCCTTCCTAATTCCCTCGAATTCTATAAAGGTAATGGAGTTGTGAATAGTTTTATTATGTAGTTATTGTATAAGTATTTACTTGAAATTATAAAATATGTATAAATAAATAAATAAATAAATAAATATATATATATATATATATATAAATTAAATGGTTAAACTGCATAAAAATGTGCCGTATATCATCGAAAACAATGAAAAATTCCATTAAAACAAAATTATTGGAAATCCTAACAAAGTGGATAAAACTTGCCTAAAACCCCTTTTATTCACAAAAATACTATTCAGTTACTATCTTTCAATTAGTTGTGTTGAAATTCCAGGGAATAACATAACGATCCAGTAATATTGAACATACAATGATAAATACATAATGTAATATTGGCATTCATTACAATTCCTTCATTTCAGTTATTAATGATGTAAAACTTTAAATTTACCTAATTTCCTAAAAAATTACTTCAAGCTTCTAAATACAATAATACAGTAGTTACTAACAAAAGTATGTTAAATAATGGTTAAAATATTAAAATTACCATACACATCAAAGGACGTATGTTTTAGCCGAAGGACCAGGTCAGTAAATAACAATCAAAGTAAAACAATCAGTTGCTTGATATAGCAATTGGTTCCGACTCACAGTCAAAAGAAGAATACGTGATATTGAAAATCATCATGATAATTTTTAAGTTTGATAATTTAATTGATATTGGTACTGTGCAAGATATGTCTATGTGCAAAGTGAAGGTTCTGAGTAAAATACGTCTACATGAGGTAAAATTCCCCGCAAAAATAAATAAACATTTAATTATGTTTAATTGTGTGGACTGGGGGGCAAAAATTCATAGAACCAAACTTGTAGTAACTTGAAAGATGTTCGCGAGGATTGCTTTAGATGTTATAATTTGGCCGCTAGAGTAGAAAAAAATAATGTCATATTTATTTTGGGTAAAAATGTTTGGTCGCTAAATTTTGAAATCAGATAGTTTTCTGAGGCAGAAAATAAAAAAGCTTTTTTTATTTTAAATGAAAATACTGTACTGCCACCCTTTTAAATTAAACATTAACTTAGTACGCACTAAAAGATAAAATCAATTTTGTAATCTGCTATTTTAGTTAAAATTTTTGTTGAATTGTAAAATTTAAATTAGCATGCTATCAGGTAAAGTCAATGATGTACTTCCTAATGAGTTCGTTAGAAATTAAGTGCCATCCCAAATAAAGAACCAATTTTGGGAGGACTATCGTGCAAATATGATACTGTCTTACCGGGTGTCCCATACCAACCTTGCACCTCTTTTAAAATTGAATAAATGAATAAATGAATTTATTTCTCATGAATACAATCATATACAAAAACTACATTTGATCAAAGAGAAATTAACTGGCCACTTCATCCAGTAGTGTGACCAGTGAATTGAAAAAGTATATAACTAGTAAGAAACAGTGAATTTAAAGTCTAGCATTATTTAAATAACAATTGAAATCCGCCAACTGCAACATCTGAACAGATTACTAACTTAATTTAGCAATTATAAAAATTTACAAAAAAACAATAAAGTAATAACTACAGATGAATAACAACTATGAGTTAATAAATAAATAACAATGAATAAAAAACGATGGATAAATAAATAATCACTAAATAACAGTAATAAATAAGTAGTGTGTTTTGGTTACTTCTGGACCGGAAGTCGTGCCATCTGCCCGAGCAGCTGCTCGAGCAGCTGGCGCCAGCTGCTATGTCACATAGCTTCCGGTGGGGGTTAGAGTGTATATATGAGATGCTGTAGTTATATTTTATGCCATATAGGTCGGGGTGGAGATGGCGATAGTGTTGGCGTTAGGGTGAAGTGAATTTGCGCATAAAATTAAAAGTTAGTTCAAAATTGAAATTCGTCGGTGTTAACGAAACTCTAACAGTTGAACAAAAATTAAGAGTTAGTTCAAAATTGAAATTCAAACTTATAATTGGGATCTGGAAAATATGTCAAGGTCATCCAGAGTAAGTTTTAAAAAATTCTATCCAACTATCACTAGAAATAGTTTTAAGTTGAAGTAGTTGGTGATAGCGGGATAATTGATTCGTGCCATGGGAGAGGTGTTTATCGTATGAAAGTTGGCGATCGAATGAGAAACGCCGCCTAGGGAGAGGGCTTATAAAACGGCAACCTCCCCCCACCACCCCTTCCCCCACTCCTTTAGACCAATAACCGGTTGCCGACACTATGTGGTTAAACTGAACCAGACATGGCGGCCGCCATGGATAATTCTAACCTCAAATCTTAGCTCAGCTGAAGAGAATAGAGGAGCATGAAGTAGGAATTGTGGTGACAGCGCTTATATGAGGAATAGTAGGGGTAAAATAAAAAAACTTGTTGAACACAGTCGATAGGTGTAACAAGTTCAAAGTTGTTGAATTGTAACATAGAATGCAAAATGTTGTAAATAACACTATCATCAACATTAACCTGCGAAGTCTTTGAAGAGTATAATGGGTTAAAACTGTACTTCTTCCTAACTGTATTTAAATTAGTTCTACACTTTGAAATTGAAGGTTTAGAAGTACTTTGTAATATGTGTTGTGTTCGCAAAAGCTTTAATTTTAAACATTGTGCAGTCATTATAACCGATGTGTTAAGTTCAGAAGTTAAAAGAAGACTGAGATATAAAATGAAGTGTAAAAGAAATTGAAACAGAACGCCAGAGTAGTAATTTTATAGGTTAGAATTTACGAAGGCTATTCCATGGATAATTCTAACCTCAAACCTAGTAAGTGAAGTAGTCATAACATAAAACTAACGAGAGATGATGACCGAGCGGATGCGAGGCAATGAATGTTTGTAGCGCGATAAACTACCCACCTTTATAGAGGCAATAACTCCAGCCAGATGGCGGCAGATGGCAAGCAAATGACTGGTTGACCGACTTTCACCTGAGTAGTAAGAGAAGTAGGGTTCTGTGTCTATCCCTACTCCTTGGGGTCAATGACCGACCGGAAAGGTCAATGACCCTCCCCCCCCTCCCCCCCCTCCCCCCCCTCCCCCCCCTCCCCCCCCTCCCCTCCCCCCCTTCCCCCACTCCTTCCCCTACTCCTCTGGGTCAATGGCCGGTCACCACCTTTCCCTACTCCTTCTAGGCCAATGACCGGTCACCACCGGTTGCTGACTCTATGTGGTGAAACCAGACCAAACATGGCAGCTGCCATGGATAATTCTAACCTCAAACCTGCTGCGCATACAACGAGTTCTCCGGACCGGAATCAGTCCATGCTATGCGCATGCGCCTAGTCCTGTATTACTCACTTTAGCGCTACTGCACATGGATAATTCTAACCTCAAACCTTGGTTTTGTGTTGTTGCGCATGCGCCGCTCCCCACTCCTTTGCCTTCCTTTTACACTGCTGCGAACTGGACTGGATTGAACACTGTACTGGAGTGAAACAACTTCCCCCACTACTCGAGAATCCGAGGAGCAATACGAGCCTGATCTTAGCGTCAGTCGTCAACAAACTTTCATAGCGAAAGGTTGTTGGCGACTCAGCAAGAGGTTTCAAATATATAGTAGGCCTATATATATTTGAACTTCTTCTACTACGTTTCGTTTTTTAATGCAATGTAGTATGTGTGTGTGTGTGTGTGTGTGTGTGTGTGTGTGTGTGTGTGTGTGTGTGTTTAGTTTTAAGTTGTATTTAATTTAAGAAATAATTTGCGCATTGCGATGTTAGTTATAAGTTGGGTTTAGCATTAAGGTGTATTAATTTTAAGAGGTGTTTAGCATTAAGGTGTATTAATTTTAAGAATAATGATGGTATTTGGTTGTGTTGAATTATTTGGTTTTTAATAATGATGTGTTGTTAGTTTTAAGTGTTGATATTAATAATTTATGTTGTTGTTTTGCCTTTCAGCTAGATGTTAGGGGGTAGATTAACTGTAAATTCAGAAGTTCAGTTGAACTTCACTTAGAAGGGGTGGGACATCCGCAAATTGCGGACTAGGTTTTTTGCATTTTGTTTAGGAATATGATGGGTGGGATTAGTTTGGGTGGGTGTTAGAGTTGCGTTTCTGCATTAGCTGTTCCAGTTTCCCTGAAATTAATGGTTACGCTTTGATGCGGACGGGACGTTACGCTTTGATGCGGACGGCCCAGGGACCTCCCTTGCAGAACGTAACTAGTGGGTTGGGAGTGGGAACCGCTAGGCAAACAGGGTGGTGGGAACAGTATTACTGTTCCCATCACCTTGGATCATTATAAATCTTGAATGACCTTGACCCACTTTTGGAAGGGTCAATGACCCCCCCCCCTCCCCCCCCGAAAAAATGGAGTCGATTCCCCCCCCCTCCCCCCCCGAAAAAATGGAGTCGATTCCCCCCCCCCTTCCCCCACTCCTACCCCCACTCCTTCCCCCACTACGGGTGAACGACCGGTCATGACCTGAAAAATTAAAATGGCTATAACTTGATAATGGATTGATGGATTTGGACAAGCGATACATCATTGAAAAGGTCTATGTAAGACAAACATTTTGGTAAAAGAAGAATTTGGTTATCTTATTTTAGTCAAAAGTTATGCGAATTATTTTAAATAAATACCTTCTTTTTCCCCTTTTCCCCCACCTCCCAGGTCAATAATCAGTCTCGGCCAGCTGCTACCCCTCTCATTTGCATATTGTTATAAAAGACGCACCGACTGCGGCTAACATTTCATTCTGATTACAGACGTTACGCTGCGAACTTGGAGCCACAACCATGTTATCTCTGCCAACTACAACTTCTACTTTAACTTCTACTTCGACTTCTATTTCTACTACGGCTGTTCCTGCACCTAAGAAAACTCTTCGCCTCAAAAACCTTCCTGATTGCTACAAGAATCGACTTGCATCTCAACCTTCAACTTCTGGAGCTATTCTTCCGCCAACCAACACTTCTAGACTTCGTAGTATTTTTTCACCGCCTTCGCCTTCAAAGGACTCCGCACCACCATCAACTACTATGCCGCCACCGCAGAAGCCAGTTCACCACCATCCTAATACCCCTTCCGTTGAAACCATTGTTCATCGTCTTAGCACACCTATTATCCCACTATCACCATTGCCTCCTACCCCACCACTTAGTACACCTGAAGATCATACCTATCACAAAACTGATTCCTCTCAACCTGCTACTAAATCATCTCCTAAATCAGCTCCTAAACCAGCTTCTAAACCAGCTCCTAAACTTACTCCTAAACCTACTCCTAAACCCGCTCCTTCAGAGCAATTTCAATTATTACAAGAAGAGCGTCGTAGGGCATTTAGCCGTCCCACTACTTGCCCTGAAATGCTTACTAGGGGAATTAAGAAAGGATCACCTTGTGGGAGAAAATGTGTAAAAAACGAAAGTTTTTGCCGTGTACATGTCGTAAAACACATTTCTGAACCACAAGTGACAGAAACACCCACTGTTGAATACCAATCCAAAATTATTGGTGTGAAAGGAAATAGGCTTAAGAGAGGTTGTGTCTATTTTTTTGAAAGTGTTATTGACAACAAACACATTTTGGCAACTTGTAACGGCGTAAGATATAATATTAAAGTGATTGAATCCTTGCGCAAAGAGAAATCAGTTTATGAGTTAGACTCTAAAGACTATCTCCTCAGACACAAACTGGATGGTATTACAAGGTGGGGGCGTAGCAAGTAAATTCACATAGCTTTTTCCAAATTATTGCTTAAAAAAATACTGGGGGAGAAACACAACGCGTTATAGCGTTGTGTTTCTCCCCCATTATTTTTTAACACTCTAAGTCTCGTGACCTACTAACCTACTTCCATCCAAGTAGTAAGAAAAGTACTTCCCCCACTCCTTTGGGTCGATGACTGCTCATGGTCAGCACCTATCCCTCATTTGCATACTATTGTAAAAGCGGAGCGAGCGTTGGTCACCCCTTCATTTTTCTTCTACACGCCGCTCTTGTCGTTTCGTCTCTGCTGTTTACAATATTTCTTGCTTCAAAATGCCTCCTCATCTGAATGAAAATTTTAATTTTTCTGAAATTTCTGATGTTTTTGAACAATCTGAAGACACTTTAAGTAACGACAGTGAAAGTGAAGATGATGAGGACGATGATGATTATACTGTTGAACTTAGTGAAGAACGTAAAGTTATAGCAATTGATCCACAATTTCCATTTGATACAATAGAAAAGTTTATGGCTGAAGCTAATAAATGGTTGGACTCAGGATGTTATGTACGAATTGACTCTTTTATATTGTATGGTGATAGTCATTCTTTCCTTGTCACACCAAATGACAGAGACCGCATGTTGCAGTGGGCACAATCTATGATGGAGTGCTACGAACAAGGTGTGGACACTGGCGGCTATTTTCTTGCACAACTAGTGTAATAACAAATTACCCTTCCCCCACGTAGTGAAGAAGGAAAAGAAATATTAGGAATCTAATTATAATACTTCCTTCCACATATAAAGAAGAAGGGGAAAGGAGTGGGGATTATAAAGTGGTGGGGGAATGTGTATAAATGCAGGTTGTTTCAAGAGACTTTTATTATTATTGTAGCTTTAGCAGAAACAACATGGAGTTTAAATCTTCAGCAAAAATAAGGAATAATATAATAAAGAAAGAAATTCGCAAGAAAGAAAAGATTGAACTTATAAAATTACAACTTATAATACCTTCCATTGAAATTGGATGTAGCAAACTAAAGACTTTGGTGAAAACTAACGAATATTTGTTACAATTGCTAAAAACAATCGAAGAGTTGAAGAGAAAGAATGGACATTCTACATAGTAAAATTTGAACATTTTAATATAAATAAGTAAACTGAAAAAAGTAGATGTAGAATAGAGAGCGAGGAATAGATCACTTTGTGGTAATGGACTAACATGCCACTTAGTGCTCTATTCCTCGTTCTCGCGTTAAATTGGATTACCTTGACCTATTTGTTTGACTGTTAGAATTTGGTTAACACTGTTGAATTTCAGTTTTGAATTAATGTTTATTTTTATTCAACTGTTAGAGTTTTTTAACACTGTCGAATTTTAGTTTTGAACTAACTTTTAATTTATGCGAATTTTCAGTTCAACTCTAGTTAATTTATGCGCAAATTTAGTTTAACCAAGTGCCTGTGCTCTAGCCATTTCCTCTCCAACATTTGTTCTTTTAACATCTGTCCCATAACATCTGTCCTAACAGATGTTAAAAGAAAGTTTGTTAAAGTTTGAATATAAAGAAGTATATACTAAAACTCCAATGGGAATAAAGAACACGAATGAACAATTAGTTTGTAGAAGGTTAATATTTTGTTGAAAATGTTTGATTTTCTAGGATAGTGAAGAGGATGAAATAGTGGTGGGGGAACCATTATAATAGGAGGAACGTGAGAGCCCACTTCATTTCTTGGTGAAATTTCGAAGAGTAAACATCTCAACATGTATCGTTGCGATAAATGTTCGGAATCGTTTCACGATGAAATTCTATTAGACTGTCATAAAGAACTAATTCACAACAACCCAGAAGAAAAACAAGAACAACAAGAACAACAAGAAGAACAAGAACAACAAGAAAAACAAGAAGAACAAGAAGAACAAGAAGAACAATATGAAATAACAGCAACATCTTCAACTACTTTACCAAATCTACAAGTATTTGCATTACCTGGTAAAGTAGTAATGCATCATAAGATTCAAAATGAAAACTTGAAGCTAGAAGAATTTATTAGAGAAGCAAAACCAATTGTAAGTAAAACTTTAAAAGAAGAATTAAAAAGATTGAACTTTCTTAAATTTGGTTTACTACTAGAAGCTATGTTTATAAATGTACAAGAAGAATTATCACCAAGAGGATTCATAACAAAAAACCGAACCATTATGGGAAGTTCAAACATTGATTCAATAGTAGAGAACTGTATAGAAGAAATATTAACAAAAATTCAGGAACACGAAGGAAGAGGATCCGGATGGAGTCTTACAAGTATTGAAGTATTAGATATAAGAGTTCACAAACATGGATATGGACTAATGGGATCAAGTTACATTCCTCTGCCAAAAAGAATTGAAGATACAAAATCTTGTATTAATGTTAAAAATGAAGACAATGAATGTTTTCGTTATGCAATGACAACTAAATTTGTACCACATAATGCGAATAGACCTGACCAAGAATATGAAAATCAAAGATTTAGATACAATTTTCAAGGAATCACTTATCCTGTATCACTGAAAGATATATCAAAATTTGAGAAGAAAAATCCCGGTACGTCTATCAATGTTTTTGCATTAGATAGTTCAAACAAAGTGTATCCTTTACGTATTGCAAAAGAAGAGCTACCAGATCATACGGATTTACTACTACTAACGCGAGGAGATGTGTCTCACTATGTGTACATAAAGCAATTTGATCGTCTTGTTAACAAGCAACTTTCAAAAAATCGAAACAAAAAGATAATTTGCAAGAGATGTTTTAATTTTCAACGAGAAGGAAGAGAAGGAAGAGAATGGTTACAAGAGCACAAAAGACTATGTAACAATAATTATGAAGCAAAGATTAATTTACCTGCGGAAAACAGAGCATTCGTTAAATTTGAAAAGGTTCATTATCAATACCGTATCCCTTTCGTTGTGTATGCGGACTTTGAATCAACACTTGTTCCTGTTGAAGATGAAAATTGTGAAGCTAGAAAAAGTGTCAAGTATCAAATGCACAAACCAAACAGTTTTTGTTTAATGGTGAAATCGACATTATCAGAAGAACATTTAAACAGATATGGATTAACTTCAGAACCTCTAGTATATCGTGGTGAAAATGTAGAAAAAATATTTCTTGATCACTTATATTTAATAGCTGGAAATGTACAAAGATTATATACAAATATTGTACCAATGAAAATGATGGAGGAAGAAGAAGAAATTCAACATGAAAATGCAACTCGATGTTTCTTGTGCAAAAATGATTTTACTATTGAGAATTATAAAGTTAAAGATCACGATCACCTCACTGGTTATTACAGGGGTGCTGCTTGTAATAAATGCAATTTGAGCTATCGTTTACCACTATTTATTCCTGTGGTTCTGCATAACCTCAGTGGGTACGATGCTCATTTCATAATACCCGAATTAGGAAGAGACGATGGTAAAATTGATGTATTAGCTGAAACTTCAGAGAAGTTCATCAGTTTTTCCAAAGAAGTTGGAAACATGAAATTAAGATTCTTAGACTCCTACAGATTTATGCCGTCGAGTTTGTCCAAACTTTCAGAAAATTTAAGGAAACAAGATTTCATCGAAACAAAGAAGATTGTAAATAACGACAAACTGGATTTGGTACTTCGGAAAGGTGTGTTTCCATATGATTACATAGACAGTTTAGAAAAATTTAATGAAACATCACTTCCGGCTAAAGAAGAATTTAAAAGTAAACTTTACGACATGGACATATCTCAAGAGGACTATGATCATGCATGTAAAGTATGGAACGAATTAGGATTTAGAACATTAGGAGAATATTCAGATTTTTATGTTAAATTAGATGTAACTTTATTATGTGATATAATGGAAGAATTTAGAAATACGTGTTTTGCAGCTTATGGATTGGACCCTCTTCATTCGTACACTTCACCTGGATTAGCATGGCAAGCCATGTTGAAAGAAACAAATTGTAAAATACAACTTCTTACTGATATAGATATGGTTTTAATGTTAGAGTCAGGAGTTCGAGGGGGATTGACGCAAAGCGTTACACGACATTTTAAGGCGAACAACAAGTATCTGCCCGATTATGATGCATCAAAACCAACAACATTCCTGGGTTATTTTGATGCAAATAACTTATACGGATGGGCAATGTCAAATCCCCTTCCATATGATAATTTTAAATGGATAGATCCAGAATCGATTGGAAACATAATGGATATACCGAAGCATGGTGAAACTGGTTACATTTTTGATGTGGATTTTGAATATCCTGAACATCTTCATGATCAACATTATGATTTACCACTTCTTCCGAAGACTGAAATTTCCCCTACTGGAAGATGGCCAAAATTATTGATGACTTTAACCGACAAGTCTCGATATGTTGGACACTACTGGATGATACAACAGGCTTTAGACTTAGGACTGAGAATTACAAAAATTAATCGAGTACTACAATTTTCTCAATCTTGTTGGTTAAAACCTTACATCGACAACAACACAAGAAGAAGAGCCGCCGCTACATCAAGTTTTCAAAAAGATTTTTTCAAATTAATGAACAACGCAATATTTGGCAAGACTTTGGAAAACAAAAGGAAACATAAGGATATCAAATTGGTAACTGATCCAGTAAAATTACAGAAATTAGTGCAACAACCAAACTTTGGTTCATCTGTAATTATTAATGAAAATCTAGTTGTTATTTCCATGAACAAGAAGTCAGTTGAAATGGATCGTCCTTTGTATCTTGGAATGTCAATCTTGGATATTTCAAAAACACATATGTATGAGTTTCATTATAAGAAGATGGTTAACTATTATGGAAGAGAGAACATTGGTATTGCATATATGGATACGGATGCACTCATTTACTGGATTAAAACAAATGACATGTATGAAGATCTACGCACCTTTATATATAAAGATGATTTCGACTTTTCCGATTATCCTAAGGATCATCCAAATTACGACTACGACAAAAACAAGAAAGTATTGGGAAAATTTAAAGATGAAACAAATGGTGTGCCGATGATGGAAATTGTAGCATTAATGTCCAAACTGTATTCATTTCAACTGTACATAAATGAAAGGAATGAACATCAAGTCACGAAAAAAGCCAAAGGAATAAAAACTTCTTTCCTGAAGAAGAATGTACAGTTTGAACATTATAAAAGATGTTTGTTTGAAAATGTTGAAACAACTGCAACGTTCAACACTATTAGAAGTTATAATCATCAACTTTTTAGTGTCAAACAAACAAAGTGGGCATTAAGCTGCAAAGATGACAAGCGCCATATTTTAGAAGATAAAATTAATACTTTACCATTCGGCCACTACTCCCTGAACCCTATCGACCAGTAAACCTATTCTTCGTCCTCTACCTTCTTCCTTTTTCCTTTCCGTAAAGAAGAGGGGACATGGCAAGCCCAATGCCATGTTCCCTCTTTTTTACACTAATATGAAATGGCCTTGACCTATATTCAAACTATATAAATGAGAATTAACTATTCTATGGGTCAGTATTTTTACAAGCGGTGTACAAGAAACATCTGAAGATGGAAAGTGTGAAGGACAAGATTGTAAATGAACTACATAAACCAGCAAGAAGAAGATTTCCAAGAAGAAGTACAATCATTAAAGGAATGAATGATCTTTATCAAGCTGATCTCATTGAAATGATACCGCACAGTAAATTAAATAAAGGATTTAAATATATTTTAACAATTATAGACTGTTTTACTAAAATAGCTGATGCTTTACCATTGAAGGATAAGACTGGTAAAAGTGTTACAAAAGCTATGGAAACCACAATACAAAGAAATAAATTTAAAATTAAACATCTACAGACCGATGATGGAAAAGAATATTTTAATAAAGACTTTGGAGCTTTGATGAAGAAATATCAAATAAATCATTATTCTACAAATTCTGAAGTTAAAGCTTCAATAATTGAAAGATTCAATAGAACATTAAAAAGTGCGATGTATAAACAATTTTCAAAACGAGGATCATACGTGTGGTATGACATATTACCACAACTTATAAAAGAGTATAACAACAAATATCATCGTACCATTGGAATGAAACCTATCCAGGTAAATAGTGCTAATGCCAAAATTGTATTACAACGCATTAAAAATAATACAACACCGAAATTGGAAAAATTGCAACCAAAGAAGTTCAAGGTCAACGATAAAGTTCGTATAAGCAAATACAAAGGTGTATTTAGTAAAAGATATCTACCAAATTGGACTAATGAAGTATTTACAATTTATAAAGTGCAACCAACTATACCTGAAACCTATTTATTAAAGGATAACAAGGGTGAATTACTTCAAGGTGGATTCTACGGACACGAATTGTTGAAATCAACAGTTGGTGATGTATATCTTGTCGAGAAGATTTTACAAAGGAAAAAGGATATGGTTAAAGTCCGGTGGTTAGGGTTTGATAAAAGTGAAGACTCTTGGATTCCTTCAAAAGACTTAGTATAGTTGTTTAATAGCTCATTGTGTGTTTAACCTTTATACAAGATGGAGATTGTACAACAAAAAGATCGATTTAATATCAATAACATTGATGAATTGACAGTTGACAATCATAAGTTAAATCATGGAAAACATGGTGAATTACTACCAAATACGATAAGATGTCTAATAACTGGTCCTTCAAATTGTGGAAAAACTAATGTTGTTTTTAACCTTATAACTAATCCTAAAGGATTGCGTTTTAACAATATATATATTTTTTCAAAATCATTGCAACAACCAAAATATCAATTATTGGATAAAGTACTTGCAAGTGTACCTGAAGTAAATTTTTACAAGTTTAATGCCAGTGAAACAATTATGCAACCAAATGAAGCAAAACCATTTTCTATTTTTATATTTGACGATGTTTCTTGTGAAAATCATGACACAATAAGGAATTATTTTGCTATGGGAAGACATCATAATATTGATAGCATTTACATTGGTCAAACATACAGTAAAATTCCAAAACAACTTATAAGAGACAATGCAAATATGTTGATCATCTTCAAGCAAGATGAAACAAATTTAAAGCATATATATAATGATCATGTAAATGCAGATATGCCATTTGAAAATTTTAAAGAGATGTGTGGCAAAGCATGGAATGAGAAATATAGCTTTCTCGTTATTATGAAGGAAGAAGATATTAAAAATGGTAGATATCGTATAGGGTTGGATAAATTTGTATTTATGCGTTGAACTACCGATGCTACATCTAGTTACATGTTGAACTTCACAGTGTAAACATGGTGAATCAAGAAAAACTATTGAAAGAAATAAAATCACTCAGTGATTCTATTAGGATGAAGAATCGTGCATTGAGGATGGGTTTAAGTGAAAGAGAAGAATTTCTAGAGACTACATTTAAACCTATTACGGAACCTTTAAAACAGATATCAGAAACTATTGGTAAACCTCGTTATGAAGGAGATGTTTTACTACCAGTTTCTAAACAAGAAGTACAAGCATTAAAAAAAGAAGAAGATGATGATTCATATACAAGTGCTAGTGAGCAAGAAGAAACAAAAGAAGAAGAACCAATTGTTGAAAAGGAAGAAGAACAGCCAATACCTGAAGCTGAACAATCTATTCCAAATTTAACTCAATTGAGTAGCGATATATTACAACATGGACCTCTTGGAAGAAAATATATAATGAAAATGCTACATGATATGAAATCAAACCCGAATTTGAGTAGATCACACCTATACGGAGCAAGAATTGATGGGAATGAATTGAAGATTGGCGATTCAAAGCTTGAAATAACACAAGACGATTACATCATTATTGGTGAGCATAGATATAAAGGAACAAAAGGATTATATGAATTAATTTTTAAAAACATACCACTAAGATATTCATCCAAAGATTTAAATGTTTTTAAGGAGATTCTCCAAAATACTAACGCTCATAAAAGAAACTACGTAAAGGATGCAATGATTAATCGTTCACGTGCAACAAAATATAACATCGTTATAAAAAAGTTGTTTCCTCCACGAAAATTGCCAACATTACGTACTGCACCAGCGGTGAGACAACCACTGAAAAGAAAATCTTTATCACTTATGGATTTATCACTTCTTGAACAACATGGTAAAAAGAGTAAAGGAGATACTTCAACATCTGGTAAAGGATTGATGAAAAATCTATACAATACGAATGTGATTTACTACAACGATATCAATAAATTGGTTGATAGAATGAGACTATTGCATGAAGCCATGGAAGCCGGTCATACAGGTTTGAATAATGAATGGGTGGCTCTAGTTGATGAACTTAGGAATCGCGGTATAGTCGTATAATTGTCCGTGGATATAAAAGAGGTGCAAGCATAAGACGTATCAGTTCTAACATGAGCGTCGACAAGTTCGGACGGTACTCCGCTTTAGGAGTGCAAGTTGGAGAAGACAGAAAAAGAAGTGGATTACCGCAAACACCTGAAGGAGACTATAGCATAAGTAATAAACGTTTAAAACTAGTTAAAGATCCAGAAGAAGATACTGATGGAGCAAATTTGAAGACAGTAAAAGAAGCTACTTCAACATCATTAAAATTACATAAGAATACTTACGATGTTAAATCACATAGATTAATTAATGTTGGTAAACCAAATGAAGGTTCTGATGCAATTACTAAAGAGTACTTATCATCTGAACTTTTAAATACTTTAAAATTGCAATGGGGTAATAACTTAAAAGATGGACAAACGTATAATGCTGGAAATTATAGAATAACCAACGTGGGAAATCCCAAAAATGATAAAGATTCAGTTAATAAAGAATATTTACATTCTATAATACCTGAAAAAACTGAACATGGATTTTCTTTTTATAAATTTATTATAAATGACATTGGATACCCAAAAGAAGACGGTGATGCTGTAAACCTAAAATACATCAAGGACAACTGTATTTTACAAGATGCTGATGGAATCGATTGTCATGGAAAAACATTGACAAATGTAAAGTTTGGTTCTCAACCAAAAGATGCTGTTACTATGGAGCAATTATCCAAAGAATTAAAAAAAGAAACATCAAATTTTGTAAAACATGAAGATGCCGTGTTAAAGCGGGGAGATAAATTTATACATGGAAATAAAAAGTTTGATTTAATGCAAGGAAATAATGATGAATGGGATGCAGGACATAAAACAATAACAAATGGAAGATTTGGTATAAAAGATTCAGATGTACCTCTTATGGTGCAAACATTAATTGCAAGTGGTGGTAGATTAGATACATACGATGGTCGTAATAGAAGAATAAAAAATATTTATCCTGGTTATGGAGATGATGATTGTGTTACATTGAGACAAACAATAACTTGGGATAAACACTTTGGGACCAAATATGATGCAAAGATGAAGAAAATAATTAATATTTTACCAGGTGAAGATTCAAATGATGCTGCTACTATTGGACAAGTCATAACAACATCAAAAAGTGATTTAACCGCTTACACGTGTAATGATAAACGTATTATGCAGTTACAAGATCCTCAACATCCAAAAGATGCTGTAACTTTAGATTGTTTAATAAGAATAGTGGGTAATTTACTTATTGATACCCACAATCATATAGCTAGTACAACGAATCATGTGGTGATTCAACCCGATGAACGAGAAGCTTGGATTAAAAATAGAATCATAAATCAGTATATAATTAATTTGAATAACTAAGTCTTTAAATATAAAAGATTTTGCACAAGTTATTCATTTATGTAAAGTATCTCGTGGAGTAAACACACCAGTTATATAACACAACATAATGAAGACCGTATCGCTCAGTCATCGTCAAGACAGCGGCAAGAGAGGACGTGGTATAACATCAGCTGCATTATCCCTGCTCAGACGGATTCCAGTTGGTGCTGTTGTAAATCGAACGATAGACGCTTTACCATACGAATTACATCTGCCCGGAGGTTATCAATATTGTGGACCTGGAACTAAGTTGGCAAAACGTTTAGCAAGAGGAGATCCTGGAATTAATAAATTAGATCAAGCTTGCAAAGAACACGATATAGCATATTCAAAGTATAAAGATTCAACAAATAGATCAATAGCAGATAAAATTCTAGCGGAAAAAGCTTGGCAAAGAGTAAAATCAAGTGACGCAAATATTGCAGAAAAAGCAGCAGCTTGGGCAGTAACTACAGCCATGAAGACAAAAGCAAAGTTAGGTGGTGGAAGACGTCGCAGAGGTAGACCTGCAAAGAGAGGCGCTCCCAAAAGAGGTGGAAACATTAAAAAAGGACGTCGTAGAACTCATAAGGCAAGTGTAAAGAAGACTTCTGTTTGGCAAATGGTAAAAAACGGAGCAGGTTTATACCTAAGACCATACCGTGTGTACTAAATAAGAAGAATCAATTGATAATTCCAAATAAAGCCTTAACAAATCATCAGTTAAATGATTATGTAAAATGTTTGAAAATACCATTCTTTCGAGGAGTTTTTATGAAAGATGCATTACCAACTAAAATATGGAAAAATGAAACTGGAATAGTAAATTTGGATTCCACCTATGCTCCAGGCACTCATTGGGTATGCTATAAAAAACTCGGACAAACCATTTACTACTTTGACAGTTTTGGCAATCTACCACCGCCAAAAGAACTGCAACATTATTTTCGAAACTCCAAAAACATTTTTTACAATTACAAAAGAGAACAACCTAACAATACTGAAATATGTGGGCATTTATGTTTGGAGTTTCTAGCGAAGAGTGTCAGTCAGCTTTAAGATGTCATCGTATACAGTGTCACTGAGTGGAAATTCATCCACATTGAAAAGTACGCTGTTCCCAGCATTGCGTCTATCCAAGGAAAGATTATGGGAAGCGGCATTACTTGATTTGACTACCTACAATTCAATTCCTAATGTTACAGAAGAAAAAAACAATTTACTACATTATTATGAAACTAAGGATGCTGCAGGAAAATACTCAGAATTGAAAATAATTACATTTCCTACTGGAGCATATGAAATTGATGATATAAACCAATTATTACAGAAACAACTCGGAGAAGACAATATCACCATTAAAGGAAACAATAATACTTTAAAAGCAGAAATAACTTCAAAATATTATATTGATGTCAGCTTGGAACAGTCGATTGGCAGTTTACTTGGATTTACAGATACAAAAAAGAAAATCTTAACTCCTGGAACTACTCATTCAGGTGATTCAACTGTAACAATATTGAAAGTAAATAGTATTGATGTCACGTGCAACATTATACACGGATCGTATAGAGATGGAGTTAATCAACATATTTTACATACATTTTATCCAACAGTGGCTCCCGGTTTTAAAATTGTTGAGAAGCCACAAAACTTGATATACCTACCGTTAAACACCAGTTTCATTTCAGACATCGTACTGAACATATTGGATCAAGACGGTCATAGTGTTGACTTTAGAGGAGAAACAATTACTATACGGATACACATCAGAGCAGCAACATAAAAGTCAACATGGGATTATCATTTAAACCGCAACGGAAGAGTCGGGAGCTCAGTAGCTCCTCGACATTGGAAGAGTTAACATCGGAAAACATTCGTTTTCTACAGAAGATTGGATGAAACTTAACAGCGATGGATATCCTGGATATATCTCAAGGACCAACGTTCGACGAAACACTATGGGAGAAGGAATATCACACGCACAACCCTTACACTTCATCAAAATTAAACAATAACGATGAAATAAGGATCCCCATTCAACAACAAGATATTTACACTTTACCGTGTGAAAGTTACTTGTACATCGAAGGACGGGTATTAAAATTGGATGGAAAAACTGCTTCAACAGTTCCTTTTATAAATAACCCGATGGCATATCTTTTTGATGAAATAAGATATGAAATATCAGGGGTGACGGTTGATTCAACAAAAAAGGTTGGTTTAACAACGACATTGAAAGGATTAACATCATTAACACCGCATGAGAAGAATTCAATAGTCACTGCCGGATGGGTTGCCCCCGATAAAGACACTATAACACCAGCTTCCAATGGTCACTTTGATTTTCATGTACCTTTACGATTGCTTTTGGGATTCGCTGAAGATTACAAACGGGTAATAATAAATGTCAAACAAGAATTAGTATTACTCAGATCTTCAACTAATAAGGACTTAATACTTGCAGACCCTGCAACTACGGAAGATAAACTGGAATGGCAACTACAGTTGGATAAAGTTGTTTGGAGAGTACCTCATGTAAGATTGGCCGATGAACATAGAATCCTATTATTGAGAAAGTTAAAATCTGACCGTGATATTGTGATGCCATTCCGAAGTTGGGAATTTCATGAATACCCTACACTACCTCAGACAGAAAGACAAACATGGACCGTCAAGACATCAACTTACTTGGAACGAGCAAGGTACATAATACTCGGTTTTCAAACTAAGCGAAAAGATGTTATCACTGCAAATGCTGGTCAATTTGATCACTGTAAAATAAAGAATTGTAAAGTTTTCCTAAACTCTCAATTCTTTCCCTATGACAATTTGAATGTCATGTTCAGCAATAAACGTTTTTCCATTTTATACGATATGTATGCAAGATTTCAATCATCATATTATGGAAAGACTAATACACCACTATTATCACCTGACCAGTATTATTCCAAGGCTCCAATAATTGTAATCGATTGTTCAAAACAAAATGAATCGGTAAAATCATCAAGTGTGGATATAAAAATTGAAATGGAATTTGAAGAACCAGTAGCGGATGGAACTTCGGCATACTGTCTAATTCTACATGATAAAATAGTTACTTACACACCGCTGACCGGAATTGTGAAGAATGTACTTTAAGAAGAATTGTACAACAACTGCAAATTTTTGAGGTTAGAATTATCTGCTTTAATTTTTGAGGTTAGAATTTCATTTGTGAAAGACAAGTTGAAAACAAACAATTATGTAATTGTATAAATTTCAAGGATTTATGAAAAATATAAAAGCGAGAAAATAATTAGTAGAAACTTCATTCTATCTTCAACCGTCGTATGGGAAACATCATTCGCAAGATGAATTCTACTAACGGAGAAGAAAATACACCTCTAATGGATGATAATAGTTCAGATATAGAAAAACAAGTTGAACGAGAAATGGACGAGTTCCTAAAATTCAACAAACATAAGAAGAGAGAAGAAGAAAAAGCTGAAAAAGAAGTAAAAAGGAAGAAGGTTGAAGTTAACATTACAACCAATATTTTAACAGAAGTATTTCTTCGGATTATCTACCCAATTTCTTCATGCATGACAAAAATTATATCAGTTGGAATTTTAAAATCAATGGATTATTCACCAATTGTTATTTTAAATCATGGAAACAAAATGGTTACTTTCAGTGAAACTACTTGGGAATCTCTCATGAAACATTTACATCTTTTGGAGTGCTATTTAAGTAACAACACATTTGGAAGAAGAACAAGATTAAGTTTATTGGAATCAAATATTGAAGTTGATATAGTAAAACATCGTGGAGGACAAATTGTTCGCTTCAGAGATTTAACTACACATAATGTTAAATTATATTTCACTAAAGAAGAATTTTACACTTTAAGTTGTACTACCGGTCCCGTCACCAGATATTTGAAACAACTAATATTTTCAAGTGCAATAATTAAAGACTATCTAATTGATACATTGGACAAAAAACCTTTTGTTCCAATTTTATACGGTCCCGTGGATACTTCAATCTTTAATAGAATACCTCAAGAAGTTGAAATGTGGAGACAATTAAACAACTATCACACCAATTTTAATATTGATGAAGTGGCACAAGAAGTGAAAGAAGAAGAACAATCCTGTCTGTTATAAACATCGGCTCATTCAATTTTTAAGTCAGTTGTTAGTAAGACTTCATCATGAATAAACGGGTTTCGTTTTCTAATGCGCCACATATAATGGAAGTTAAAAGAGGTATAATTGAATTTCAAGCTTTCCGAGGAAATGATGGTAATTTTATTATTAAAGAATTAGTAATCTTGGACATGAACACATCAGTAGTTTATCATTATTTGTTCAAACCTCCAGTACCATTTAATAGACTAACAACTAAAGCGAAAGTTACAAACAAATGGTTGAACAAACATTTTCACAACTTAAGATGGGATGAAGGTTTCATTAATTATAACATGATGCCGCACATTATGAATCATTATTGCAAAGAGTTTAAAATTATCTACACAAGGGGATTGGAAAAAGCAAATTGGATACAATCATTTACAAGCAACGAAGTGATTAATGCAATAATTGATAAAGATTTCCAATGCTACTTCAACGAACTTTGTATTTCATCAAAAAGTTTTAAACATCGAAGGTCGCAGTGCGCTTTAAAGAATGCCTACCGCTTGAATAATTTCCTTCAACAAACTGGTGGGGGTAGTGTCAGTGGTGGGGGTAGTGTCGATTATAAAAGTGAGAGCGCTACCATGACACAGCATGAGTATTACTCAAACCTCCGAAGAGACAACATCTCCGACGGACATTCTTATTAACAAGAAGATTAACAACAACATCAATATGGCATCACAGAACTTACTTCAAAGTTTAGTTGATCAGTTCAACGCTCATTCTAAATCATCAATTCTACCTACAAAGAAATGTTCTGAACTAAAAGAAGAAAAACACTACATCATTCATACTATTAAGAAAATGGAAACTTCAGTAGGTGATGCTATAAATTGCACTTTGAGCGAGGCACCTTATACAATTGGTGATGAAGCAAAATTTCAGATCTTCTTACCAAAGCGCTTCGTACAACTACTTCAAAATGAAGATCTTCGTATAATTCAACCCGGCGCACTCTATTTGGTATCACATGGACCCAGTGGAAACAACTCTACTGAACTTACAATTCATGTAACACCTACTACTGATTAATTTGTACATAACATTGTAAATATTTCTTTGTATTTGTTTTTTCAATAAATATGATATAAAACAAAACAAAAAATAAAAATAAAAAAAGCAACATATTGTAATGTCTTTGTACATTACAATATGTTGCTTTTTTTAAAAATTCCACAGGATGACCTTGACCCAATTTTGTATAATTATAAAAGGGGAAATGTACTTGCAAAATTCATCAGTCTACTGCTACCTTTCATACCGTACACATCTCGCTCTTAATCCCTGAATATAAAACTGCAACATGTCCCTAAAGGTTAAGTGTGCATCTTATGATACCAACACCATAACTACTTTTGAACAACTTGAAGATTTAACTAACGAAATGCGAGTTTTACTTACCGGTGGTTATCACTTAACTGTTGATGTTAGTGCTACTAATACAAGGATGTTCACTAAAACAAAATATTGCGATGATGAAATATTTTTTTCTACACAACCTACAACTTCTTCATCGCCAGCTGGTCAACATAACGTCAAGTTCCAGAAGTATTACCAATGTTGAATAACTTTTGACAGACAAAACTACAACTAAAGAATCACATGATCAATATTAGTTAATAAAAAGGATGTGATACTTGTATAAATAATCATTTGCTTCTCAGCTCTCACCACGACAAGACCTATTTAAGAAAATGTTGTACAGAATGATGATTCAACTTGATGGAAAAATCTATGGAAAAGACTACAACACCATTGAACAAATGACCCAAGATTTAGATGTATTAACTAAAGAAGGATATCAAGCTAAATTAATTTTAAAATTTCCTGAAGTACATCCATTATCAACAGAAGAACTTGTTGCTATGGCTAAGGCGGAGAGAGAGAAAAAGTCTGAAGAAAACAAAGAGAAACAAACTTCCTAAATTTTAATAATCCTTACACTTGTAAGGTATAATTTTTTAAAACTCCATTTGGATGACCTTGAAATTACCCCCACCACTTTTCACAGTACATAAAACTCACTATTCAACACTATACACTCTTATTCTTTCACTGGACTCCGCAGCGTCAACATGGAAGAGCAAAAATACAAGTACAAACCTCGTTACTGTTGTGAACAACAGTGTACAGATTTAGGACCAATGATGGTGGATGGGTTAGCTTGTACTAAATGTGAATTCTTCGGATCTTGTTATTGCAAATGCAAAACAAAACAACTACCACCACCGGAATTGCGAACTTTAAAATTTTACAAATCAAGATATTTTCATACATGTTGTCCTCAAAGATGTTTCAAATTTCACCCTCTAGATCTTGCTCATTGTCAACGCACCAATTCTCATCAAGATGATTTTTGTACACATATGATAAAAAGATGTAAATACAGATCAGATTGGTATTCCGATCCTGTAGAACCATCAAATGTGTAATTTCAGTTTTACACTCTTTTTTAAAACTTCATTTGGATGACCTTGAGATTTCCCCCACCACTAGTTCTAATTTTTATATAATATTAAATCATTCCACTTCCAACACTCTAACTAACAACATGGAAAACAAATTTATCAAATTTGAACATATAATAACTGACAGGGAAGAGATGGAAGAATTGTTTCAAAACTTACTTTCTGTCATTGACGAATATCCTATAAGATGGTTCAGAATTGTAGTTCAATATTTAAATCCTGGTGAATTGTTTTCTTCATCAAGTGAAGAAGATGAAACAACTACTTCGGTTCAAATAATTGAATTAAAAGATGGAGAAGAAGAACTAAACGTTTTATTCAATCATAAGCTCAAGGTTCCCTATATAAAAGCCCCCTCCCTAGACAGCCCCCCTCCCTAGACGCCTGCTCAAGGTCACCATTATATAAGCCCCCTCCCTATGCGCCGATCCTCATTCCATCACCGACTCTCCAATAATGAACAACTCTCCATTGGCCCGAATGAATTCTAGTTTTGAAATAAACTCTAAAGAAGAGTTACAAGACATTTTTAATATTTTACAAGAACTTGTAGATAATTTTACAACCATCAAAATGAATTTGGAAATAACATACGATTGTCCTATTTGTGATAAGATTGAAAGTTCGGACGAAGACAGTTTACTAAATCTAACTCCTGCACCATCTGACACTACTGATGGTAATAATGAAGAGCAACGTCTTTCCCCCACCACTTCTTTGTAATTCATCCTTCCCCCCACCACTTCTTTATTTAACTAACATTTCTTCCTTTCACTTCTCATTCCGTCTTCGACTTCTGAACTATCAACATCACTTGTTTTAAAATTTCAAACACTAACACAATCATGATGGATATTATGGATGAAGTTCCCTTCATAACTAGAATGGAAGAGGATAAATTGAAATTGGAAATTAAACGATTGGAAATGGAACGGGAAAACCAATTCGAAATGTTACGTTTGTTCAAGCTTTTCAAATACATCATCTGGGGACTCTGCGTTTACCTTCTCATCGTCGTTGGTGTTTGCATTTACAACTCTGTAGTTCATCACAAAAGTTCAACTTGTTTAAACTCTGCTGTTGCACATTAATTGTATGTTCACAAATAAAATTCAAAAGTTACTTCAACCTATCCCACTATCACCAACTAGTTCAACTTTCAACTATTTCTGGTGGTAGTTGGATAGGCTTTTTTAAAACTTACTCTGGATGACCTTGACATACTTTCCAAGCCCCAGTTATAACTGTTAAATTTCAGTTTTAAATTAACTCTTAATTCATGCCCAATTCTACTTCAAATTCAGGGCATATGCTCTCGCCATCTGCACCCCAGCATCTGACGCCATCTGCTCGAGCAGCTGCTCGGGCGGATGGCACGACTTCCGGTCCAGAAGTAACCAAAACACACTACTTAAATAGTAACATGAATAACAATAAAATAACAATAAATTAGCAGTACAGGAACATTTCTTAGATCAGGATATAGTTCAGAGAGTACACATCTTCTTTTGAGAACAACCAATTTACTACTTTGTTGCAAAAAACCTTGACAGAATTTATGTTCTTAATATAATGTGGAAGTTGATTAAAATATTTTGGGCCTAAATATTGTAAAGAGTGTCTAAATACTGTTTTATTAACTTTTGGAAGTTTAAAAAAATTATTTGTATTACTTCTGGTATTGTATAGATGACATGCCCTCCAGATTACTCCATTTCCACTTCTGATAAAAAACAATCTTAAAACTTTAAAAACAAACAAATGATGAATAGGTAAAATTTTTAGCTCTTGATACAATGGAAAAGAACTTGTCCTTCTTGGTTTAAATAAAATTATGCGCAAAAAGAAATTTTGTGTTGTTCTTAATCTTTCCATTAGTGATTTATATGCACCCCCCCAGCATGGCAAGGCATATTGTAGTCGAGAATTTATTTAAGTGCAAAATAAAGTGTCTGTAAAAGGGAAGAATCGCAAAAATTTCTTAAAAAATAAAACTTTCTAATTTGGGATCTAAGGAAATTGTACAAAAAAACAAATTGTGCCGTTGTAGGTAAACATATTTTGCTCTGTTGATTAACACTGATTTCAATACAGAGGGGACCAGACGTAATTTTGAAGCAACTTTAAAATTTAATATTTTAAAGCCTAATCATACTGATTTAGAATAATAAATAGCATGACATTATTTTTTTTTAATGGGGAAAATTTAACATATATTATGTCTGAACATTTTACATATAACAGATTTTACCAAACATGTAAATGTCTAAGAACCTCATTTAAAATAATATACCATCATAAAACATCAATTATCACGTGATTAGTTTTACTAAACATTTAAATACATGTTCATTAATCTCCGTCATGTTGTAAATTAATAAAAAACATTTTGGACCAAACTGAAAATTTTTGTTGGAAACGTATTTAAAAGAGTCTAAGACATTTTTGTGCCGAGACACTTTTTGCTTAACCTAAAATGCTCAGAGAAGAATGAGGAAAATCTAAATTTCAACCTGAAATATTCAATAAACTGCTAAATTTACGCGTACAAGATCAAATTGTAAAGTTTTCTTAAAAACCGTGTAAAACTAAAATAAATTATTTAAAGTGAGAGTTTGTATTTGACATCAGTGACTTCCGGTCTGGAGAGGTAATTTCAGATACACCCTGTACATTGAAATTACTCTCGGTGGATAGACCGCTTTACCTATAAAGACACAATTGGTTAATATTATAAAATTCCTTAAAAAGGGTGTTTCGGTAATCCGAGACTCTCAGTATGTTGGCATTTTTCTCAATAATACAGGTCGGTAAGTTTAGTTCTCGCTTGGGAATCACTCTGTAGTAAGTGATATATAGGAGATCTACTTTATCGACATTTGTCGAATTTCTGATACCCCGATGAGTGAGTGAGTGAGTCAGTCAGTTACACATTCGGGAGTTTATATTTTAGATGTTTATGCCGAAGCAAAGCCTCCTTCAGAACAATTAATGTGAAATCCGTTAGCTTATCTCTTTCATGCACTTCGTCGAGGATGATGTGCGAAACATTCTTCAACCACTCATTCCATCTGAAAAGGGAGCGCAGGAGGACACCGTTGGTGCAGTAGGTCAATATTGTCTTGGATAAGACTCTGGAGTCGAGATGGATCTGGTAGCCGACAGTGTCGCCGAGCGGCTCTCCTCGCTCGAAAGCGACGCGCTCACTGATGGTCACCGCAGCCACTCGGCGAGGCATGCTGCAGATGATGTGGCAGTTGTCCCCGCTCAACTCTGAATACTCAATGATAATCTGGGGCACCTGGGTAGTTTTAACACTTCCAATTTCACCTACGACCAAAGTTATTTTCTATGTGAGATTGTTTGATATATGTTCTCCTCATAAGTCCAAATTGACAGTTTTTGTCTAAAATTTCTTGTTCGTTGGAAATCAGTTTTGGGTATTAGAAGTGTGGCGCCACTGAGCTGGCTCTTTCTTCTTCTCTGCCCTGCACCACGAAATTCTGGCTCACCAACGGAGCAAAGTTTGTCTGCCTGAGTGACGGGATTTGAGGCTAAAAGGTTTTCGATCATGTACACAGATTCTGGTTTCAGTGTCAAGTCTTTTGGGACTTCAAAAAACTTTTGAGCCTTTTGAATTTTGGGAACTTTGTACACAGTGATGAATCTTTCAGGTTCATGCCCCTTACTTTTCGAATTAAGTTTCAACTTTCTTGCCAAATTATGAATATATTTTCTTTCCATGTTTGTCAGACTAGGTGAAAAAGACACTTCCATTTTATTTGGATTCCTCTTTAGTAAATCCAACTCCGTCCAGATCATTGTTTTGGTTTCCTGAGAAACCATATCTCTTTCTTTATCAGTGAAAGACATGTAGCTGTGTGCCATTTCTTTTTGATCACAGATCTGGTGAAATATAAGAAATAACTGGGGCTTAGCCCATGAAAGCATTGTTTTAGGATTCAGCCTCAACCCAACAACACGAACACAACCGCTCACGCTACGCTCAACGTTCGACTCCGACTAATCGGTTCCCGTTTACAAGATTATTTTTAGTTAAACTCTGTTCCTATTGGTTGCGGCATTTCGTCAGCGGTCCGCCCTCCCGGGTCGTTGACGGTTTGTAGGATAGCTGATCTATTCAGTTCTAGGTTATTGCCCAGCTTACGCTCGCAGTTCAATGGCTTATAAAACTGATTGTGTCAGATTTCCTGTTTGACGTCCGGTTAAACATCTCTCTTTATCGTAAATTTGAATCATGATTTTATTTTTCAAGTAAATTTTTATAATTATTTATTTTATTTTTTGTTTGTTAAATTAATGCAGATTACATTGGTTAACCTGTATTGTTAATATAATCGTTAAAGGCTTAAACTCTGCAATATCGTTTATCTAAAAATTCAAATATTAGTTATAAATTGGTAACACCAGCATTGGTAGAAACAAGTCAAGAAGCGACAAAATCAACACGATACACAATACAGTAAATCAAGTCGGAGCGGTCAGCATTGGTTGCGATTGCTGTGATGGAAAAATAAAGTAAACTGTGTATAATGATCTGTGAAAAATGTTCAATGGCATTCATTGATAACAGAAATAAATAGTTTTGGAAAAGGGAGACTTTTTTACATTGATATTTATTAATTACACTTTTAATGGAATGATAAAAAATAATCCCCCCTACTTAAACCATTATATTGAATTAATACATTATTTTACTAACAAGCTTTTTAATATTGATATGTACAACTTGTCCTTAAATGTTATTTGTATTTTAATAAAAGTAAGTTAATTATACACGAAAATTTAGCAGTACTGTAGTTAGATATGCAGCAGATGTAACGCCAGTGCTGCAGTTAAGTCTACAGCCCCGCCCTGCTCTGGTACAGAGCCACTTGGTGATGGCGATACACACAATGTTCATTGTGACAACATGGCTTAACAGCTACAATATGACACTGTAGTTAGATCTGCAGCAGATGTAACGACAGTGCTGCATATTACAGTCTATAGCTCCGCCCTGCCCTGGTACAGAGCCACTTGGTGATGGCGATACACACAATGTTCACTGTGACAACATGGCTTAACAGCTACAATATGACACTGTAGTTAGATCTGCAGCAGATGTAACGACAGTGCTGCAGTTAAGTCTACAGCCCCGCCCTGCTCTGGTACAGAGCCACTTGGTGATGGCGATACACACAATGTTCATTGTGACAACATGGCTTAACAGCTACAATATGACACTGTAGTTAGATCTGCAGCAGATGTAACGCCAGTGCTGCAGTTAAGTCTACAGCCCCGCCCTGCTGTGGTACAGAGCCACTTGCTGATGGCGATACACACAATGTTCATTGTGACAACATGGCTTAACAGCTACAATATGACACTGTAGTTAGATCTGCAGCAGATGTAACGCCAGTGCTGCAGTTTACAGTCTACAGCCCCGCCCTGCTCTGGTACAGAGCCACTTGGTGATGGCGATACACACAATGTTCATTGTGACAACATGGCTTAACAGCTACAATATGACACTGTAGTTAGATCTGCAGCAGATGTAACGCCAGTGCTGCAGTTAAGTCTACAGCCCCGCCCTACTCTGGTACAGAGCCACTTGGTGATGGCGATACACACAATGTTCTTTGTGACAACATGGCTTAACAGCTACAATATGACACTGTAGTTAGATCTGCAGCAGATGTAACGACAGTGCTGCAGTTTACAGTCTACAGCCCCGCCCTGCTCTGGTACAGAGCCACTTGCTGATGGCGATACACACAATGTTCACTGTGACAACATGGCTTAACAGCTACAATATGACACTGTAGTTAGATCTGCAGCAGATGTAACGACAGTGCTGCAGTATAGTCTACAGCCCCGCCCTGCTCTGGTACACAGCCACTTGGTGATGGCGATACACACAATGTTCACTGTGACAACATGGCTTAACAGCTACAATATGACACTGTAGTTAGATCTGCAGCAGATGTAACGCCAGTGCTGCAGTTTACAGTCTACAGCCCCGCCCTGCTCATCTACAGAGCCACTTGGTGATGGCGATACACACAATGTTCACTCTGACAACATGGCTTAACAGCTAAAATATGACACTGTAGTTAGATCTGCAGCAGATGTAACGACAGTGCTGCAGTATAGTCTACAGCCCCGCCCTGCTCTGGTACAGAGCCACTTGGAGATGGCGATACACACAATGTTCACTGTGGCAACATGGCTTAACAGCTACGATATGACACTGTAGTTAGATCTGTTGATGTAACGCCATTGCTGCAGTTTACAGTCTACAGCCCCGCCCTGCTCTGTTACAGAGCCACTTGGTGATGGCGATACACACAATGTTCATTGTGACAACATGGCTTAACAGCTAAAATATGACACTGTAGTTAGATCTACAGCAGATGTAACGACAGTGCTGCAGTTTACAGTCTACAGCCCCGCCCTGCTCTGGTACAGAGCCACTTGGTGATGGCGATACACACAATGTTCACTCTGACAACATGGCTTAACAGCTACGATATGACACTGTAGTTAGATCTGCAGCAGATGTAACGCCAGTGCTGCAGGTTACAGTCTACAGCCCCGCCCTGCTCTGGTACAGAGCCACTTGGTGATTGCGATACACACAATGTTCACTGTGACAACATGGCTTAACAGCTACGATATGACACTGTAGTTAGATCTGTTGATGTAACGCCAGTGCTGCATTTTACATTCTAAGACCCCGCCCTGCTCTGTCACAGAGTCACTTGCTGATGGTGATAATATGAACCTTGTCAACATGGTTTAACTTCAATGGTATTCTATATTTACCATTTTCTTTTTATAAGCTAATAACCTTCAAAATGTTTTGTTAGCCTCGAAATTAATGATTTTTGACAGTTCTCTCCTAAGTGAATTATCGTCGAAAAGCAATGTGACCAATTCACTAGTTTATTTGCAATTAAAACTAATTAAACATAGTTTGCATATTGGTTGTAATTTTTTAAATTCAGAACACAGAATTTCGCTTGACATTAGAAGAAATCAAGACAGAAGCTTTTAAGTGACATTTTTCTGACAGGCCTTTAAACGTTCAGGATAGCTAATGTCGGAATACTTTCTGGATGAAGAATAGAAACATTTCATCATTTGAATCATCAAATATCATCTCCAGTGAACTTCTTCTAAACCACTTTAGTATTTTAAGTTAAGAGTGACTTCCAGCATACAAACAACATTTCCATATAAATTGTAACTCGCTTAACATTTATTTGTATTTAAACAAGTAAATTGTTAAAAAACGTTTTCTTAGAATACTATATTCTAATTTCTTGTATTATTCTTTTCTAACTTGTAAAAGCTCTTAAGAAGTATTTATTTGCTATAAAATTTCGTTTTGTTGATGGATAAGATGAAAAATATTAGTCGACTGAAGAGCAGAATTTAATTTGTATATATAATGACTTTACGTATAATACTGTATAGTAGGCCTATTAACAATTGAATTTATCAAACTGATCTCTTGCCTTGATCACTTGAGACATGTACTGAATCTATTCGATTTAGAGTTATGGAAAAAAAATTAACGTGACGTAGTATTTTATCGGAGGAACTTTAACCAAATGCGAGTACAACTATTTTTAAAATATTAATATAAACAAAAATGTGAAAGACACAGATATATGGTTTGAATTATTGCTCATATACCAATTCCTATGAAATAATAATTTATAATAATATATCAAGTCAGCTCACCTCTTATTTCTCTTGCGAGTATTTGTGAATAATTAAAGGTTATTTATCATAAAATTGAATTTTATAATAAATAATTGTACTTGTGCTTCCCCCACTTAAAATGTAAAATGTAGGTACGTTGTTATAATGCATATTGTTTCCCTTTGGTTAAAATAATTTATAGTTTTAAATGCATATGCCTTAATATCATTTGTTCAAATTAATCACAAAACCAGTAAAAGCACGCCCTAAGGTTTATGGACTACCCAAAAGCAGCGATAAAACCAATAGCAGTGATTCCGTTAAATGGGGTGGACGCAAGCCACGAGTGGTGTTCTGGTTGACGTTTTTAATGTGTTTGATATCATTCCATTTTTTATGAATTGCATTGTCTAAATCAAAAATAAATTAGAATTTGTAAGCTTTGATTATTTTTATTTGTTTCTTTATAGATGGCTAAAACACAAGTCGTTGCTTTTACAATGTTGCAGATGCAATTTCAGGCGTCATTTGTGGGGTAATGAAGAGTTAACATTAACCAGCGATCTATATGCAGACACTGACGTCATCTTCAGCCCTCATTTCTGGGCCTAACTTCTCGTTCAACTTGAATAATTTGTCTTTACTACCGGCAAACAAAAATAATAAACTTTAATGGCTATGCATTATTACACAGTGACTATACTCAAACGATTGCATCGAGCATAACCTACTATACAAACACTCTATCTTAATTTACACATTTGTTAAAGGCTAAAAATTTCTTGGAACATATTCTATGGTTTGTGCTTTATGACTGGTCCATGATGTTTAAAAATTTTCTTAATTCTGTTAATTAAGTAAATCTAGTTATTTAAACTAGTTACGTAAATTTACCAACATTCAGTATTGTAGAGGTTACATTTAAAAGTACAATTTTCCATCATGTGCCTTTTTCTTGTAGTTTTGTTACTCGGCAATGTAAGTTCTAGTAAAGTAGAAATAGAGCGTATTTATTATTTTGAGGGTGATGCACGTATTATAATTTGTGAATGACTATGTTTTTAAAAACAAGTTTCATAAGTTAATTCATTATGAAAATGATAATTTTGAATATAAGAACAATTATGATGGGCATATGCTAACAAAAGTTGCGACTTCATCAGAAAAATATGGCCAAACTAGACAAGAACGAGGATCGAGTGAAACAATTTGGATAAATATATCACTAATTTGAGGAAATAGAGAGTTGCTATACAAAGAGAGAAGACCAACAACGAAGTAAATCCTGACAGAACTGACAACAACAATTTTTACCTATAGTTTCCTTAATGGTAAAACTACCACCGATCTCAACCTTCGATCTTACAACGAAAATCAAATATATAAAAACAACTTTAGAGAAGAACTTAGCTAAAATTTTTATGAGGGTATATATATATCGTATGGCTCATTTAGCCAGCCACCATGGTTTAAGAATAATAAATAAATTCTGCGGTTCAGGGCACCTGAGTCAGTATAAGTAAAAATCTAAACACTAAAATAAAAATCAGATCTCTCTTTATAGAGCTAAATCCAGGGCGCTCAGCCATTGCAGCCCAGCTTCACTTGAGCAATGCAGACCGGCCAATCCTTCGGGGAAGGCACTCAGTGGGCACTCTTCGACTATGTGTTCCATAGTTTGATACTCTGCTCCGCAGTCGCATGACTGGTCTTGTGTCATTCTCCATTTGTACTTCCAATACTTACATCTTTCCACTCCAGTGCGGAAACGATTGAGTATAGTCCACTGCTTCCGAGGAAGATTCATACCACCTACCGCTACGGTCGGGTCAGCTATCAAGAAGTGATTACGACCTTGAAAAGCGTCCCAGGAGGAAGTCCAGTTAGTATGGATGGTGAAGTTCGTGTCCATCAACTGGGAGGCTGTTCTTAGCGGTGGTTTTCGGGACCTCAATCGACCCGCATTCTGGGGTAGGTAATCATGGATGGGCAGCTGTGGAGCAGATAAGATCTTTGTGTATTCCCTAATGAGTGCATCCCTTCGTCTTATTTCAGGAGGAGCGATGTTACACAGCACGGGGAGCCAGGGTACAGGGGTTGCCATGAGAGTACCACTAATAGCTCTCATGGTCCTGTTTAGCTGGACGTCGATCTCTCTAACGTGCACACTATTTAACCACACGGGAGCACAGTACTCAGCAGTTGAATATACCAATGACAGAGCAGTGGTTCGCAGAACTTGTGCGTTAGCTCCCCATGTGGAGCCAGCAAGGTGATGGACAATGTTAGTCCTGGTTCTCACCTTAGCTGCTATCTTTTGTAAGTTGCTTTTAAACGTGAGAGACCGATCTAAAGTGACTCCCAGATACTGTAAGTGGTCATTGTGTTTTAGCTCAACACCGTTGAATACGATTTTAAGTTTTTGGTTGGCCAGTCTATTATTCAAGTGGAAGCAAGCAACCTCAGTTTTTGTTGGGTTTGGATTAAGCTTCCAGGCTTCAAAGTATTCACCGAGGGTCGTGAGGTCAATTGTTAGTGTTTCCTCTGCTTGTCGAAAATGCTGGTGTTGAATGTCGGCAGTGTACACATTAAAGAGCAGTGGGGCGAGCACTGACCCTTGTGGCAGGCCATCCTTTAGTTGCCTAAACGTACTTTCTCTGCGTCCCAGATATACTTTTATCATCCTATTGGAGAGCATTGAGTTGAGGAGACGCAACAAGAAAGGGCGAGGAATAAGGTCGTAAAATTTAACTAGGAGGCCTTTTTCTCCAGACAGTGTCATATGCTGCAGTCAGATCTAAAAAAGCCACAGAGGTTTTCAGTCTTCGCTCAAACCCATCCTCAATGAAAGAAGTCAGAGCCAGAACCTGGTCACAGCAGTTGCGACCAGGCCTAAATCCAGCTTGTTTAACAGGGATGCTGGCATTCAGAATAGGGAGGATTCTGTTATAAATCAACCTCTCTAGCAGCTTATAACAAACACTTAAAAGAGCTTTTGGCCGATAACTTTCAGGCAGTTTTGGATCTTTTCCGGGCTTCAGGATAGCTATGATTTTGGATTTTCTAAATATCCCAGGCATGACGCCGGTTTTCAGAGTGGTGTTAAAAACATCAAGAAGCCACTGTCTAGCCTTGTTACCAGAGTGTTTTATAAACTCCGGGGAAATGTCATCCAAGCCTGCTGCTTTGCCAATTGGCATCGCATCAATCGCCACTTCCAGCTCGTCGTAAATGAAGGGTCTAGAGACTTCCAAGGGTGCTTGCCGACTCTCCTTTATTTCATTTTTTTTATGAGGGTAATAATTCTGAACATATGGGCATGCACGTGCCGTTAAAAATGTCCGACTTAATCGGAAAAAGAACATCAAACGAAACGTTCTTTATCTATAGATTGAAAATAGCTAAAATATTCAACCATGCAATTTCAACCCCCGGCAATTGCTGGAAACTACTTCTCATATGTAAAATCCCAAACATAGGCATCCCACACCCCTCGACAATTAATGCTTTAAAAGATAAAGACTATTTTTTATTTTTAATGATTATTCCTTTGACAATACAGAAAAAATTATTTTCAATTTATCAGACTGTCACGTTGTGGGAGCGTTCTACCGGTAAAATATTACTTTTAAAATGATAGTCAAAGTGAAGTAATAAAAGTAATTCGTTGCAACAGAATACCTTAGGGCATGAATCCCATTATCACTTATGATTAGGACTATATTTAAAATAAATGGTTGTTGTAACAACATCCATAGTATTACGAGTGCATATTTGACATAGATTCAAGCTCAAAATTACAATCGCTATGTGTTAAAAGTTTATTAATGCATAAAAAATAACTGATACTTATAATTAATAAAAGAATTACACATTATCATTCCAATAGAACTAATAAAGTAATTATATTTAGTCAGTTAGGGTGGTGAAATAACCGGATGAATACATATGTACTAGATTCATTACACTAGAATGTTTAAATGACAATTGAGATAAACCCAAGTAAACATAATCAACTAGCAGGACAAAATTTAATCGAAATACGAAGTTACCGTTACTGTTAGAATTAAATTGAAAATACACCGCTGGTTCCTGGTAAGCAATTAACGCATTTCGTCTTTAATTTATTGTTTTTCGAAAATATTTAAGGAAAAATGGTCCGTAATATTCTATGAATGTTATTTTAAATTAAATAACTGGTTTTTGTCAAATATATAATTAAAAAATATGATTTTTTGATTTAACTCTTAAAGCTCTCATACAAATCCTCCTCCCAGTTAAACACCTTAACACTTTAGTATTTATTTCGATAAACTTTGTAAAGGTTAAAATTATCAGGAATTAACTTCAACGATTTACAAACCTTTGCAGCCCGGGTGGCTTTAATTGTCTTGATGAAACCTCTCGGTCTGCAGTGGGGAAGATGGCCTCCCAGAGGCTGTGTTTAGACAATGTGATTGGTTTGTAAAAGTTCGCCATTCTACCGTCCAGAGACGTTTCCTATGTTTATTCTCCGTGCTCGTTCCATCCTTGTTCAATTCATGATTAGTCCTGGAAATATTTTGCTGCAATTTCATTTAAAAATTTTTCCTGAGTGTTTCCTGTCAGATGCTCAGTTAGTCGATAATTATTAAAACGTTTTCCAATCTTCTCATCTATTTTTTTTTTTTTTTTTTTTTTTTTTTTACTAGAACGAAATAAAACTCCATTTTAATAAGAGTATTGTTTGTATCTTCGAGTAGTTCTTCATTTTGTATATATATTTCAAAATACACTATCCAATAAAACTATGCCACATTTTTTACTAGCCTATCCAATATTAAAAAGATTGTGTCAACAAGTATGTGAAAAAATTAAAACTAGCTTTATAACCACCATCAATAAGAAAAACCCGAAAGAACTGAATCTGGTAAATGAGGTGGAACACTGGTTCTTTTGTTTTGTTGTCGAATTTCCTTTTCTTGTGAATAATTCTGCATCACTATATAACCTCTATCCGGTCAATACTAGTTTTTATGAAGGGATTTACCAGGACTGCGGAGAACATAAAATCAAAAGAAGGGCTGTTTCATTCCTTTGATGTTAGAAAATGCCGCTTTTGAGTCAGGCCGGTGCAGTAATCCATCTTAAGTCCTTTAGAATAACAAGTAGCAGTTACATTAGGCTAGTTACATTAGAGCAATTTTCCCCAGTCATGGGATTTACCATATTAAAAAATGCGGAATGTTAAAACATTCACGAAGAGAAAGAGTTAAAAAGTAGAGTAGTTCAAATTGGTCAAGTCGCATTTCCGTTAATACATAGAAAACATGATTATCAGTAAAATTACAAAATTTGTCAGATAAATTTATATATTTTATTCTCAAATTGTATACTTTTTATAATAAACTGTAAAATACGTTAAATATTCGTGTTTGATTTTTATTTTATATCCCTTGATAAAACCATACATATAGTTTTATCACAAAATTAATCCCTGTTATTTTTTCGTAAATTTTTTTTAATAATGGTTTGTTGATCATCAGGTTCTAATTTATATCATCATACTAAATTCAAAAAGGTATTGTGGAATAAATATAGCCATTAAGATGGTATAAAATTAAAATTTAATGATCGAAAGGGTTACTAAAAGAAAGTTTATATTTTTTATTCAAAATTTCACCATTATAATCCCAAGTAGTTAGTGGAAAAACTTCGTTGTGTGGGAGGATGAAAGAGATGATTATTTGGTTCCTGAATTGTTTTCAGACTATTAATTATATAGTTAAGCTTGCAACATCATATCCGTCACCATTCAAACTTTACACTGTTGAACGTAGTGTCGATGTCTTGAAGTTATTATATAAACTCACAGCAAACGCAAACGTACGCAGCGTGTATTTGATTTACAAGGATATGTTATTGTTAACCAAATTATTGCAGACATTTTCCATCACTGATTAGTAAAATCAAATTCACGACGTATCGGAATCCGGAATTGGATTACGTTTACAAGGAGAGTTACTCATTCAAATTATTAACTAGACTAATTTAATTAAAAAACATAAAAAAATGTAGAATCTAGAGTATTGAAGAGAAAAGTTGTTGACCAGACATTACAAATACGATGATTTTCAGAAATCATGGTACGAATTTTACGTTTAAGTTTCTAATGTGCTATAAAGTAGTCTGTTAACCTTCAAACGGACTCGTTAAGTTTTCTTAGACATACAATATACATTGATGAGAACCTACAAGATTCCTAAATTAGAAATTTTTTTTAGATATGTGATTTATAATCGAAACCAACCAAACAATCCTTCAATTCCTTCGTTGCTGTGTCGTCGAAAATTTTATTTCTGTGATATAATGTAAATTATTAAAAAACTTCGAAATTAGAAAAAAATCCAGTGACGTAATACAAATGCAGCACAGGTGTCAGGCTAATGACAAATTGTGCAAATAAGAATTCAATCAGATTTATGCCATCATCAATAGATTTTAGCTTTGGGTAACTGTATAGTCAATGGTGAAACTATTAGGGTATAACTACATTATATTAAGAGTAAAACTACATAACACGAATTTTAATAAATTTTTCTAACTGTGGAAAAATAATTTGTTATTTTTACATACTTTTGAAATCTATAAGATAATTGTTTTGGTAGCCATTAGAAAACCACAAAATACGGAGTATTTTTCATATTTTTTACATACTCGAACCTTATTTTACAAAGACACTAGATTACTAGATTTCTAGATTATTTTATCTAAAAAACTAATTAAACTTAATCGAAATTTTTTATTACGAATTAGAGGTTATGGGGGCCAAATCGTTCAGTACAGGCTTTTCAAAGTTCATTCCAGTCCTCAAGAGGAGTCGTCGACAAGTCACCCGCAACTCCACAACTCCTGGTGACATTAGCTCCACCTCAGACGTTAACAATCCGACCCAGGTAGAGCACACTGTGACACACGGCCCACTCCGGCAACGTTCAAGTTATATTGGAAAAGTTCATTGGGAGTTGGTGGGCATACCAAGAACTGGAGCCATTTTGATCAGCTGGCCTTTCAAATAATACTGTATGTTGCTGTTTGTGTTATCACTACAAATATCTCGAGAGCGGCACTGCCGTCATCTCTACGGACCATTTTTTCATTTTTCATCTCACATAGACCTATTGTCTCTTGGTTGACTTTACCCGCAGACCTAGGGATATGAAATTAGATGATTTACCTGTTAATCATTTACCTGTTGAAATGAGATGATTTACTGTCTTATACACTGTTATGATTTTCATAAACAATATTTTAATTTTGCATCGTTTTGGTTACCGTACCTATTTCTATGTCGCATATTTGCGACGCCGGGTATATAGCACAGAAAATAGTTAAGCATATTATAGTGTTTTTAATATAGCCCAAGCTTGGCTCAAATGCGAAATTGATTTTTTTTAAACTGTTGATGCTTTTTAAAAGAAATTAAGTAAACAAAAGTTTTTATCTAATTCACCTTATAATAAAACAATGAAAAAGCTATAAAACTACTTTTTGCTACAATTTTCGATCGCCATGAAATGAATGGAACAATAAACAAATGTCTTTTTTAGAACTACACAAATAGAGAAGCTACGTAATGTCTTTGTGTACTGGTAAAGATCTATGAGAGGTATAACTACATAAAAAGTATTTTCCTGAGTTATACTGTTCATTGTTTCTTTCTTGAACTAGGCCTACTTTCTATTGTAGTCTATGGTGTATGTCTGCATGCAGAGACCAAATCCTTAGATACAAGAAACGCTGTAAGGTTTAAACGAATTGTGAAAAAAGGTCCCTTCGATCAGTGGACCTGCCATAATTGGAGGGGATCTGACACACCAAAAAACTGTTACTTGACATGAAATATAAATTATTTTGATTTGAAAATTATGATAACATTTTTAGCATCAATCTTTTTATTTCCATGTCAAACTTTCACTAAGTAGGAGTCCATTCGGTTTGTTTTAGACTAATTGCAAAACAAGAGGTTACAGAAATATGAAATAAAGTGGTTGCATTTTTTTTATCGAAATAGAGTAGTTGCTACTTAGCCGTAAATTACACTGAATTCCTGTTCTTTGAAATATGTTGCATTTTTGTGAAGGCAGGAGCGTTGACATTCCCCCGCCATATTGTATGATATCACCAGACAGCCGGGGAGATTGGATGCTAAGCCGCGCCCCTGAGAGGGTTCCCCCGAGGACCGTTTGTATTCAAGTCATGGTTTATGTGGTTAAAACGAGACAGAAGTCTTGGATTTGCAAATGAGCTTCCTTTACTTCTATTATAGCATAATTAAATATGTCGATGACATACGAAGATGCACGATAGTACTGATTATTCAGAATAATGCAATCTTTGAAAGAATATAATATATATTATACAAAATGTTCTAAGTTGTTGGTTGAATAACTGCCAAAATGATGGAAAAGCTTCTATTGATTAACTCGTTAGTTAAGCTACTGTAATGATAAATGTCTCGTGTGCAATAACTTCGTCACATAAATGTGTGAAGCTTAACAAGAGTATTTATAGTTTAAGAAGAAGGATTGGCCACCCATGCACTAGAGTGTATGGTTATGAAACTGTTATATTGTTAGTAAAATTTTACAGTGCACTCGTCATTCGTCAAAAATAATCACCCCATTGAATTATAATAAATTCATACGATGTTTGTTATCAAAAGAAATTGTTTCATTACTTATAAGTTTAAAAAGGCAAGAGTCGTTTTAATTTAGGATCGCAATATTGTGGTAGAATCTGAGCGGCTTCTTCAAACTTTACACAAATTAAAAGCCAAGTTATGAAATATGTAGATTCATAACCACTGTTGACAACTTCTGTCTCAGCAGTAGGTCCTTTTTGTTCGTGTATTAATTATTTTCAACGGATGCTTTAACAATAAAAATATCGAATGTAAAACAAAACTCTGAAGTTGATGAAAGTAAGATAAAATTGTTAAATCCTAGTATTGACTTTTTAAAACTTAGAGAATATATAAAATACGTTTTGTGAGGGGATGACTCTTCATTTTATCGATTTATTATTCAGCCTCCATTCTTATCAAAATAGATGTTCAAAAGTCATTTAACAGTTGTTATTAAGAGTATCAATTTTAAGAGGATAATGGTTGAAAAAACACCTCCAACAAAAGTTAAAATCAAAGTTTAAAATTGGAACATGAAAAACACAATTAAAACTTAGAGAGTATGCAGGCTGGAAGATTTTTTGTATATAAGTTATGTATAATGAAACTATAAATGTATACTTATAGTAAAGTATATTATATTTATATATATAGTATTTATATTATATTTATTATTCATAGTATTTATATTATATATATTATATTTATAGTATTTAAACTATAAATTTATACTTATAACTTATCTAATTTCTTAAAATTATCTTGTAATTGTAATTCTATATTCATATTTAGTAATTTCTTTAGAAATTGAATTTTTTGCGTCGTCTAATCAAATAGCTTAACACAAACATAATTGTTTATACATATTACATATCAATGGTTTGATTTTAAATTTTTAAGGACATAGCACTGTTTCCACAAAATTAAAGTATATTAAGTAGCCGTACGGAAAATACAATTTGACATACGAGTTGGTCTCCAGAGAATAAAGTTACATTGGAAAACTTAACAGAGTGTATTCAGAAAGTCACTGAGCTCCTTTGACCCGTGTAAATTATGTGTAACATAAAATGAATTAGAGGTGTTCTAATTTTGTTATTAAACTAAGTGTTACAATTGAAATTTAATCCACAGCGTTTATTTTAAATCGTCATTATTAAAAAAGAAGCATATTATTTTTAAAAGTAATATTATTATTGTAAAAATTGAAAAAAAGATTGATATAGGCAAATTTTAAGTTTTGATAAAAGGTAACGGTGAATATATTCAGCGATTATTCCATTATTTGTTGTTGTGAAATCCTTAGACTTCATTAAGGCTCTCTTATCAACATTGTGAACACCGTATAACGTTTTTCTCAGAATTAAACTTCCTTATATTTAACCACTAAGATTCAAATTCATAGGTGAACATAAGGTCTCCAAAAGTATATTTTTCCTAATAAGTTTTTGTTTATATTTGTTTTTCAAGTTTAGATTTTCATATAATTGGGTAAATATCATACAAAATATGAAGAACCAACAATCGTGAGTACATTAATAATAGCATTCGTCTTTGAAAAATGCAATTACATTTTGTTTCTAATTTTTTAAGACCATGTTCAAATTAACTTTAGATTCATAGTTTGTTGTAAAGCATAAGAATGTCCGTACCGTACAATCAATAAACATAACCGGGGTTCCAGCTTGTGACGCAGCAGCATCTACTCATTGCTTCACCGGCAGCGCTCCGCTCGGGTCACGGCGGTCTGGAGTAAGAGCAAGTTGATTAGAGTTGAAGCTTCGCACAATCGAGTTACCGCTGGACCTCCACGGTTAATCCGGGGACTGACATTCATATTCATAACAATCAGGCTGCCACGGTCGGGTAAATAGTGTTAACGGAGGTGTGTTAATTCATACACAAGCAATCACCTCACCACTACGGGTAAACCTTAAAATGCGTCAACTGAAATTCATTCATTTTATGTTGCATTTAGTTACATAAGATAAAGCGAATCTACCAGTCATTTCCAAGATAATATAACGCTCTGTATACAATATTAAAATTTACTCATATGGAAACAAATTAATTGTTATCACCATGCAGCGTAAATTCTATAAGAACCTTAGCACAACTACAGCAACTTCACATTTTTGCAACAATGTAACTCAAAAATTGGAAGAAAACAGCCACAGGAATATTCTTCGATCTACAAAAGGCATTTGACACAATTGATTAAGAACATTTTCATCATAAAATTGAAGCATATGAAAAAAAAAGCAAAAGATTAAAGTTGGACCTAACTCACATACAGACAAATATTTTGAAATTTACCAGGCTGTAATAAACAAAAACTCTTTCTTTAGTTGAATCATCACTTGATACTGTGCTCAATTCTTGAGCCTCTATTTTTTGTTATTGACATTATTGGTTTGTCAGATAAGCAAGGACAAGATCAAAAATGCATTTTTTTACTGATGACACAACTATCTTAATACCCAACAACATAAGATAACCAACTGATAAGAACACCAGTAGAAAAGTTATAGTAAACTCAATAGGTTAGTAACCCACTTCACCATGCAATAGCCTAAATAAAAAAATATACAAAAAAACAGTTCAATTAAAACTACCTCCTCTAACCCAAACCTCGGAGACAGAAAATATTGAACAGGAATACAACACCAGGCAACAGAATACAAAAATTCCTGGGCTTAAATATAGGTAACCACCTAAGTTGGCGGATTAGCCTAAACTCATGGATTAGCTCTGCAAAAAAACTATATTTAGCTTTGTGTGATAAGCAAAATTAGAAATATTACTGATGAAGAAACACTCTTCGTTTTCTACCACTTACTATCTGCCTCCCACTTATGATATGGCATTGTGGCATGGGCATCAACATCTTAGAATGATCTAGACAGAGTTTAAAAGATACAAAATAAGGCAATAATAACAATATTAAGAATAAGTGCCATGGATCACTGCAAACGGTTTTTTCATTGAGAATAAGACTCTCGCAGTAATATCAACCTACTTCTTTAAATCTGTTTTCCTAACAAAAAGTAAAGTCCCGTCTTAGATGTAAGGAGCACAGCTATAACACGAGAAATAGAAACAATATCAATCACCCGCGACATAAATGAAAATAATAAAAAATGTAGCTCATCAGTACTCATCAGTTTTCAGGTACCTCTTTGATCTTAGACCTTCATCATACTGAAATAATATATTACTACCAAACCATATTACTCAGTAACAGATAATATCGAAGAACATACCTACATTCACGTAAAATACAATAATGAACAGAAACAATTCATCTAAAATAGGTATCATATAAAAATAAACAATAAGTTCACATCCTGAACACTTTGGAGTGAAGAAATTTGACAATGTCGCAGTCGCTTGATTGAGAAGAAGACCAAGGATTGTTTATGGTCTTGTTCTTCGTCGTGTTGGGCTGTGGAGCTAATGAAGCCTGTTTATGTAAAAGGTGCATGAAGAATGTGTTTCAACCTGGAAATCGAGAAATTAATTAGCAGCGTAATCGTAAGGATAACATTAACTTGCGTCTGTTGAACCTTGCGTAAATGTTATGGTGTAATTTAACTGGCGCAATTATTGCCTCTAATTGGACTCAGAAGATAAACAAACTCCTTCATTTGCTGATTTAATAACACATTTCCAAGTAATACTATCATAACAGTACATAATTTCCTGTGGACAGATTTCCTTTATGTAAATAACGTTTAAAATATGCAAAAACAAAAAAGGAATATTTTAAATAAAAGTTTGCATATATAATAGTTAAGTTTACGCCAATCACTTAATAAACAAATTTGATTTTCTTAACAAATATACTAACGTAATTTATTTATTTATCTATTTATTCGAGACACTTACATACAATTGTATGTCTTTTAAATATGCTAATTTAAAAACACTACAGTATAGTAATTTCATATTCAGTTAATTCTTCTTTCTTCATTTCACTTTCATAATTTAATTTTCTTTACTAATATACTCTTCTAATGAATAAAGGGATTTTGAAATAAGATATTCTTTCAGCTTTCTGTAAAATGTCTTATTATTTTGTTCTAATTTTATATGGATTGGTAAATTTTGTATGAATTTTAAACCTATGTAACTTGGAATTTTATCATAGAAATTTAAATTATGGTGATTTGCCGTAGAATACTTATGATTTCTTGTGTAATGATTATGGTGTAAAGTATTAATTTTGATTAGGTAGTGTTCTTTTGTATATTTACTTGTCTCAAAAATGTATGATCCAAATACAGTCAAAATTTCCATCTCGGCAAAATATTTCTTCACTGATTCCGTATATTAACTAATGAGAAATTAAAAACCGTGTTAAGATAATGGACTGTGTACAGCTGCACGATGGAACAAAGTCTAGATTTTACCTTCTCTGTAACACACATAGTACGAATACCGTTCATAAAATAAGAAATAAAAAACTAGTAATTTTTACACAGCTCGCTAGAATGAATTGATTTATCAAAGGCTTAGTTGCTCAACGTTTTGCAATTTTTATAAATTATTGAACAAAGATGCTCGTTTATTAACTATAAGCATTTGCAACGAAATGAAAGAGCGACACAACCATCAGCTATAGTAGTTTTATTTTAGCTTGCACATAAATTACATAGGTTATTTCAGTGGTATTACCCATTCTGAACTAAGGGGAAAAACCTTACGCGGGTTTTCTCTTCTCAGAGGTTAATGCATAAACTGGTACAAAGCTTGGTAAATTGTTTTGTACGGATAAGTAAATTTTTTTCATCATACCATTGTGGTAAACGTTGTTTTCGGAACTGTCAGCTGTGATCGAAACTAGTTGATTCCCGGTGGGTTGGATAAACGTGTTGGTAAACAAAGTTTTCGGGACTAGTCCTCGAAACAGTGGTTTTCGGGACTAGGCCGGAAAAAAACTTCCAATGTTTGACACCACCAGCGCTGCTATTCTGCTTAGTAACTTAAACCTCGTTGACTCCAATGTCAAACAGCTGATTGTTTAGTTGTAAATAGTTCAAATACAAGATAAACAAATAACAACGTAAGAGGGGGTATATAGGTTAAAATTTATTAATTTTTATCCAAACTGTTAATTTATTAAAGGTGGTATGATGAAAAATACTGTTCGTAACTCGTCCGAAAGTGGTATATCGGTGCTCGATCGAATTCAAGTACTCGGCTTCGCCTCGTACTTGAAACTCGATCTTGCACCGATAACGACCACTTTCTGGACTAGTGACGAAATATACTATTTCATCCAAGTAAAATAATGAGTTTTTTACATGGTGAAAAGATGTTATATTTGTCTGTAAATACTTAAAAATGAATTGTAATAAAATGTAAAATATTAGTTACCTTGTTTGGGAACCTTAGATTAAAATTTAACACTATTAATGGAGGGTTAACGGATGAACTATTATTTACGTTCATAATATGAAATAATATTATTTTAAACTGAATCGTTTTAAAAATAGTTTTGACCTTTATGAATTGCAATGGATAAAACTGTTTAGTAGTAATGCCGGGCGATCGAGGTCTAACATGGGCTCTTATGGGGAGTAGGTGTTGCGAGGATCGGGCACAAAAAATGGCGTGTGCATGCGCCAATTTTTTTCTGTGACGTCATGGCGCCTTTTTTTGTGACGTCACCAAGATGGCGGCGTTTTTTTTCTGTGACGTCAGCTGTTTTTTTGTCACGTCATGGCGGCGCTCTTTTTTTGTGACGTCATCAAGATGGCGGCTCCCGCCAATTTGACGCCAGCTGTTTTTTTCTGTGACGTCATGGCGGCGTCTTTTTTGTGACATGATGGCGGCGTTTGCGCCAATTTTGCCTAATTTTCGCGCCAATCGTCAGCCGTTTTTCTGTCATCATGGGGAACAAGACCATATGGATCGCTGGGGTCATACTATATAAAGTGTACACAATACTATATAAAGTTTAGAATATGTAAAATGATGTACAACACCCAAATAAAGTGCATATTATATTATATAAAGTGAAAAACATGAAAATTTTTGCTTAAAAATCTAAAAAAACGCAAATATCTCGAAAACGGTGTGTCCTAGGGGTCCGGGGACCTCAAAAAACCACCTTCTACGAAGTAGAGGTGCCCCTGGGGGGTAGGTACCCTAAAATAACAAAATTAACCAAAATGTTGCGGGTTGCATTCAAAAAATGAAGGGGGCAATGAAGGGGCAAAACTTTGAAAAATCATATCTTAGGAATGGCTTCATGTATCAACTTCATACTTGGTATGTGTGTACACTTAGTTGGTATTTAAAAATGCATGGCACAAGGTATCCAAAAAAATGAAGGCGCAAAAAAGTTTTATTTTTTATCTTGAGAATGGCACTACGGATTTTCTTTAAACTTGGTATGTGTATATGGGTAGTGTTAGTATGTAATAAAATGCTAAGCATCACTTCCCAGATTCAAGGTCACAACTGTGAAAAATAAAAAAAAACATACAACTATTAATTTTCTATCCCCTGCTGGTGTATGACTGTTCCTTTGAGTCTCTAAGTATTTGTTAAGACTAAGAAGAGTGTAGTGGTCAAGGTCAGACATATTAAAAAATAAAAAACATCTTAAAATAACAGACAGAGGCCTACAGGCCTGTTGGCGCAGGGCTCTACCTTCTCAATAGCAGATCAATACTTAGGAGGTGAAGGCAGTATAGTGTTATGGTATTATCTTAAAGAAAAATCCTTATATTTCTAAGACAGAGGGTGAGCAGTCTTTATAAGTTAGCAGATACTAGTACAGTTTTATTGAAGGGAAATACATAGCAGTTTATAATGTAACTCAGCTGGTCTTGCGTAACATAACCTCACTTTTGATTGTACTTTTGCTGTACATATAGTAATACCAGAGTGGTACTTTAGTGATTTTCTATAAAGTTATAGTTATCAGCTCTATTGGCTTAGTTTGTTTTCAGACGTGATACTGTACAGATGTGTTGGTCTCGTGTAACATAACCTTACACTGCACTTTAGTAATTTATTAGTAAAAATTACAGTATACAGTACACAGGGGGCCTGCTGAACCCCTATAAAACCAGAGCTATCATCTCTATTGTTTCAGTGTCTTTTCAGACGTGATACTATACAGACGTGCGTGTAACATAGCCTCACTTTTGATTGTACTTTTACTGTACATATAGTAATACCAGAGTGAGTCCATAGGGAGTCTCTATAATTACCGGCTTTATTGTTTTAGTCTCAGACGTGGTACTGTACAGACGTGCGTGTAACATAACCTCACTTTTTTATTGTACTTTTACTGTACATATAGTAATACCAGTCCATAGTGAGTCTCTATAAAACCAGAGCTATCAGTTCTATTGCTTCAGTTTCAGACGTGGTACTGTACAGACGTGTGTGTAACATAACCTCACTTTTTATTGTACTTTTACTGTACATATAGTAATACCAGAGTGAGTCCATAGTGAGTCTCTATAAAACCAGGGCTATCAGCTTTATTGTTTTAGTCTCAGACGTGGTACTGTACAGACGTGCGTGTAACATAACCTCACTTTTTTATTGTACTTTTACTGTACATATAGTAATACCAGAGTGAGTCCATAGTGAGTCTCTATAAAACCAGAGCTATCAGCTCTATTGCTTCAGTGTCTTTCCAGACGTGGTACTGTACAGACGTGCGTGTAACATAACCTCACTTTTAATTGTACTTTTGCTGTACATATAGTAATACCAGAATGAGTCCATAGTGAGTCTCTATAAAACCAGAGCTATCAGCTCTATTGCTTCAGTGTCTTTCCAGACGTGGTACTGTACAGACGTGCGTGTAACATAACCTCACTTTTGATTGTACTTTTGCTGTACATATAGTAATACCAGTCCATAGTGAGTCTCTATAAAACCAGAGCTATCAGTTCTATTGCTTCAGTGTCTTTCCAGACGTGGTACTGTACAGACGTGTGTGTAACATAACCTCACTTTTTATTGTACTTTTACTGTACATATAGTAATACCAGAGTGAGTCCATAGTGAGTCTCTATAAAACCAGAGCTATCAGTTCTATTGCTTCAGTGTCTTTCCAGACGTGGTACTGTACAGACGTGTGTGTAACATAACCTCACTTTTTATTGTACTTTTACTGTACATATAGTAATACCAGTCCATAGTGAGTCTCTATAAAACCAGAGCTATCAGTTCTATTGCTTCAGTGTCTTTCCAGACGTGGTACTGTACAGACGTGCGTGTAACATAACCTCACTTTTACTATAAAAATCCCATTTTCTCTTCGTAATAAGCTTAGTATTTTTATAAAAATGGAATCGTATTCTAAAATGGGTTCTCAAAATATGGCTGAACCAATCCATTTTATTAGCGAAGACCAGTGGTACATAAAAAAATTCAGGCTGTATGGTCTTAAAACTATTTTTAAGTTTACAAACCCCCCAGCTGGAACGTCTGAATTTGAATGGCTTAGGCAGGGATTTGCTCAAATAGTCGAGAGAGCGAAATCCGAATGCCATCCTAATGATTACCTTGGCTTTACATTAGATAGCATTAATTTGAAAACAAAAGAGTCAGGGTATGTAGTTCCACGTCCAGCCTCTGAAGTTAACAGCGATGTACTCTGGAGTGTATTTGGAGGAATTGTCCAATCAAACTCTGAAAATATCAAATCAACTGATACATTTAGAGTTGATGTGGTAAGAGTTAACGTGCCTGTAGGTCGTGGTGCTAGAAAACGCCCTGGATTTTACAATACTTTTGAAGAAGAGTGTAAGTCGAGGCAGGGAATCGTTGTTATAAAAAACAAAGATAACTTGTGTCTTCCCAGGGCTTTGGTAGTGGCAAAAGCGTATGCGAAGAATGATCCCCAGACCTATGCTATTCGAAAGGATAAGGGGTTGAGACAAACAATTAGAGCTAAAAAATTAATTGCAAATGGTAAAAGTGAGGTTAGAACACGTGATCAAAAATTTGGGAATTTCCCGCCAAAGCAGTTGTCATCTTGGAAAAAGGGACGTTCTTGACCTATATGGTCAAACACGTGGTAAAAGTGAGGTTAGAACACATGGTAAGCAGTTTAGAATTTCCCGCCAAAACAGCCACCATCTTGACTCACGTGGGCAAACACGCGGTAAAAGTGAGGCTAGAACACGTGATCAAAAGTTAGGTTAGGAAATTTCCCGCCAAAACTGCCGCCATCTTGGAAAAGGGGCGTGGCCTACACCACGTGACTGATGACGTCATCGGTCACAATTTGAAGAAACATTTAGGTGAAGTTAGGTTATAATTGGTTGGCTTAAGTTAGGTTTCACTCTCACTTACCCTTGCTTTTAGCCTTGTTTTATACTTATTAAAATACTTATTTCTAAAACTTTCTAAGTAGCCTAGTTAAGTGTTTTGCGAGAGTGAAACCTAACTTAAGCCAACCACTTATAACCTAACTTCACCTAAATGTTTCTTCAAATTGTGACCGATGACGTCATCAGTCACGTGGTGTAGGCCACGCCCCTTTTCCAAGATGGCGGCAGTTTTGGCGGGAAATTTCCTAACCTAACTTTTGATCACGTGTTCTAGCCTCACTTTTACCGCGTGTTTGCCCACGTGAGTCAAGATGGTGGCTGTTTTGGCGGGAAATTCTAAACTGCTGACCATGTGTTCTAACCTCACTTTTACCACGTGTTTGACCATATTTATAAACGCAATATTGAATATAAAGCGCTAACGCGAATTTACAGTATTCCATGTCAATTACTACATTAGAAAACACTAGTATATACAACATTGCCGGCTAATTACTCTACAAAGGCTATTTATACATCTATTTGATGTAACAACTCGGAATTGCAACAAGTGACACTTCTACATTTAAAGTACCCGATAGCTCTTCAACTCCACAAAATATTTTTTCTAAATATTCATCGAAAACTGTTGGAGTCAATTTAACCAGAGGCATGAATGGTATATCACCTGAATCTTTTCCTAGTTTTATTGTTATGCCTATATGAGCGTTTGAAGGAGCATTTTCCGTAATTTGATCAACTATATGCTCTGAAAATACTAGAGGCCATTCGCATGTCTCTATCGATCCTGTAAGAAAATAAGTATACTCAAAAGACGTAATACAAAATTTTGCATTTTCATTTAACTTTCTCTTTGACAAAAATTTCAGAAATACCGCCATGTTTGTCTGTTAATAAGAGGAAACACGTCCGACCCGTACAAGAGTTGGAAGGAGAATGATCAAACGAGCTAGTGAGGACCATAGACATCCATGAAGCACTGGTGTCTGCTAGTTCACATGGTTCTCTGAATTTTGTAACCATATGGGACAGTATCATAATCATCGTTCAATTTTCTCTTCGCTCCAGTAATTTTAAACTGTTTGACTTCATTTACTGTCACAATGTCTCGAGTTTTTGTCCTTCTGATTCGGCTCTCTTTGATTTCCAGTACTTGAGTGGCTTCGTTGAGGACCATTTCTTTTAATGTATCAAAATTCACATCTTTTGACGTCTTAATATTCAAGGTTAGCCCCTTGATCTTACATACAGAGGCTAATTTATTTTGGTTTGTGGAATACACAAGATAGGCATAGGTTTTAGGGCCTCCAGACACAAACTCGACTATATAGGAACCTGGACCGTAGTCCTTGGCAAGTTCGTCTGTCATTTCCCCAAGGTAATCACCAGTGTTAACTCTATACAGGCCGTCCCGGTAGTAATAAACACAGCTGTCCGTGTCGTAGTATAATACCTGGCCTCCTAGGGCTTCCAAATGTTCATATAACTTAAGTCTTGCGTGGGCCGTGGTATAAGCTGCAATCACAACATTCACGGTCCTCAAGGGTTCACTAGCCTCGTCAATAATTTGCCAATTCACGAGGAGTACTTCTTCGTTTATGATTTGGATTAAATTTATTCTTCCTCCAGGCTGGGTTAGCAATCGGAAAAACTCTTTAGAGTCCTTCACGATCGATGTTTTAGTCATATTTTCCCTTTGCCCAAATTTCCCCCAAAATGAGTTCAACATTAATTTAGCAACTGATCGGAGGCCAGCATTCTTAGCAATTTTGACTTTCTCAAGTTGAACTCCTTCATGTTTAAAATACTCCATGATATACTGGTCTTGGTCTTGTTCAGTCTTACACCAAGAGGGGAATCCTGATGCCTCTTGTTTCATTTTTAAAAATTTGTTAATAAAGTCGGTGAATAAGCCCCCGTTCTCATAGGTCGCCACTCGATACTCCCATAGCTCATACATGTCTAGGATGGTATAGCCTTTCTCTACAGCCTTCCGTATTTCATCCATTGTCCATGTTCCTACTATGGCCCTTTCCTCGCTCTCATGTAGGCAATCACCCTGATTTAAGGTTACTCCACAGGTGCGACATAACACAAACATTAATTTATTGTTCATTTTAGCGGGGAGTACGGGGTGGTAGAGATCCCAAGGTGGCAGGATTTTACATTTCAACAGGCCTTCAACATCAAGGCCACGTGCTCTGCACTCCTCATTACCTATATAGATTTTTGGATGGCCAATGGGGTACTTACAATATTTATTTACATACGGGTACAAAGAGCAAACGTCTACATACTGAATCGTTTCACCCTCCTCGCATTTATGATAGGCTTTGGCATTGCCTGTCCTGCCTCCAAAGAACGAATCTCTTGGGTTAAGGGGAAGATTGTTCAAAATTGGTAGTTTATTAAGATGATCTAGTTTATTTTCCTTCTTCAGCCTGCTAAACTCACATTCCCACATTTCTACGACATTATAGTCAGAAAGTTTATCAATTTTGGATTTTGTTCTCTCATATCTAATGTGGAGAGTGTCAGAGGGATCCTCCTTCAATGGTTCTTCCCTTCTGTATGGGTAGCATTTGGGACAGCCATGCCAGTAGCATCCATGAAATTCATAGATGTTTTCTCCATCAAACCCATTTACTTTTAGCCCATTAATTTTGGCTTCTTTGCCCCGGCCTGCATGCTGTATCTTAATTCCACGTTTCTCCTCTTCCCACGTCAACCACTGCAATGCAGCAGCTGATTGAGTGTCGGAAAAACGATATCCACCTTTTGGAATCAAGCCAATCGTATCAGGTTTTAGGAAATTACGACGGAAAGCTAAGTTGCACGCGCTAGCTATAGTAATCGCTTCAAGGAACGGGTCTACGTTGCATTGCTCAAGAAGCAAGGCTCTAAATTTAATACAGGCTTGGGCCAAAATCTCGACATCTGAAATGCAATATTCTAAGATCTCCTTTTGAAAGTCAAATTTGTAATCTTCTGCTACTCGCTCATCATACCACTTTTCAAAAGCTGAGTGGGACTCTTCAAACATAGAGTCTGGACAGTAAAACTCCTTGGCTGGCATAGGGCCTACATAATTTTGATTCGCCAATGTGTTGAAAAGATGTGGGAAATAGCCTTTCTTCTTCTCTGGAGGCAGGTCAAACGCTTTAGGGAGTGCAGAGAGGGACATGGGGAAGTAGCTAAGTGAATCGATAAACCTTACATTATCTAGTTCAATTAAGATTGATTTAGTCCCCCGAGAAGTTACGTTTGGGACAAATTTAGTTTCTTCCATCAAATACTTTAAGATAAATTGAAAGTCAAAGCCCTGCCCATTATGGGCGATCACACATACAGTCTTAAAAGTTTTCCTCACCTGCATGACATAGTCCATAAATTGTTTTACGGGGTCTTCTTTAAATATATTTTGCCGTTCCAGACAAGTTTCACACTCACTTCCGTTAATACATTTAAAGCAGTACTGTTGGGACACGCACAAGTTTACTTTATGGATTTTAGTTTCACTATCTGAAACCAGTGATTCGTCTTGGCGGGTCTCCAAATCAAAGAATATAAATAAGAAATCGCGGTCTTTAGGGGTTTGCTTGTCTACACGCATGAAACATTGGTGGTCAGCTGGTTTATAGTCTTTACAAGTATTACAAAACACCTCTCCACATACATGAGCCGATTTGCGTTTCGTTGGAAAGACCAGTTTTTGGCAATAATGGCAAAATTTAATCATTTTACAAACTTGACCACGATGGGCTATCAAACACTGCTCATTTTTAAAGTGGCGATGGCAAAATCGACAAGTAAGGCCTCCATGCTCAAGCTTACATGGAGGAGATATAGAGTGACATGATGTGCATTTATTAGAGCAGCGATGTTCAAACTTATTGTTGGAAGGGACATGGCACGCCTCACAGTAGTAGCTACAAGCAAAAGCGGCGGTGAGACTAGTGATTACATTATAATGGCCATTATGGAAAAGCAAGTTAATTTTAAGGTTAGCATCTTCACCGCCACCAGAAAAGTATACATCACGGCCTTTCGAGCTGTAGTTATAAACAGTTATTCTGTACTTTTTAAGATGAGCCTGAAGCTTCTCAAGCTCAGGAATGCCTGCACCTTCCTCTGGGATCTCTACTCTCGCCTTTGCAATTAATTTTTTAGCTCTAATTGTTTGTCTCAACCCCTTATCCTTTCGAATAGCATAGGTCTGGGGATCATTCTTCGCATACGCTTTTGCCACTACCAAAGCCCTGGGAAGACACAAGTTATCTTTGTTTTTTATAACAACGATTCCCTGCCTCGACTTACACTCTTCTTCAAAAGTATTGTAAAATCCAGGGCGTTTTCTAGCACCACGACCTACAGGCACGTTAACTCTTACCACATCAACTCTAAATGTATCAGTTGATTTGATATTTTCAGAGTTTGATTGGACAATTCCTCCAAATACACTCCAGAGTACATCGCTGTTAACTTCAGAGGCTGGACGTGGAACTACATACCCTGACTCTTTTGTTTTCAAATTAATGCTATCTAATGTAAAGCCAAGGTAATCATTAGGATGGCATTCGGATTTCGCTCTCTCGACTATTTGAGCAAATCCCTGCCTAAGCCATTCAAATTCAGACGTTCCAGCTGGGGGGTTTGTAAACTTAAAAATAGTTTTAAGACCATACAGCCTGAATTTTTTTATGTACCACTGGTCTTCGCTAATAAAATGGATTGGTTCAGCCATATTTTGAGAACCCATTTTAGAATACGATTCCATTTTTATAAAAATACTAAGCTTATTACGAAGAGAAAATGGGATTTTTATAGTAAAAGTGAGGTTATGTTACACGCACGTCTGTACAGTACCACGTCTGGAAAGACACTGAAGCAATAGAACTGATAGCTCTGGTTTTATAGAGACTCACTATGGACTGGTATTACTATATGTACAGTAAAAGTACAATAAAAAGTGAGGTTATGTTACACACACGTCTGTACAGTACCACGTCTGGAAAGACACTGAAGCAATAGAACTGATAGCTCTGGTTTTATAGAGACTCACTATGGACTCACTCTGGTATTACTATATGTACAGTAAAAGTACAATAAAAAGTGAGGTTATGTTACACACACGTCTGTACAGTACCACGTCTGGAAAGACACTGAAGCAATAGAACTGATAGCTCTGGTTTTATAGAGACTCACTATGGACTGGTATTACTATATGTACAGCAAAAGTACAATCAAAAGTGAGGTTATGTTACACGCACGTCTGTACAGTACCACGTCTGGAAAGACACTGAAGCAATAGAGCTGATAGCTCTGGTTTTATAGAGACTCACTATGGACTCATTCTGGTATTACTATATGTACAGCAAAAGTACAATTAAAAGTGAGGTTATGTTACACGCACGTCTGTACAGTACCACGTCTGGAAAGACACTGAAGCAATAGAGCTGATAGCTCTGGTTTTATAGAGACTCACTATGGACTCACTCTGGTATTACTATATGTACAGTAAAAGTACAATAAAAAAGTGAGGTTATGTTACACGCACGTCTGTACAGTACCACGTCTGAGACTAAAACAATAAAGCTGATAGCCCTGGTTTTATAGAGACTCACTATGGACTCACTCTGGTATTACTATATGTACAGTAAAAGTACAATAAAAAGTGAGGTTATGTTACACACACGTCTGTACAGTACCACGTCTGAAACTGAAGCAATAGAACTGATAGCTCTGGTTTTATAGAGACTCACTATGGACTGGTATTACTATATGTACAGTAAAAGTACAATAAAAAAGTGAGGTTATGTTACACGCACGTCTGTACAGTACCACGTCTGAGACTAAAACAATAAAGCTGGTAATTATAGAGACTCCCTATGGACTCACTCTGGTATTACTATATGTACAGTAAAAGTACAATCAAAAGTGAGGCTATGTTACACGCACGTCTGTATAGTATCACGTCTGAAAAGACACTGAAACAATAGAGATGATAGCTCTGGTTTTATAGGGGTTCAGCAGGCCCCCTGTATACTGTATACTGTAATTTTTACTAATAAATTACTAAAGTGCAGTGTAAGGTTATGTTACACGAGACCAACACATCTGTACAGTATCACGTCTGAAAACAAACTAAGCCAATAGAGCTGATAACTATAACTTTATAGAAAATCACTAAAGTACCACTCTGGTATTACTATATGTACAGCAAAAGTACAATCAAAAGTGAGGTTATGTTACGCAAGACCAGCTGAGTTACATTATAAACTGCTATGTATTTCCCTTCAATAAAACTGTACTAGTATCTGCTAACTTATAAAGACTGCTCACCCTCTGTCTTAGAAATATAAGGATTTTTCTTTAAGATAATACCATAACACTATACTGCCTTCACCTCCTAAGTATTGATCTGCTATTGAGAAGGTAGAGCCCTGCGCCAACAGGCCTGTAGGCCTCTGTCTGTTATTTTAAGATGTTTTTTATTTTTTAATATGTCTGACCTTGACCACTACACTCTTCTTAGTCTTAACAAATACTTAGAGACTCAAAGGAACAGTCATACACCAGCAGGGGATAGAAAATTAATAGTTGTATGTTTTTTTTTATTTTTCACAGTTGTGACCTTGAATCTGGGAAGTGATGCTTAGCATTTTATTACATACTAACACTACCCATATACACATACCAAGTTTAAAGAAAATCCGTAGTGCCATTCTCAAGATAAAAAATAAAACTTTTTTGCGCCTTCATTTTTTTGGATACCTTGTGCCATGCATTTTTAAATACCAACTAAGTGTACACACATACCAAGTATGAAGTTGATACATGAAGCCATTCCTAAGATATGATTTTTCAAAGTTTTGCCCCTTCATTGCCCCCTTCATTTTTTGAATGCAACCCGCAACATTTTGGTTAATTTTGTTATTTTAGGGTACCTACCCCCCAGGGGCACCTCTACTTCGTAGAAGGTGGTTTTTTGAGGTCCCCGGACCCCTAGGACACACCGTTTTCGAGATATTTGCATTTTTTTAGATTTTTAAGCAAAAATTTTCATGTTTTTCACTTTATATAATATAATATGCACTTTATTTGGGTGTTGTACATCATTTTACATATTCTAAACTTTATATAGTATTGTGTACACTTTATATAGTATGACCCCAGCGATCCATATGGTCTTGTTCCCCATGATGACAGAAAAACGGCTGACGATTGGCGCGAAAATTAGGCAAAATTGGCGCAAACGCCGCCATCATGTCACAAAAAAGACGCCGCCATGACGTCACAGAAAAAAACAGCTGGCGTCAAATTGGCGGGAGCCGCCATCTTGATGACGTCACAAAAAAAGAGCGCCGCCATGACGTGACAAAAAAACAGCTGACGTCACAGAAAAAAAAACGCCGCCATCTTGGTGACGTCACAAAAAAAGGCGCCATGACGTCACAGAAAAAAATTGGCGCATGCGCACGCCATTTTTTGTGCCCGATCCTCGCAACACCTACTCCCCATAAGAGCCCATGTTAGACCTCGATCGCCCGGCATTACTACTCTGTTTATAAGTTGAAAATGTTGTATCTATTAAATAGTTATACTCATGTTTTGCTAAATCCCTCGTTCCAACACAGTTGAATGATATTATTTCACAATTATAAGTCAATTGTTGTTGTAATTCAACACGATAACCAGTGATTAAAGCTAATAAATGCACTTTCCGAAGATTCTTGAGGTTTCGCGAGTCTGTAAATACAATAAAATGATAAATGGGCCTGTGAATGTCCGATAATCGGGTTACATTCCCTTAGTATGACGTGTCCTGTCTAATGTGACTTTTATCTTACATGTAAAATTTTATTGATTATAAATTTTTATTTAATAACTACCTATATGGATCTAGGTTGTCGTCTCTTGGTGGAACGAAGAATTTCAAGGCCATCCTTTTTTTCTGGCAGTTTAATAATAAGTAAGGTTTTTAATATTTTATACATAACAAACTGTGGCTACCCCTAAGATTTTCCATTTGATTCTCAAGTGCTTTGCAAGTACTTATAATACCTTTTACTGAAATGGCGACCTAACTCAATAGGTAGTTTAAAGCCAAGTATGAATGAGAGATGAGTGTAGGATGATTGTGGCGCGACCTTGTAGTTTCTTTTTAGACAGGACTGTCAATTCATAGCCGAACAGCCAATGGTATCTACGGAGCTACAGTTTAACGTTGGACCTGAACCAAAATTTCGACCTCATATATACAAATTGGTCTAATTATGAGGATGGCATTTATGGATGAACTAGTATTCACCAGTGCGGACGTTAATCCCCACCAGGGATTATCGCATCCACAAGCCAAAGCTTATGACTATCCACAGTCCGTGACCTACAAGAAGCTCGATTACAGGACGTCGCCACCGTATATTGCAGCTCAATCAAATTCCTATTATTAAAGAATTATCGAAAGGTTTCAGCAAGGTTTTTACCATACTATTAATATTTAAAATAAAATTCATCCCCTTTAGCTAATACAATGTGACAGGGTGGGAGGTACATTAAGGTTGCCATATTATATCATGTTAACCTGGCAGGCCAGGAAATTGAAATCTGAACCGTCATGAGATGTGCACCTCTACAGAGAGTGTCTAACGTGACACAATCACGTTGATTTATCAAAGGCTAAAGTGACCCCAACGTCTCCTCTCGTAATCTTACAAATATATTGTAAAGGAGAGTTAGTTGATATAATTTTAAAAGCCCTTCTTTATGTACACGAAACAATTTATGGAATACAAGTATTGCACTATCAAACTAACAAAGTTTAAATGCAAACCCCCTTATGGCTTTTTTGTAGGCTAAAAAACAACTTTCGAGCAAGAATATTAAATAAGTAAATATTAATCTTCTTTCAAGGGTCTTATGTGAGATTTGAAGTATTGCATATGAAGAAACTGATGAAGAATTTCACTAAACAATATACTTTCTTTAAATATTAGTTTTAATAGTGTTAAAAATATGTGCTAAAAAGTTTATAACGTAATACACAAATTCACTTTAAAATTAGTAAATTTAAACGAGAATATTAATTTTTGACACGTCGTTAATATTATAATTATAATATTGTAAGTTTATAATTATAATTCAGTTGTGTCAATTAAATTTAATTGACACAACTGAGCGAGTGGAACGAATGATCGCTCTCATTTACAAATTAGAACATTATTGCGAGCAAAGTTATGGATAAAATATTCATTTATCGATTCAAATAATCAAATTTGCATAGTTTTTAGTAAATTAGAATGGCTAAAACCCAGTTAAAAACAATTTGTTGAAGATTCATTTTACTGGAATGTGTACACAACAATTCAGTTACATACAGTTGATTCAGTAAATATAATCAATTAGCAGCACTAAATGTAATCGAAATACGGAATTTCAATACGTTTCTATTTAGGATGCACCGCTGATTTCTGCGAAGTAATCAACGCGCTCGGTTTATAATTTATTGCTGTGCAGCAAATATTCATTGGAAACTTGCAAAAATATTTATTGAATGCCAAGTAACATCTATATATTTAAACAGTAGTGAATTTAGACCGCACTTCCGTCGGGTATACGTCGTCGCATCCTTTCTCAATGTTTTTCAGTGTTTTAAATGCCCTTTGTTCGTGTTATGTGTGAAGTTTTCATTTTGTTGACGAACTTCAAATGAAGAACTAATTGTAAATCCTAGTACGGCCCGATGAAGACACTACAATTAGGGGTCGAAACTAGTCCACATTGCAACTCTTTGATTACTTGATGCAGGTATTTACACCACTTTAAGTAAAACAGTAAGGTAAAAAACACACTTGGACTGGTTGTCTTAGACCTATACTGGGCCGGTTTACATGGCGTTGTACAAAAACAAACGTTTTTGGTCCTATATTTGCAGGTTTTATTTGTATTTCAAAAATATATACGTTAAATTGGTCAAAAATTTTGAATAAAGTTTTCATATGGAGATTTAACATAGGAAAAATTAAACTTTTCAATCCTTTGGACAGTTCGTCTGAGACTTCCCCTGGGCCGATTTACTTGTAGTTTGTACCAAAAAAGCTAAACTTTTCTATATTAGCTGCTTTGATATAATTTAACGTTATTTTACTTCCTTATGTTACAGAAATTGAAGATTTTAAAACCCTTCCAAGAATTTATTTTACAACCTTTCAATCAGCTTATTTAAATATACGATGTAAAAGAGTAAACGCTCAAGAAGGATTTGGTTTATTATGGTCTGTACCTGTAAACGTATATAATTATAATGTATTATTATTTTAATGGAAAGAAAAAATAATACAGTTTAATACTATTTGATCTACTTATTTGTATAGTTTGTATAATAAAAAAATTAGTTTTGCTTGTTAAATTGTCCAAATTTACTTAATTATGTAATGCAGCTCATTGATTATAAAAAACAGAAATTTAAAAAGTACATTATATACATGTTTCACACCATATGCGTAGCGCCACACTCATACCATGACTGGAGCTGTATCCCTCGAGTATAGACGGGCAACGACTCGTAATAAATAATTCTACACGTTTGTACATGTCTGTGGATTAAATAAAAACAAGGTGGCTCGTGAGCAAATTGCGCATTTTATGGTTCTGTACGAGTGAAACTCACCTACAGTACGTGAATGTTGATTATGAAGTGACAGAGATCTATCTATTTTTGTCTACTATCTGGCTTTTAAAATTCATCTGAAGGTAATCGGCTGTTAAATTACAATTCATATTAAAAAAACTTGCAATAAAAGTTGGTCAACATTTTGAAGCGCCCTCTAAAAATAAATCAAAGGTGAGGGGGGCGAAGCCCGAAACAATATGACCTTTTTAATTACGATTCGTCACTGCGGTATATCCTAAGCTTAAAATGACACCTCAATCTTAAAAATCGGTTCAGTAGGTCGAGAGAAAAAGGGACGTAACAGACGAAACCCTTATAGAAATAAGAAGATGGATACACTTTTTAGTCTCACAGTCTTTGGGTTTACTTTAATAAAAGCTATAGTACCAGGAGGACCGAGCGTTGCTCGGTGAAATATTAGTAAATTTAAATATCAGAATAAACTTTATTGACATTTAATATGCAGTACATAAACAGCTGTTACATTTCTTTTTGAAGTTCTGAATGTACTTCTTGTTTATATGTTGTTAATTCGTTGCCAACATGGCAACCCATAAGCCCAATGTTAAAATTTTGTAATTTTAAACTTTAATTTTTAGCAAAATTAGATTTTCCCTGGGGGCGAGACCCATCTCAATCGTATTTTTAAGGTAAAACTAAGTTTATTCCAAAATTTGAAGGAAATCGTCGGAGCCGTTTTTGAAATAATTGTGCAAGCAAGCAAACAAGCAAACATTGCTCGTATAAGAGTATAGGATAAACTCAAATGCTCAAGCCTTACATTGAACTATGAAATATTTTTCCTACCTTTTTAGCAAAAGAGGATATAATTGTTCTGCTCAAAACTAAATCCATCTGCAGCAGGGAAGATAACCTCATAGACGCTGTGTTTAGACAATGTAATTGGTTTGTGAGAGTTCACCGTTATACTGCCCTGAGACGATTCCAATATTTATTCTTTGTACAAGCTCCATCCTTGTAACATTTATTATCGTTAATGTAAAAAAGTGTGTACTCCGCCAATAACCTGGGGCTCAATTTGTATGTGCAATAATTATACAACTAGTAAACGTGTTGCTCGAAATCGAGCAATTCATTTTAATACAATACAAATGTTACTTTTATCTCTAAATTATTGACGTCCGACCATTCCAATATTGTGAATATCTGCAATCACCAAAACTATACGTATTTACAGCTGATTATTAACAGATGTTTAAAATGCTTTATTCAATCCCAATGCTATTTAAATGGGAAATTTTGAGATTTCAATGGTGAATAGCACCTTTATTTTCAGTCCGATTCTCTTCAGTTTTTGGCGGAAACAACTACAGACCAAGCTCTATCCAACGACACCAAAAACTTGAAAATCGGTTGAAAATTGTAGGAGGAGTTCTCAAGACAAAAAAACCCTTAGCGTATTAAATAAGTATAGATTTCAAATTCATCATTAGTATTTTTCTCTAGGGAGAAATAAAACGTGATTTGAATCATCTTCTTGCACCCGTCTTCGAGACGGGGATTAATCAATATAAATCGCATAAATAACAACAATTAAGGAATCAAGCTCAGTCGTAGCTTTGTAATATGTATCTTTGTGTACAGGCGAAGGGTCAAAAACTTCTGAATACACTTATTGTAGATTTAATGTTAAAACACAAGTAATTGCGATTACTACACCTTCTAACAGAAAAATTCTGTTTCTAAAATAAAACTATTCTTATTATTTGTTTAAACATGATTTTAAAACAAACCATAACCGTGAGTATGATCAATGTAGACGTAGACACCCACTGTGAATTGGTGATTGATTATATTTACTAACCATTGTCGAACATTAAAACCGATTGTGTTTCATGTGATGATGTCATTACTTGCAACAGTGCTATACTTATAATTTTAATAGTGAATTATGATACATTTTGTAATTATTTACAAAACTACTATATATGCCCTTTACGAATTCTTTAACAATACTTCTATTTAACAACGTAAAAGGTTTCATTTATGAAACCTCTAATCGAATAATTTAATTCAAAGTACTACCTTTACTCAACAGTTACCTCAATCCATACATGAAATTTCACTGCACTTCATAAAGATATGGAAATAACAGCTCTGTTGGATTCGGTGATGGCTTTATGAATCACAGTCAAGTTATTGTAAGTATTTGACAGTACAATTGTATGCCAAAATATATGTATGTACAATAGTTATAAGATTTAATTGATTTTCAAAATTAAGATGTTGCAGTAAACTTTTTTGTAAATATATCAGACCTCACCAATTTTTAAGTTGACTCCATCAAAAATACAATTTCATTATTTGGTATTGTTTAACAATGTCATGCAAACACCTAGTTCTGACGGGATAGGGAGTACTTATTATTTAAAGTTGTATAAATATTCACCAGATTAGAAAATTCAGAAACGAAACAAAAGAACCGTGTTCCACCTCATTTAACTGATTCAGTGCTATCGGTTTTATCGCGCTGTTGGTTGTTATAAAGCTAAAGTTTGTTTTATTATTTAGCTGACATTGTCACATCTCATAAACTAAAGTTTTCTTGTTTCTTACTGACTGTGATAATGATTACAAGTAAAATATACACAATATAAAATTGACATACATTATTACATATAGCAAGCGTACTTTTGGTATCTTTCCGTATTTGTTTTGTAGAATACATGATAAAACTGCCTTTTGACTCTCAGATGCATGTCTAACTATTTTTTACAAATCACTTATACAGCAAATATAGAATGATATTGAATATATTTGTTTGTTTTCTATATATGTGCAAAACCGAAGAAATTATCCATCATTAATATAATTAAAATTTGTGTTTTACGTTGGTTAAATCTCATTTAAATGACTGTGTACATGACTAATTAAAAATAACAAAAAAGTAATAAAATTTAGCATACAAAAAGGACAAATTTAAAGTCTCTTGCGATAATATAACAATAAAATTAGTTATTCATTCTGATCCATTACAAAACATAAGAGCCTTCAACGAAGTATCTCAGTAAACAGAAAAGTTTTTGTTATTACTTATCTTAAAGTGAAGAAAAGCAGAGGATATCTTGTCGTCTTTCTGTCTGAACTGTTGTCCTTTCTTAAAAACATTCTTTGTTTTCTTTTGATTTCCATTTGTGTTATGATTAGAGTGAATCAATTGATAACTACAGTAGATTAAGAAAGGACGATTTTAAAAAATTTTACCTTTACCAGCATTATTGTTATAAGTTGTCATTTCAAAACTGACATATTCAAGTTACGAATCATAAATAAATAAATAAAGCCATTCTCGATATCCGGAATCTAGTGAAATCTAAACTATCTAGAAAAAATTAAATACACACTACTAGTGTAATTACTAATAGTGTAATTGAACTGTAATTCACACCAACTTGCTATATGCGATATATTCAGGGGAATATGGGCCATGACCTCATGGCACTTCAGTGGTGGTTCACCTGTAATAGTATGTTGTTGAGTCCGGAAAAGACAAAGTTTGTAAACTTTAGTCTTAGAAATGATATCGAGTTTCAAAACCCTATAATTTATAAATGTGTTAGTTGCCTTGAACAAAATTCACATTGTGGTACTAAGTGTGCTATTGTTTGTAAAGTGACAAATATAAAATATTTGGGCTTAGTTTTAGACCAAGAATTTAATTGGAAAAACATATTATTAATCTGAAACAAAAACTAAACAGCACCTTAAGAATATTTTATTTTTTGAGTGATTTAGGTATTCCTGAAACTGTTCTGCGAATGCTATATTTTTCTATTGTACATAGTAGAATATACTATGCTATTTCATTCTGGGGTGGAACATATGAAGCAAATGTTAAGGCATATATGTATTACAAAAAAGTTTTGTGAAAGTTATTCTTAAAAAATCCAGAACTGAATCATCATTCCCGTTGCTTGTCAAATTAAATATCCTTCCTTTGAAATACATGTTTATTTACAAAGTGCTGAAACTTTTTTATCAAAGAAGTGGAAATCTTATCCAAAACAGAAACAGCTACAGAACTAGACTCAGAAATGCCACAAATTTAACAGTTCCACATCCAAATAATTCGTTTTTTACTAAACATTTTTTGTTTCTAGCACCAAGATTATATAACAAAATACCCAGTGAAATAAAAAATTCAATTAATTCAGCTGTTTTCAATAAAGAACTTCGTAATTGGTTATTGTGTTGTGAAAATGTTGATTTTTTACTAAGAATTGAGGCTTGAATATTAATTTCAAATTTTATTTCCAAGTATCTTGGAAGAATCGTTTTTGTTGTTGTTATTTCTCTCATATGTTTAAAATACAAACAAGGGAATCTATATTTTATTGCAATCTTATTTAATTTATAAATTACAAGGGGAAAAGTTAAGATTTAAAATAATCACAGAACTGTCCACCTGAAAGCTGATAAGTTTTGATTTATGTATTGATAAGGAACCTCTAACAGGCTTTGCCTCAGAGGCCCTAAATTTTTCCAAACGCCAGATAATAGTGTTTAACATGAATATGTATAATGTTTTCTTTTGTTTTATTGTTTGCTTGTTAAATAACTACATCAATGTGTGCTCTAGTTATTGTAATGCATTCGTGACCTAAGATATTGTAAAAATTGTATCTGTTGTAAATTCTATAAAAATGTTTGGAGAAATAAAATATTATTATTATTATTATTAATAAACTGAAGGGGTGCCACCATCGGTATATCGTAAACTAGAAAATTTAAAAAAAAAACTTGAAATGGGTGATTTACCTCCTTTTCGGAGACCATAAAAAAGAACTCCGATTTTTTTAATTTTGCAGCCATTTTCCAAGATGGCGACCAACTTTTTAACCTCTTATGGAACACCCTATTTTTATGACATATTTTGATGAAGGAATCAAATTTATGACTTTTTGTAATTTTCTCCCAACCTAACGGTTAGGGAGCGAGCAATTAAAGTTCATCTTTAGTTCTATAAGAATAAAACATGGAGCAAACTTAATCTGCCCATATCTCGGAAAGAATTCAGTAAAATAAAAAATACTCAGAAATAAAAATGTCTAAAATTAATGTTTTATGATCATTTAACCAATAAAGATAATCATTTAAGCATAAGTTAAATAATTTTCAATATGGTTAACAAAAAATTTAATTTCTAAAAATTTAATGTTATGACAAAATGGCCTTAAAACAAATTTAAGAAAATTTTATTCTTAAACTAGCTTTTTCCCGTGGCTTCCCCAGCGATACTCGCTGTGAGGTTTAGCTCGTTCGATCCGCTCACTCGCCTTAATTTTCTAAATTCTCTAGTTCTCAATAGTTTATATGAGAACAGCTATTTTCAGAATTAATATTCCTAAATTAAATAATATGTACCAATACAAAAATGTTGCTTCCATTAGAATAACATGGTAACTTTAAAGACGTGTGGGGCGAAGCCCTATGGAGGAATATGGATAAAACGTATCCTATGTTACTTCTAGTACCGCCCAGAATATGTATACAAAGTTTCATGATGATTCGTCAAGAAGTTTTTGCGCTAAAGCGTAACAAACATCAACGCGTTCACATTTTATTAGCATAGATATATTTTATTTTTCTGAATGGTTTTAGAAATTTGGGTAGATAAAGTTTGTCCCATGTTATTCTTATGTAACTGAAATGAACTTAATCAAAAGTGAACAAGAAACACTAGAAGTTTAACAAGAAAAACAAAAACCAGGTGCCCCTAGCTTTCTAGTCATTTAGGTTTATTAAAAAAATGCAAAAAATAAAAAAGTCTTAATTTTGATTAATTGACCCGAATCTTTTCAAAATTGGTTGGAAAATGATGTTTTAATGAAATGTTTTAATGTTGGAAAATGATGTCCATATTTAATAAATTGGAATTCATATTTTTATTGTCTCTAACAAGGAGGTAAAGTCCCCTATATAAAGTTTTCTGTAACTATTCTAGTTTACGACATACCAATGGTGGAAACCCTCGAGTAGATCACCCTGTTTAACATATGTGAAGGCAAGAGCGTTGACATTCCCAAGCCATATTGTATCATTTCACCTGACAACCAAGGAGATTGGATGCTAAGCCGCGCCCCTGAGAGGAAGCTGCTAAGGAACATTTGTATTCAAGTCATGGTTTAGTCCTAAATGACGCTTCATTTATAATGATAACGATGTATACGTTTTTTTAGTTATAACAAGTAGAATTATAACAAAATTTGGAATTATATCTAGCAATGTAGTTTATATGTCGATATCATTAAACATTTTTAGCTAAGCGCATATAATGCAAATATTGAAAAAATAGCCTGAAACTTCATAGCAAGCTGAAACATTTTTAGTTTGTAATAAAAGTGTGATATAAAACTACAAGATTCGTTTTAATTTAGAGTTGCGATGCAATATCGTGGTAGAATTTGAGCCGTTCCTCCAAACTTGTCATAAATGAAAAGCCTAGCTATGAAATATTTAGATTTGTAACTTCTGTTGACAATTTCTTAACAACGATGTTTCCTTTTTCGCTTGTGTCAAAACCCATCAAAACTATATTTGATAGTTTGTAGTATATATGAACTCACAACTCATGTAACACAAAGTCACAAAGTAAAAGTAAAAAAGTCTAACAGCATACTTTAGACCCTTAATCATTGTGTTGATTACATAAAGACCGGCGTGTTATAGCCTTGTACGATTATAATAGTTAACACCATGAACAGAATTGCTAAATTGATTCGTCTATTATTGCACTTGTTCTAGGGCTTTCCAATAATGTGACCCAATACGATGACCTCACCAGACTTTTTCTCCCTAAAACGTGAACCCCCTTTTAGCCCGTCAAAGTAAGTCTTGAAAACGGCCGGATTCTATTCAGTGTGACAAAAAATGCGCTAGCTGTAGCAGTTATTAAAATGAATCCATATTTTGCGAGAAGAATCTATATGATTAATATATCAACCCGCATAACACTACTGTGAATATTTTAAATACTGGCAAAGTTTTATTTTAGTCTTCCTTTACCTATAGGAACAGTATTAGTGTGTATTAGTGTGATACTTCAAGTTACAATTCATTTTGCCTTTGGAGTGTTTGATTATCAAACAATCCAACAATCAAACAATCCAGAGGCAAAATGAATTGTGATTTATTATATTCAATATACGGAACAACACAATGTTGATTTGAAGATTGAGAAAAATGACGTCACACTGTATTAAGTGATGAAAAGTTATTTGAAAAGTTAAATCCTCAAGATGGAAATCCAATTATAGAAAACTCTTAAACGTCACTTCCGGTAACAGACAGTCATTCTGATATTGTTTTTTGGACAAACTATTTTTAGTTACAACCTTTTGTCTCTTTATTTTAATATAATTTTGATTATAATTGATAAATAGGAAATTAAGTCCGAGTACTCATATAAGTTATTTTATATATTTATACGTAGTCTAATTTAGAACGGAATCATAATTGCAAGTAGGGTATGAGGGGAGCACAAAAAGCTCAATATATTCCGAACGATTACAGATAAAATAATAAAGAATGGTGGAACCCTTTTTTCAATTAAAAATAATTTTTATTACAGAGGGAGCCATAAAAAATATCAAACATAAAAATGAAACATTGTATTATGCTAAGTAGTGTACAATTTAGCAGAGTAAAACGCCTATACCGGACCTCAAATGGATTGCAAACAAGGGAATGGCAATCAGTTAAACATTCTATTAAAATCATATCGGCAAAAACAAAAAATGCAGTTTATTAGGTATTATTCTCCTCTTATGTGTACCGTGTATGTCTTTTCACTTTAAATTCAGGTAAATGAATTTAAGTAAAATGTATGTCCGACGTGTTAAAAGCCAATTAAGTTTTTTTACCTTTCTCCAAGGGACGTTCCTCAAGTTTAGAGAAACCTTTTGACATTCTTTTACATAAATTTAAACCTTCATGATGCCACTATATTGCCACCTTATTATTAAAAAGGTTACTGTGTTTTTTCATTTTTTATTGACCATATGATTTTACTATTCTTCTATTTCCTCCATTTGAGGTTCGGTTTGAGGCATTTCACTCATGTACTCTGCTATGATCTTTAATTCAATGAACATATCAAGCTATGGTTACTATTTTTTTTTTTCAAGAATAAAAATTATGAATTTTTAATGAATTTATTTGATTCATCTGTAACCGTTCAATACTAAGCCACTGTGAACCATGTTCCACTCACTGAATTATGGCTTATAAACTGATTTACGAAACAGGCTTCTAAGGACATTGAAATCATTTCAGTATAAAATATCCGGGATCCTGATTTATTGCCATTGGTATCCAAGTTCCTGTGGATAATTTCCTCTTCTATCTGTTTCTAAACATGTTTTTGTGTTCTAACAACAACAATGTATTGCGTGCGTACTCTAAAGCGAACAGAGTTTTCATACGTCTGTTCAATTAATAATTATATAAAATTTAATAGTAGTGGGAAAAAGCCACTCCTGGCACAGATCAGCTGCCCCCCGAGCCACGTGCCGTGGCAGCTGGTGCCAGCTGCCATGTCACATAGCTTCCGGTGGGGGTTAGAGGGTATATATGAGATGCTGTAGTTATATGTTATGCCATATAGGTCGGGGTGGAGATGGCGATAGTGTTGGCGTTAGGGTGAAGTGAATTTGAGCATAAAATTAAAAGTTAGTTTAAAATTGAAATTCGTCGGTGTTAACGAAACTCTAACAGTTGAAGAAAAATTAAGAGTTAGTTCAAAATTGAAATTCAAACTTATAACTGGGATGTGGAAAATATGTCAAGGTCATCCAGAGTAAGTTTTTAAAAATTCTATCCAACTATCACCAGAAATAGTTTTAAGTTGAAGTAGTTGGTGATAGCGGGATAATTCATTCGTGCCATGGGAGAGGTGTTTATCGTTTGAAAGTTGGCGATCGAATGAGAAATGCCGCCTAGGGAGAGGGCTTATAAAACGGCAACCTCCCCCCACCACCCCTTCCCCCACTCCTTTAGACCAATAACCGGTCGCCGACACTATGTGGTAAAACTGAACCAGACATGGCGGCCGCCATGGATAATTCTAACCTCAAACCTTAGTTTTGCATTGGTGAGCATGCGCCACCCCCACTCCTTTACCTTTCTTTTATATTTTTAAAACCGAACAGTTGTCCGGGCAGCTGCCCCTATGGGCAGATGTTCGGGCAAGTGTTGGGGGCAGAAATGTTGAAATATTGGGGTGGAGATGGCGATAGCGTTGGTGGTCGGTTAAACTGAATTTGCGAATAAAGTAACTAGGGTTGAACTAAAAGTGTACATAAATTAAAAGTTAGTTGAAAACTGAAATTTGACGGTGTTAACAAAACTCTTAATAGTTGAACAAAATTAAAAGTTAGTTTAAAACTGAAATTCAAATTTATAAATGGGATCTGGAAAGTATGTCAAGGTCATCCAGAGTAAGTTTTAAAAAAGCCTATCCAACTACCACCAGAAATAGTTCTAAGTTGAACTAGTTGGTGATAGTAGGATAGGTTGAAGTAACTTTTGAATTTTATTAGTGAACATACAATTAATGTGCAACAGCAGAGTTTAAACAAGTTGAACTTTTGTGATGAATTACAGAGTTGTAAATGCAAACATCGACGACGATGAGAAGGTAAATGCAGAGTCCCCAGATGATGTATTTGAAAAGCTTGAACGTAACATTTCGAGTTGGTTTTCCCGTTCCATTTCCAATCGTTTAATTTCCAATTTCAATTTATCCTCTTCCATTCTAGTTACGAAGGGAACTTCATCCATCATATCCATCATGATTGTGTTAGTGTTTGAAATTTTAGTGATGTTGATAGTTCAGAAGTTGAAGACGGAATGAGAAGTGAAAGGGAGAAATGTTAGTTAAATAAAGAAGTGGTGGGGGGAAGACATTGCTCTTAATTATTACCATCAGTAGTGTCAGATGGTGCAGGAGTTAGATTTAGTAAACTGTCTTCGTCCGAACTTTCAACCTTATCACAAATAGGACAATCGTATGTTATTTCCAAATTCATTTTGATGGTTGTAAAATTATCTACAAGTTCTTGTAAAATATTAAAAATGTCTTGTAACTCTTCTTTAGAGTTTATTTCAAAACTAGAATTCATTCGGGCCAATGGAGAGTTGTTCATTGTTGGAGAGTTGGTGATGGAATGAGGATCGGCGCATAGGGAGGGGGCTTATATAATGGTGACCTTGAGCAGGCATCTAGGGAGGGGGGCTGTCTAGGGAGGGGGCTTTTATATGGGGAACCTTGAGCTTATGATTGAATAAAATGTTTAGTTCTTCTTCTTCATCTTTTAATTCAATTATTTGAACCAAAGTAGTTGTTTCATCTTCTTCACTTGATGAAGAAAACAATTCACCAGGATTTAAATATTGAACTACAATTCTGAACCATCTTATAGGATATTCGTCAATGATAGAAAGTAAGTTTTGAAACAATTCTTCCATCTCCTCCCTGTCAGTTATTATATGTTCAAACTTGATAAATTTGTTTTCCATGTTGTTAGTTAGAGTGTTGGAAGTGGAATGATTTAATATTATATAAAAATTAGAACTAGTGGTGGGGGAAATCTCAAGGTCATCCAAATGAAGTTTTAAAAAAGAGTGTAAAACTGAAATTACACATTTGATGGTTCTACAGGATCGGAATACCAATCTGATCTGTATTTACATCTTTTTATCATATGTGTACAAAAATCATCTTGATGAGACTTGGTGTGTTGACAATGAGCAAGATCTAGAGGGTGAAATTTGAAACATCTTTGAGGACAACATGTATGAAAATATCTTGATTTGTAAAATTTGAAAGTTCGCAATTCCGGTGGTGGTAGTTGTTTTGTTTTGCATTTGCAATAACAAGATCCGAAGAATTCACATTTAGTACAAGCTAACCCATCCACCATCATTGGTCCTAAATCTGTACACTGTTGTTCACAACAGTAACGAGGTTTGTACTTGTATTTTTGCTCTTCCATGTTGATGCTGCGGAGTCCAGTGAAAGAATAAGAGTGTATAGTGTTGAATAGCGAGTTTTATATACTATGAAAAGTGGTGGGGGTAATTTCAAGGTCATCCAAATGGAGTTTTAAAAAATTATACCTTACTAATGTAAGGAATGTTGATACTTAAGAAGTTTGTTTCTCTTTGTTTTCTTCAGACTTTTTATCTTTCTCAGCTTTAGCCATAGCAACTAGTTCTTCTATTGATAGCGGATGTACTTCAGGAAATTTCAATATTAATTTAGCTTGGTATCCTTCTTTAGCTAATACACCTATATCTTTAGTCATTTGTTCAACAGTGTTGTAATCTTTTCCATAGATTTTTCCATCAAGTTGAATCATCATTCTGTACAACATTTTCTTAAATAGGTCTTGTCGTGGTGAGAGCTGAGAAGCAAATGATTATTTATTCAAGTATTACATCCTTTTTATTAACTCACATTCAACACGTGATTCTTTAGTTGTAGTTTTGTTTGTCAAAAGTTATTCAACATTGGTAATATTTTTGGAACTTGATGTTATGTTGACCAGTAGGCGATGAAGAAGTTGTAGGTTGTGTAGAAATAAATATTTCATCATCGCAATATTTTGTTTTAGTGAACATCCTTGTATTAGTAGCACTAACATCAACAGTTAAGTGATAACCACCGGTAAGTAAAACTCGCATTTCGTTGGTTAAATCTTCGAGTTGTTCAAAAGTTGTAATGGTGTTGGTATCATAAGATGCACACTTGACTTTGAGAGACATATTTAGTTTTTTATATTAAGCAATAGAGTGAGCGAGATGTGTACGGTACGAAAGGTAGTCGTAGACTGATGAACTTCACAAGTAGATTTCTGCTTTTATCATCACACAAAATTGGGTCAAGGTCATTCCGTGGAATTTTTAAAAAAGCAACATATTGTAATGTACAAAGACATTACAATATGTTGCTTTTTATTTTTTTGTTTTATATCATATTTATTGAGAAACAATTACAAACAAATATTTACAATGTTATGTACAAACTAATCAATATTAGGTGTTACATGAATTGTAAGTTCAGTAGAGTTATTTCCACTTGGTCCATGCGAAACCAAATAGAGTGCACAGGGTTGAACTACACGAAGATCTTCATTTTGAAGAAGTTGTACAAAACGTGTAAGTAGGAAGATTTGAAACTTCGGTTCGTCACCAACTGTATACGGTGCCTCGCTCAATGTGCAATTAATAGCATCACCTACTGAAGTTTCCATTTTCTTGATCGTATGAATGATGTAATGTTTTTCTTCTTTTAGTTCAGAACATTTCTTCGTAGGTAGAATTGATGATTTAGAATGAACGTTGAACTGATTGACCAAATTTTGAAGTAAGTTCTGCGATGCCATCTTGATGTTATTGTTAATTTTCTTGTAAATAAGAATGTCCGTTGGAGATGTTGTCTCTTCGGAGGTTCGAGTAATACTCATGCTGTGTCATGGTAGCGCTCTCACTTTTATAGTCGACACTACCCCCACCACTTTTTTGAAGGAAACTATTCAAGCGGTAGGCATTCTTTAAAGCGCACTGCGACCTTCGATGTTTAAAACTTTTTGATGAAATACAAAGTTCGTTGAAGTAGCATTGGAAATCTTTATCAATTATTGCATTAATCACTTCGTTGCTTGTAAATGATTGTATCCAATTTGCTTTTTCCAATCCTCTTGTGTAGATAATTTTAAACTCTTTGCAATAATGATTCATAATGTGCGGCATCATGTTATAATTAATGAAACCTTCATCCCATCTTAAGTTGTGAAAATGTTTGTTCAACCATTTGTTTGTAACTTTCGCTTTAGTTGTTAGTCTATTAAATGGTACTGGAGGTTTGAACAAATAATGATAAACTACTGATGTGTTCATGTCCAAGATTACTAATTCTTTAATAATAAAATTACCATCATTTCCTCGGAAAGCTTGAAATTCAATTATACCTCTTTTAACTTCCATTATGTGTGGTGCATTAGAAAACGAAACCCGTTTATTCATGATGAAGTCTTATTAACAACTGACTTAAAAATTGAATGAGCCGACGTTTATAACAGACAGGATTGTTCTTCTTCTTTCACTTCTTGTGCCACTTCATCGATATTAAAATTGGTGTGATAGTTGTTTAATTGTCTCCACATTTCAACTTCTTGAGGTATTCTATTAAAGATTGAAGTATCCACGGGACCGTATAAAATTGGAACAAAAGGTTGTTTGTCCAATGTATCGATTAGATAGTCTTTAATTATTGCACTTGAAAATATTAGTTGTTTCAAATATCTGGTGACGGGACCGGTAGTACAACTTAAAGTGTAAAATTCTTCTTTAGTAAAATATAATTTAACATTGTGGGTAGTTAAATCTCTGAAGCGAACAATTTGTCCTCCACGATGTTTTACTATATCAACTTCAATATTTGATTCCAATAAACTTAATCTTGTTCTTCTTCCAAATGTGTTGTTACTTAAATAGCACTCTAAAAGATGTAAATGTTTCATGAGAGATTCCCAAGTAGTTTCACTGAAAGTAACCATTTTGTTTCCATGATTTAAAATAACAATTGGTGAATAATCCATTGATTTTAAAATTCCAACTGATATACTTTTTGTCATGCATGAAGAAATTGGGTAGATAATCCGAAGAAATACTTCTGTTAAAATATTGGTTGTAATGTTAACTTCAACCTTCTTCCTTTTTACTTCTTTTTCAGCTTCTTCTTCTTCTCTCTTCTTATGTTTGTTAAACTTTAGGAACTCGTCCATTTCTCGTTCAACTTGTTTTTCTATATCTGAACTATTATCATCCATTAGAGGTGTATTTTCTTCTCCGTTAGTAGAATTCATCTTGCGAATGATGTTTCCCATACGACGGTTGAAGATAGAATGAAGTTTCCACTAATTATTTTCTCGCTTTTATATTTTTCGTAAAATCCTTGAAATTTATACAATTACATAATTGTTTGTTTTCAACTTGTCTTTCACAAATGAAATTCTAACCTCAAAAATTGAAGCAGATAATTCTAACCTCAAAAATTTGCAGTCGTTGTACAATTCTTCTTAAAGTACATTCTTCACAATTCCGGTCAGCGGTGTGTAAGTAACTATTTTATCATGTAGAATTAGACAGTATGCCGAAGTTCCATCCGCTACTGGTTCTTCAAATTCCATTTCAATTTTTATATCCACACTTGATGATTTTACCGATTCATTTTGTTTTGAACAATCGATTACAATTATTGGAGCCTTGGAATAATACTGGTCAGGTGATAATAGTGGTGTATTAGTTTTTCCATAATATGATGATTGAAATCTTGCATACATATCGTATAAAATGGAAAAACGTTTTTTGCTGAACATGACATTCAAATTGTCATAGGGAAAGAATTGAGAGTTTAGGAAAACTTTACAATTCTTTATTTTACAGTGATCAAATTGACCAATATTTGCAGTGATAACATCTTTTCGCTTAGTTTGAAAACCGAGTATTATGTACCTTGCTCGTTCCAAGTAAGTTGATGTCTTTGTGGTGAGAATAAATACAAAAATACCTGAAAACTTAGGCTTTTAATTACTTAAAACATTGACATGATGAATAACAGTGAACAATATTTTTGGAAAATATAAACATTATAAACAGCTGATTGTTTACACATTTTAAAATTCATCACATTCTCCCCCACCAATCTCTTTAGGTAACACATAGTCACGCAGACGAGCTGGAAGTTTGCGGTTGCGTTGGGGGCGTCTGGGTTCATCCGTTTCAGTTTCAATAACATTGCCTTCTTGAGTATTTTTATTGTTAGTGATAACGCTTTCTTGCTTTTCTCGATTGTCGATAGGGGTTGCGTTTTCCTCTAATGGCTCTAAATGCTGTATTTGGCTTCTGTCATCTTGTTCTGGCAAGTTAGCGTTACCTCTTGGAGCTAAATGACGCAAGGACACAGTTGTTTCACTGCCGTCTTTTCTTCGTATGAACGCGTACTCAGGGTTTGCTTCAATCAACTCAGCTTCTTCCACCAGGTCATCATACTTACTTGTGCGGACATTCTTTTTTACAAGAACTGTTCCTGGTTTTAAAATCCATGATGGCAATGTGGAACCATTGGATGTTCTCCTAGGATAAGCAGGTAAGAATCGTTCATGGGGAGTGCAGTTGGTCGTTGTGCACAACAGAGAGCGGATTGAGTGTAATGCCTCGTTCAAAACGGATTCCCAACGATTGACTGGAAGTTTTTTACTTTTAAGGGCGAGATTAATGGTTTTCCAAATGATTCCATTATATCGCTCTACTTGGCCGTTTCCTCTAGGGTTATAAGGTGAAGAAAGGCTGGTTGCAACCATGTTTGAGTGTAGAAACGATGTTATTTCATGAGACAAGAACGAAGATCCTCTGTCAGAATGAATATAAGCGGGAAGACCAAAAGTGGTGAAAAGGTCAGTGAGACATTTTATTACGGTAGAAGATGTAAGATCCGGACAAGGATAGGCAAAAGGGAAGCGGGAGTATTCGTCCACAATAGTGAGTATGTATCGGTTACGAGAATTTGAAGGGACAGGTCCCTTGAAGTCAATATTTAGTCGCTCCATTGGAGCCGTAGCTTTGATAAGATGACCTTGATATTTAACAAATTGAGGCTTGATTTCGGCACAAACAGGACACTCGGATGTCATTCTTCTGACCTCTTCAAGAGAGTAGGGTAAATTTTTCGATCGAAGCCAGTGGAACATCCTGGTGACCCCAGGATGGCACATCATCTCATGAAGTTGGTACAATTTGTTGTTGCTGGTTGCTCCACAAGCACGAGATAACATGTCGGCCTTGACGTTTAGAGATCCTGGCCGGTAAACTATTTCAAAATCGTATGGGGACAGTTCTAACCTCCATCTCATCACTTTGTCATTTTTTATTTTGCTTGATTGTTTTTTATTGAAAATAAACGACAAGGCCTGTTGGTCAGTTACTAGCTTAAATGGCTTTCCCAAAAGGAACACTCTCCATTTACGAAGGGCTTCCATTATTGCTGCAGCTTCCTTTTCAATCGCCGAGTGGAATTTCTCACTGTTTGTCAACGTACGCGAAAAGAAAGCTACAGGTCGACTATCCTGGCTAAGCGTTGCTGCAAGGGCGAAATCCGAGGCATCGGTCTCTACAACAAGTGGAGAATGATGATTAATAGTCGTAATAACAGCATTGGCGATATTTGTTTTGATTGTTTCAAAATCCTCCAGAACCTCGTTGGGTAAGGGAAACGTACTGCATTTTGTGAGTCTGTGGATTTTGTCAGAAAATCGGGGAACCCACTTAGAGTAATAGGCAAAACAACCAAGAACACGTTTGAGTGAGGCACGGTCCTTTGGTGCTGGCAGATCAAGCAAGGGTTGCATTCTGTCAGGGTCAGGTTTTATGGTTCTTTGACTCACGAGATGGCCAAGGATTTTCACCGAATCTTTAGAAAATGAACATTTTGAGTCGTTAATAACCAACCCGTATTTCTTGGCACACATAATAAATTTTCTGAGATTCGTGTCATGATCAGCTTGTGTTTCTCCACAGACCGTAATATCATCAAGGTAGGCAAATGTTCCCTGTAGATTTTCATCTTGTATTATTTTGTCAATAATTCGTTGGAAACATGCCACACCATTGGTTACGCCAAAAGGTATCCTGGTGAACTCGTATAGCTTCCCACAAGCTTCAAAGGCAGTAAACATTCTCTCGTCTGGGGAAATCGGAATTTGATGGTAGGCTGACTTTAAGTCAATGGTGGAAAATATTCTGAATTCGGAAATTTTATGAACCAAAGTATCAATATTTGGTAGAGGGTAGGCATCTAGTAGAGTAAATTTATTTATGGTTTGAGAATAGTCAACTACCATCCTCTTCTTATGGTTGTCACTCTTCGTAATTAGGACCTGAGCACGCCAAGGTGAATTGCTCTCTACTATTATACCATCTTCTAAGAGTTTAGAAACTTCCTCCTTGATAAACTGAGAGTCTTCTTGTGAAAAATATCTAGATCTAGTAGCGATTGGAGAACAATCGGGTGAGAGATTTGAAAACAATCTGGGCGGTGTAACGGAAGCAGGGATTGAATTTGAAATCCTTAGAGGGTCAAGATGGCCATCAAAACTTATGTTGACGTCGGAATGATTTTTCATAATGTCATGTCCTATCAGAACGTCCGCACACAAGTCCTTCATTACAGATAGTTTAACTTTCTGATAGTTATAACCAGACAGCTTAATATCTGTGACAATGAAGCCTTCAAGTTTAGATGTTAAGCCTGTTGATGCCATTGAAACACAGCCAGACTCAGGATGGATGGTGAATCTATGTTTTTTAGCATACTGTAAACTTACGTAACTGTGTGAACTGCCGGTGTCGATGAGACAGGTTGCTGTAAGATTGTCTATTTTAATTTTTGACAAAGCTTTTTGGAGAGATGCAGGAGGGCCCGCTTGTGCAGTATATCCTATTACCGAGGAAGTAGTATGGGGTTTTACAGCAGATCTTGACTTGCATACTTTTGAATAATGACCGATTTTTCCACAACGACCGCAAGAGGCCTCTCTAGCGGGACAGCTATTTCTAGGATGGAATTTATACCCGCAGTAATAACAATTCTGATCTCGGTTCAAAGTGCGATTGTTGGACGAGAGACAGCGGAAACTGCATTGTTAGATTCTACAGAAGAACATGATTGATTGGCAACATGATCAGAAGGTGTGATACCAGAAGGTTGGCAACAAGGGGGTGTAACATTTGCTGTTAGAGTGGTATAATTGGGTTGTGTGGAGTATTGGTCTGCTTGTTTTTGAGCAGATTCCAATGTCAGAGCTTGCTTTACAGCATCATCAAGTTCTAGGGTTTGATTCTCAAGAAGCCTTTGTCTGATAAGTGACGATTGGAGTCCATTTATAAAGGCATCCCTGATGTAAAGATCTCTATGTTGAGTGGCTGTCACCATAGTAAAGTTGCAGTCTTTACTTAGTACTTGAAGTACATTCAAGTATTGTTTGATATTTTCTCCTGTTTGTTGCCTTCGGATTGCTAGTTGATACCTGGCAAACACTTCACTCTTCTTTGGAACATACAATTTATCTAGGAGTGAAAGTGCCTCATCGAAAGTTTTACAATCTTCAATTAGTCCGTAAATGTCCGAAGATATGTTACTTAGAAGGATTTTTAACTTTTCGGAATCTTCGGTGAACTTAATTGTCTCGAGAAAGTTAGACAATACTTTTTTCCAATGCTTCCATTCTTTTTCAGCATTTGGTGCATTGTGGTCTGTGTCAAAACATTTAGGTTTGATATACTTATCCATCATTCAAAAAAAAAAACTTTAAGTAATTAAAATTGTGGTGAGAATAAATACAAAAATACCTGAAAACTTAGGCTTTTAATTACTTAAAACATTGACATGATGAATAACAGTGAACAATATTTTTTGGAAAATATAAACATTATAAACAGCTGATTGTTTACACATTTAAAATTCATCACAGTCTTGACGGTCCATGTTTGTCGTTCTGTCTGAGGTAGGTGTAGGGTATTCATGAAATTCCCAACTTCGGAATGGCATCACAATATCACGGTCAGATTTCAACTTTCTCAATAATAGGATTCTATGTTCATCAGCTAATTTTACTTGAGGTACTCTCCAAACAACTTTATCCAACTGTAGTTGCCATTCCAGTTTATCTTCCGTAGTTGCAGGGTCTGCAAGTATCAAGTCCTTATTAGTTGAAGATCTGAGTAATACTAATTCTTGTTTGACATTTATTATTACCCGTTTGTAATCTTCAGCGAATCCCAAAAGCAATCGTAAAGGTACATGAAAATCAAAGTGACCGTTGGAAGCTGGTGTTATAGTGTCTTTATCGGGGGCAACCCATCCGGCGGTGACTATTGAATTCTTCTCATGCGGTGTTAATGATGTTAATCCTTTCAATGTCGTTGTTAAACCAACCTTTTTTGTTGAATCAACCGTCACCCCTGATATTTCATATCTTATTTCATCAAAAAGATATGCATCGGGTTATTTATAAAAGGAACTGTTGAAGCAGTTTTTCATCCAATTTTAATACCCGTCCTTCGATGTACAAGTAACTTTCACACGGTAAAGTGTAAATATCTTGTTGTTGAATGGGGATCCTTATTTCATCATTATTGTTTAATTTTGATGAAGTGTAAGGGTTGTGCGTGTGATATTCCTTCTCCCATAGTGTTTCGTCGAACGTTGGTCCTTGAGATATATCCAGGATATCCATCGCTGTTAAGTTTCAATCCAATCTTCTGTAGAAAACGAATGTTGTCCGATGTTAACTCTTCCAATGTTGAGGAGCTACTGAGCTCCCGACTCTTCCGTTGCGGTTTAAATGATAATCCCATGTTGACTTTTATGTTGCTGCTCTGATGTGTATCCGTATAGTAATTGTTTCTCCTCTAAAGTCAACACTATGACCGTCTTGATTCAATATGTTCAGTACGATGTCTGAAATGAAACTGGTGTTTAACGGTAGGTATATCAAGTTTTGTGGCTTCTCAACAATTTTAAAACCGGGAGCCACTGTTGGATAAAATGTATGTAAAATATGTTGATTAACTCCATCTCTATACGATCCGTGTATAATGTTCACGTGACATCGATACTATTTACTTTCAATATTGTTACAGTTGAATCACCTGAATGAGTAGTTCCAGGAGTTAAGATTTTCTCTTTTGTATCTGTAAATCCAAGTAAACTGCCAATCGACTGTTCCAAGCTGACATCAATATAATATTTTGAAGTTATTTCTGCTTTTAAAGTATTATTGTTTCCTTTAACGGTAATATTGTCTTCTCCGAGTTGTTTCTGTAATAATTGGTTTATATCATAAATTTCATAAGCTCCAGTAGGAAATGTAATTATTTTCAATTCTGAGTATTTTCCTGCAGCATCCTTAGTTTCATAATAATGTAGTAAATTGTTCTTCCCTTCCGTAACATTGGGAATTGAGTTGTAGGTAGTCAAATCAAGTAATGCCGCTTCCCATAATCGTTCCTTGGATAGACGCAATGCTGGGAACAGCGTACTTTTCAATGTGGATGAATTTCCACTCAATGACACTGTATACGATGACATCTTAAAGCTGACTGACACTTTTTGCTAGAAACTCCAAACATAAATGCCCACATATTTCAGTATTGTTAGGTTGTTCTTTTTTGTAATTGTAAAAAATGTTTTTTGAGTTTCGAAAATAATGTTGAAGTTCTTTTGGCGGTGGTAGATTGCCAAAACTGTCAAAGTAGTAAACGGTTTGTCCAAGCTTTTTATAGCATACCCAATGAGTACCTGGACCATAGGTGGAATCCAAATGTACTATTCCAGTTTCATTTTTCCATATTTTAGTTGGTAATGCATCTTTCATAAAAACTCCTCGAAAGAATGGTATTTTCAAACATTTCACATAATCATTTAACTGATGATTTGTTAAGGCTTTATTTGGAATTATCAATTGACTCTTCTTATTTAGTACACACGGTATGGTCTTAGGTATAAACCTGCTCCATTTTTTACCATTTGCCAAACAGAAGTCTTCTTTACATTTGCCTTATGAGTTCTACGACGTCCTTTTTTAATGTTTCCACCTCTTTTGGGAGCGCCTTTCTTTGCAGGTCTTCCTCTGCGACGTTTTCCACCACCTAACTTTGCTTTCGTCTTCATGGCTGTAGTTACTGCCCAAGCCGATGCTTTTTCTGCAATACTTGCGTCACTTGATTTTACTCTTTGCCAAGCTTTTTCCGCTAGAATTTTATCTGCTATTGATCTATTTGTTGAATCTTTATACTTTGAATATGCTATATCGTGTTCCTTGCAAGCTTGATCTAATTTATTAATTCCAGGATCTCCTCTTGCTAAACGCTTTGCCAACTTAGTTCCAGGTCCACAATATTGATAACCTCCGGGCAGATGTAATTCGTATGGTAAAGCGTCTATCGTTCGATTTACAACAGCACCAACTGGAATCCGTCTGAGCAGGGATAATGCAGCTGATGTTATACCACGTCCTCTCTTGCTGCTGTCTTGACGATGACTGAGCGATACGGTCTTCATTATGTTGTCTTATATAACTGGCGTGTTTACTCCACGAGATACTTTACACAAATGAATAACTTGTGCAAAATCTTTTATATTTAAAGACTTAGTTATTCAAATTAATTATATACTGATTTATAATTCTATTTTTAATCCAAGCTTCTCGTTCATCGGGTTGAATCATCACATGACTCGTTGTACTAGCTATATGATTGTGGGTATCAATAAGTAAACTACCCACTATTCTTATTAAACAATCTAAAGTTACAGCATCTTTGGGATGTTGAGGATCTTGTAACTGCATAATACGTTTATCATTACAAGTATATGCGGTTGAATCACTTTTTGATGTTGTTATGACTTGTCCAATAGTAGCAGCATCATTTGAATCTTCACCTGGTAAAATATTAATTATTTTCTTCATCTTTGCATCATATTTGGTCCCAAAGTGTTTATCCCAAGTTATTGTTTGTTTCAATGTAACACAATCATCTTCTTCATAACCAGGATAAATATTTTTTATTCTTCTATTACGACCATCGTATGTATCTAATCTACCACCACTTGCAATTAATGTTTGTACCATAAGAGGTACATCTGAATCTTTTATACCAAATCTTCCATTTGTTATTGTTTTATGTCCTGCATCCCATTCATCATTTTTTCCTTGCATTAAATCAAACTTTTTATTTCCATGTATAAATTTATCTCCCCGCTTTAACACGGCATCTTCATGTTTTACAAAATTTGATGTTTCCTTTTTTAACTCTTTAGATAATTGTTCCATAGTAACAGCATCTTTTGGTTGAGAACCAAACTTTACATTTGTCAATATTTTACCATGACAATCGATTCCATTAACATCTTGTAAAATACAGTTGTCCTTGATGTATTTTAGGTTTACAGCATCACCGTCTTCCTTTGGGTATCCAATGTCATTTATAATAAATTTATAAAAAGAAAATCCATGTTCAGTTTTTTCCGGTATTATAGAATGTAAATATTCTTTATTAACTGAATCTTTATCATTTTTGGGATTTCCCATGTTGGTTATTCTATAATTTCCAGCATCATACGTTTGTCCATCTTTTAAGTTGTTACCCCATTGCAATTTTAAAGTATTTGAAAGTTCAGATGATAAGTACTCTTTAGTAATTGCATCAGAACCTACAGTTGGTTTACCAACATTAATTATTCTATGTGATTTAACATCGTAAGTATTCTTATGTAATTTCAATGATGTTGAAGTAGCTTCTTTTACTGTCTTCAAATTTGCTCCATCAGTATCTTCTTCTGGATCTTTAACTAGTTTTAAACGTTTATTACTTATGCTATAGTCACCTTCAGGTGTTTGCGGTAATCGACTTCTTTTTCTGTCTTCTCCAACTTGCACTCCTAACGCGGAGTACCGTCCGAACTTGTCGACGCTCATGTTAGAACTGATACGTCTTACGCTTGCAACTCTTTTATATCCGCGGACAATTATACAACTATACCACGATTCCTAAGTTCATCAACTAGAGCCACCCATTCATTATTCAAACCCGTATGACCGGCTTCCATGGCTTCATGCAATAGTCTCATTCGGTCAACCAATTTATTGATGTCGTTGTAGTAAATCACATTTGTATTGTATAGATTTTTCATCAATCCTTTACCAGAGGTTGAAGTATCTCCTTTACTCTTTTTACCATGTTGTTCAAGAAGTGATAAATCCATAAGTGATAAAGATTTTCTTTTCATTGGTTGTCTCACCGCTGGAGCAGTACGTAATGTGGGCAATTTTCGTGGAGGAAACAACTTTTTTATAACAATGTTATATTTTGTTGCACGTGAACGATTAATCATTGCATCCTTTAAGTAGTTTCTCTTATGAGCGTTAGTATTTTGTAAAATCTCTTTAAAAACACTTAAATCTTTGGATGAATATCTTAGTGGTATATTTTTAAAAATTAATTCATATAATCCTTTTGTTCCTTTATATCTATGCTCACCAATAATGATGTAATCGTCTTGAGTTATTTCAAGCTTTGAATCACCAATCTTTAATTCATTCCCATCAATTCTTGCTCCGTATATGTGTGATCTACTCAAATTCGGGTTTGATTTCATGTCATGTAGCATTTTCATTATATATTTTCTTCCAAGAGGTCCATGTTGTAATATATCGCTACTCAATTGAGTTAAATTTGGAATAGATTGTTCAGCTTCAGGTATTGGCTGTTCTTCTCCCTTTTCAACAATTGGTTCTTCTTCTTCTTTTGCTTCTTCTTGCTCACTAGCACTTGTGTATGAATCATCATCTTCTTCTTTTTTTAATGCTTGTACTTCTTGTTTAGAAACTGGTAGTAAAACATCTCCTTCATAACGAGGTTTACCAATAGTTTCTGATATCTGTTTTAAAGGTTCCGTAATAGGTTTAAATGTAGTCTCTAGAAATTCTTCTCTTTCACTTAAACCCATCCTCAATGCACGATTCTTCATCCTAATAGAATCACTGAGTGATTTTATTTCTTTCAATAGTTTTTCTTGATTCACCATGTTTACACTATGAAGTTCAACGTGTAACTAGATGTAGCATCGGTAGTTCAACGCATAAATACAAATTTATCCAACCCTATACGATATCTACCATTTTTAATATCTTCTTCCTTCATAATAACGAGAAAGCTATATTTCTCATTCCATGCTTTGCCACACATCTCTTTAAATTTTTCAAATGGCATATCCGCATTTACATGATCATTATATATATGCTTTAAATTTGTTTCATCTTGCTTGAAGATGATCAACATATTTGCATTGTCTCTTATAAGTTGTTTTGGAATTTTACTGTATGTTTGACCAATATAAATGCTATCAATATTATGATGTCTTCCCATAGCAAAATAATTCCTTATTGTGTCATGATTTTCACAAGAAACATCGTCAAATATAAAAATAGAAAATGGTTTTGCTTCATGTGGTTGCATAATTGTTTCAGTGGCATTAAACTTGTAAAACTTCACTTCAGGTACATTTGCAAGTACTTTATCCAATAATTGATATTTTGGTTGTTGCAATGATTTTGAAAAAAATGTATATATTGTTAAAACGCAATCCCTTAGGATTAGTTATAAGGTTAAAAACAACATTAGTTTTTCCACAATTTGAAGGACCAGTTATTAGACATCTTATCGTATTTGGTAGTAATTCACCATGTTTTCCATGATTTAACTTATCATTGTCAACTGTCAATTCATCAATGTTATTGATATTAAATCGATCTTTTTGTTGTACAATCTCCATCTTGTATAAAGGTTAAACACACAATGAGCTATTAAACAATTATACTAAGTCTTTTGAAGGAATCCAAGAGTCTTCACTTTTATCAAACCCTAACCACCGGACTTTAACCATATCCTTTTTCCTTTGTAAAATCTTCTCGACAAGATATACATCACCAACTGTTGATTTCAACAATTCGTGTCCGTAGAATCCACCTTGAAGTAATTCACCCTTGTTATCCTTTAATAAATAGGTTTCAGGTATAGTTGGTTGCACTTTATAAATTGTAAATACTTCATTAGTCCAATTTGGTAGATATCTTTTACTAAATACACCTTTGTATTTGCTTATACGAACTTTATCGTTGACCTTGAACTTCTTTGGTTGCAATTTTTCCAATTTCGGTGTTGTATTATTTTTAATGCGTTGTAATACAATTTTGGCATTAGCACTATTTACCTGGATAGGTTTCATTCCAATGGTACGATGATATTTGTTGTTATACTCTTTTATAAGTTGTGGTAATATGTCATACCACACGTATGATCCTCGTTTTGAAAATTGTTTATACATCGCACCTTTTAATGTTCTATTGAATCTTTCAATTATTGAAGCTTTAACTTCAGAATTTGTAGAATAATGATTTATTTGATATTTCTTCATCAAAGCTCCAAAGTCTTTATTAAAATATTCTTTTCCATCATCGGTCTGTAGATGTTTAATTTTAAATTTATTTCTTTGTATTGTGGTTTCCATAGCTTTTGTAACACTTTTACCAGTCTTATCCTTCAATGGTAAAGCGTCAGCTATTTTAGTAAAACAGTCTATAATTGTTAAAATATATTTAAATCCTTTGTTTAATTTACTGTGCGGTATCATTTCAATGAGATCAGCTTGATAAAGATCATTCATTCCTTTAATGATTGTACTTCTTCTTGGAAATCTTCTTCTTGCTGGTTTATGTAGTTCATTTACAATCTTGTCCTTCACACTTTCCATCTTCAGATGTTGCTTGTACACCGCATGTAAAAATACTGATCCATAGAATAGTTTATTCTCATTTATATAGTTTAAATATAGGTCAAGGCCATTTCATATTAGTGTAAAAAAGAGGGAACATGGCATTGGGCTTGCCATGTCCCCTCTTCTTTACGGAAAGGAAAAAGGAAGAAGGTAGAGGACGAAGAATAGATTTACTGGTCGATAGGGTTTAGAGAGTAGTGGCCGAATGGTAAAGTATTAATTTTATCTTCTAAAATATGGCGCTTGTCATCTTTGTAGCTTAATGCCCACTTTGTTTGTTTGACACTAAAAAGTTGATGATTATAACTTCTAATAGTGTTGAACGTTGCAGTTGTTTCAACATTTTCAAACAAACATCTTTTATAATGTTTAAACTGTACATTCTTCTTCAGAAAAGAAGTTTTTATTCCTTTGGCCTTCTTCGTGACTTGATGTTCGTTCCTCTCATTTATGTACAGTTGAAACGAATACAGTTTGGACATTAATGCTACAATTTCCATCATTGGCACACCATTCGTTTCATCTTTAAATTTTCCCAATACTTTCTTGTTTCTGTCATAGTCGTAATTTGGATGATCCTTAGGATAATCGGAAAAGTCAAAATCATCTTTATATATAAAGGTGCGTAGATCTTCATACATGTCATTTGTTTTAATCCAGTAAATTAGTGCATCCGTATCCATATATGCAATACCAATGTTCTCTCTTCCATAATAGTTAACCATCTTCTTATAATGAAACTCGTACATATGTATTTTTGAAATATCCAAGATTGACATTCCAAGATACAAAGGACGATCCATTTCAACTGACTTCTTGTTCATGGAAATAACAACTAGATTTTCATTAATAATTACAGATGAACCAAAGTTTGGTTGTTGCACCAATTTCTGTAATTTTACTGGATCAGTTACCAATTTGATATCCTTATGTTTTCTTTTGTTTTCCAAAGTCTTGCCAAATATTGCGTTATTCATTAATTTGAAAAAATCTTTTTGAAAACTTGATGTAGCGGTGGCTCTTCTTCTTGTGTTGTTGTCGATGTAAGGTTTTAACCAACAAATTGAGAAAATTGTAGTACTCGATTAATTTTTGTAATTCTCAATCCTAAGTCTAAAGCTTGTTGTATCATCCAGTAGTGTCCAACATATCGAGACTTGTCGGTTAAAGTCATCATTAATTTCGGCCATCTTCCAGTAGGGGAAATTTCAGTCTTTGGAAGAAGTGGTAAATCGTAATGATGATCGTGAAGATGTTCAGGATATTCAAAATCAACATCAAAAATGTAACCAGTTTCACCATGCTTTGGTAAATCCATAATGTTTCCAATCGATTCTGGATCTATCCAGTTAAAATTATCATATGGAAGGGGATTTGACATTGCCCATCCGTATAAGTTATTTGCATCGAAATAACCTAGGAATGTTGTTGGTTTTGATGCATCATAATCGGGCAGATACTTGTTATTCGCCTTAACATGTCTGGTTACACTTTGTGTTAATCCCCCTCGAACTCCTGATTCTAACATTAAAACCATATCTACATCAGTAAGAAGTTGTAATTTACAATTTGTTTCTTTCAACATGGCTTGCCATGCTAGTCCAGGTGAAGTGTATGAATGAAGAGGGTCCAATCCATATGCTGCAAAACACGTATTTCTAAATTCTTCCATTATATCACATAGTAAAGTTACATCTAATTTAACATAAAAATCTGAATATTCTCCCAATGTTCTAAATCCTAATTCGTTCCATACTCTACATGCATGATCATAGTCCTCTTGAGATATATCCATGTCGTAAAGTTTACTTTTGAATTCTTCTTTTGCTGGAAGTGATGTTTCATTGAATCATCGTTTCTAAACTGTCTATGTAATCATATGGGAAAACACCTTTCCGAAGTACCAGATCCAGTTTGTCGCTATTTACAATCTTCTTTGTTTCGACAAAATCTTGTTTCCTTAAATTTTCAGAAAGTTTGGACAAACTCGACGGCATAAATCGGTAGGAATCCAAGAATCTTAGTTTGACGTTTCCAACTGTTTTGGAAAAACTTATGAATTTTTCTGAAGTTTCAGCCAACACATCTATTGAACCATTGTCTCTTCCTAATTCAGGTATTATAAAATGAGCATCATACCCGCTGAGGTTATGCAGAACCACAGGAATAAATAGTGGTAAACGATAGCTCAAGTTGCATTTATTACAAGCAGCACCCCTATAATAACCTGTGAGGTGATCATGATCTTTAACTTTATAATTCTCAATAGTAAAATCATTTTTGCACAAGAAACAGCGAGTTGCATTTTCATGTTGAATTTCTTCTTCTTCATCCATCGGTTTCATTGGTACAATATTTGTATATAATCTTTGCATATTTCCAGCTATTGAATATAAGTGATCAAGAAATATTTTTTCCGCATTTTCACCACGATATACTAAAGGTTCTGAAGTTAATCCATATCTGTTTAAATGTTCTTCTGATAATGTTGATTTGACCATTAAACAAAAACTGTTTGGTTTGTGCATTTGATACTTGACACTTTTTCGAGCTTCACAATTTTCATCTTCAACAGGAACAAGTGTTGATTCAAAGTCTGCATACACAACTAGAGGGATACGGTATTGATGATAAACCTTTTCAAATGTAACAAATGCTTTGCTTTCCGAAGGTAAATTAATCTTTGCTTCATAATTATTGTTACATAACCTTTTGTGCTCTTGTAGCCATTCTCTTCCATGTACTCCATCTCGTTTAAAATTAAAACATCTCTTACAAATTAACTTTCTGTGTCGATCTTTAGAAAGTTGCTTGTTAACAAGAGAGTCGAATTTTTTTATGTACACATAGTGAGACACATCACCTCTTGTTAGTAATAGTAGATCCGTATGATCTGGTAGCTCTTCTTTTGCCACACGTAAAGGATACACTTTGTTTGAACTATCTAATGCAAAAACATTAATAGACGTGCCAGGATTTTTCTTCTCAAATCTTGATATATCTTTTACAGAAACAGGGTATGTTACTCCTTGAAAATTATACCTGTGTCTTTCATTTTCATATTCTTGGTTGGGTCTATGTGCATTTCGTAATACAAATTTTGATGTTATCGCATAGCGAAAACATTCGTTATCTTCATTCTTAACATTAATACAAGATTTTGTATCTTCAATTCTTTTTGGCAGAGGAATGTAACTAGATCCCATTAGTCCATATCCATGTTTGTGAACCCTTATATCTAATCCTTCAATACTTGTAAGACTCCATCCAGATCCTCTTCCTTCGTGTTCCTGAATTTTGGTTAATATTTCTTCTATACAGTTCTCAACTACTGAATCAATGTCTGAATTTTCCATGATAGTTTGGTTTTTTGTTATGAATCCTCTTGGTGATAATTCTTCTTGTACATTTATAAACATAGCTTCTAGTAGTAAACCAAATTTAAGAAAGTTTAATCTTTTCAATTCTTCTTTTAAAGTTTTACTTATGATTGGTTTTGCTTCTCTAATAAATTCTTCTAGCTTCAAGTTTTCATTTTGAATCTTATGATGCATTACTACTTTACCAGGTAATGCAAATACTTGTAGATTCGGTAAAGTAGTTGAAGATGTTGCTGTTATTTCATCTTGTTCATCTTGTTCTTCTTGTTCTTCTTGTTGTTCTTGTTCTTGTTCTTGTTCTTGTTCTTGTTGTTCTTGTTTTTCTTCTGGGTTGTTGTGAATTAGTTCTTTATGACAGTCTAATAGAATTTCATCGTGAAACGATTCCGAACATTTATCACAACTATACATGTTGAGATGTTTACTCTTCGAAATTTCGCCAAGAAATGAAATGGGCTCTCATGTTCCTCCTTTTATAACGGTTCCCCCACCACTATTTCATCTTCTTCACTATCCAAAGAAATCAAACGTTTTGAACAAAAATATTAACCGTCTACAAACTAATTGTTAATTCGTGTTCTTTATTCCCATTGGAGTTTTAGTATATACTTCTTTATATTCGAGCTTTAACGAACTTTCCCCCATCCAACTAATTCTAGTTACTTTTAGGTAGAAATGGTTAGAGCACAGACACTTAGTTAAACTAAATTTGTGCATAAATTAACTAGAGTTGAACTAAAAATTTGCATAAATTAAAAGTTAGTTCAAAACTAACATTCCACAGTATTAAAAAAATCTAACAGTTGAACAAAAATAAACGTTAGTTCAAAACTGAAATTCAACAGTGTTAACCAAATTCTAACAGTCGAACAAATAGGTCAAGGTAATCCAATTTAACGCGAGAACGAGGAATAGAGCACTAAGTGGCATGTTAGTCCATTACCACAAAGTGATCTATTCCTCGCTCTCTATTCTACATCTACTTTTTTGGGTTTACTTATTTATATTAAAATGTTCAAATTTTACTATATAGAATGTCCATTCTTGCTTTTCAATTCTTCGATTGTTTTTAGCAATTGTAACAAATATTCATTAGTGTTCACCAAAGTCTTTATTTTGCTACATCCAATTTCAATAGAAGGTATTATAAGTTGTAATTTTATAAGTTCAATCTTTTCTTTCTTGCGAATTTCTCTCTTTATTATGTTGTTCCTTATTTTTGCTGAAGATTTAAACTCCATGTTGTTTCTGCTAAAGCCACAATAATAAAAGTCTCTTCAAACAACCTGCATTTATACACATTCCCCCACCATTTTATAATCCCCACTCCTTTCCCCCTTCTTTATAGAATTTGAAAGGGATAGGGTGTAGGGTGGGGGAAGGGTAATTTTGTTATTACACTAGTTGTGCAAGAAAATAGCCGCCAGTGTCCACACCTTGTGCATAGCACTCCATCATAGATTGTGCCCACTGCAACATGCGGTCTCTATCATTTGGTGTGACAAGGAAAGAATGACTATCACCATACAATATAAAAGAGTCAATTCGTACATAACATCCTGAGTCCAACCATTTATTAGCTTCAGCCATAAACTTTTCTATTGTATCAAATGGAAATTGTGGATCAATTGCTATAACTTTACGTTCTTCACTAAGTTCAACAGTATAATCATCATCGTCCTCATCATCTTCACTTTCACTGTTGTTACTTAAAGTGTCTTCAGATTGTTCAAAAACATCAGAAATTTCAGAATTAAAATTTTCATTCAGATGAGGAGGCATTTTGAAGCAAGAAATATTGTAAACATCAGAGACGAAACGACAAGAGCGGCGTGTAGAAGCAAAATGAAGGAGTGACCAACGCTCGCTCCGCTTTTATAATATCATGCAAATGAGGGGTAAGAGCTGACCGTGACCAGACATCCACCCAAAGGAGTGGGGGGAAGTACTTTTCTTACTACTCGGATGGAAGTAGGTTAGTGGGTCACAAGACTTAGAGTATTAAAAAATAATGGGGGAGAAACACAACGCTATAACGCATTGTGTTTCTCCCCCATTATTTTTTAAGCAACAATTTGGAAAAAAACTATGTGAATTTACTTTCTACGCCCCCACCTTGTAATACCATCCACTTTGTGTCTGAGGAGATAGTCTTTAGAGTCTAACTCATAAACAGATTTCTCTTTGCGCAAGGATTCAATTACTTTAATATTATATTTTTCGCCGTTACAACTTGCCAAAATGTGTTCGTTGTCAATAACACTTTCAAATAAATAAACACAACCTCTCTTAAGCCTATTTCCTTTCACACCAATAATTTTGGATTGGTATTCAATAGTAGGGGTTTCTGTCAGTTGTGGTTCAGAAAGGTGTTTCACGACATGTACACGGCAAAAACTTTCGTTTTTAACACATTTCCTCCCACAAGCTGATCCTTTCTTAATTCCCCTAGTGAGCACTTCAGGGCAAGTAGTGGGACGTCTAAATGCCCTACGACGCTCTTCTTGTAATGATTGAAATTGCTCTGAAGGAGCAGGTTTAGGGGCAGGTTTAGGAGCTGGTTTAGGAGCTGGTTTAGAGGAATCAGTTTTGTGATAGGTATGATCTTCAGGTGTAGTAAGTGGTGGGGTAGGAGGCAATGGTGATAGTGGGATGATGGGTGTACTAAAGCGATGAACAATAGTTTCAATTGAAGGGGTATTAATACGGGGAACTGGCTTCTGCGGTGGTGGCATCATAGTTGATGGTGGTGCGGAGTCCTTTGAAGGCGAAGGTGAAGGTGATGAAAAAATACTGCGAAGTCTAGAAGTGTTGGTTGGCGGAAGAATAGCTCCAGAAGTTGAAGGTAGAGATGTAAGTTGATTCTTGTAGCAATCAGGAAGGTTTTTAAGGCGAAGAGTTTTCTTAGGTGCAGTCGTAGTAGAAATTGAAGTTGAAGTAGAAGTAGCAGAAGTAGTAGTTGGCAGAGACGACATGGTTAGAACTCCGAGTACACAGCGTGATGTCTGGAATCAGAATGAAACACTAGCCACAGTCGCCGCGTCTTTTATAACAATATGCAAATGAGAGGGGTAGCAGCTGGCCGAGACTGATTATTGACCTGGGAGGTGGGGGAAAAGGGGAAAGAGAAGGTATTTATTTCAAATAATTCGCATAACTTTTGACTAAAATAAGATAACCAAATTCTTCTTTTACCAAAATGTTTGTCTTACATAGACCTTTTCAATGATGTATCGCTTGTCCAAATCCATCAATCCGTTATCAAGTTATAGCCATTTTAATTTTTCAGGTCATGACCGGTCATTCACCCAGAGTAGTGGGGGAAGGAGTAGGGGTAGGAGTGGGGGAAGGGGGGGGGATCGACTCCATTTTTTCGGGGGGGGGGGGGGAATCGACTCCATTTTTTCGAGGGGGGAAGGGGGGAGGGGGGGGGTTCGTTGACCCTTCCAAAAGTGGGTCAAGGTCATTCAAGATTTATAATGATCCAAGGTGATGGGAACAGTAATACTGTTCCCACCACCCTGTTTGCCTAGCGGTTCCCACTCCCAATCCACTAGTTACGTTCTGCAAGGGAGGTCCCTGGGCCGTCCGCATCAAAGCGTAACTTCCCGTCCGCATCAAAGCGTAACCATTAATTTTAGGGAAACTGGAACAGTTAATGCAGAAACGCAACTCTAACCCCACCCAAACTAATCCCACCCATCATATTCCTAAACAAAATGCAAAAAAAGTCCGGCTTGCGGATGTCCCACCCATTTTAAATGAAGTTCAACTGAACTTCTGAATTTACAATTAATCTACCCCCTAACATCTAGCTGTAAGGCAAAACAACATTAATTATTAGTACCAACACTTAAAACTAACGACACATCATTATTAAAAACCAAATAATTCAACACAACCAAATACCTTCATTATTCTTAATTTTAATACACCTTAATGCTTAAAACCTCTTAAAAATTAATACACCTTAATGCTAAAAACCTCTTAAAAATTAATACACCTTAATGCTAAACCAAACTTAAAACTAACATCGCAATGCGCAATTTATTTCTTAAATTAAATACAACTAAACACACACACACACACACACACACATACCACATTGCATTAAAAAACCCAACGTAGTATAAGAAGTTCAAATATATATAGGCCTACTATATATTTGAAACCTCTTGCTGAGTCGCCAACAACCTTTCGCTATGAAAGTTTGTTGACGACTGACGCTAAGATCAGGCTCGTATTGCTCCTCGGATTCTCGAGTAGTGGGGGAAGTTGTTTCACTCCAGTACAGTGTTCAATCCAGTCCAGTTCGCAGCAGTGTAAAAGGAAGGCAAAGGAGTGGGGAGCAGCTGATGCGCAACAACACAAAACCAAGGTTTGAGGTTAGAATTATCCATGTGCAGTAGCGCTAAAGTGAGTAATACAGGACTAGGCGCATGCGCATAGCATAGACTAATTCCGATCCGGAGAACTCGTTGCATGCGCAGCAGGTTTGAGGTTAGAATTATCCATGGCAGCTGCCATGTTTAGCCTAGAAGGAGTAGGGAAAGGTGGTGACCGGCCATTGACCCGGAGGAGTGGGGGAAGGGGGGGGCTCCATTTTTTCGGGGGGGGGAGGGGGGGGTCATTGACCTTTCCGGTCATTGCCCCAAAACCCCCTACTACTCAGGTGAAAGTCGGTCATCAGCGGCAGCTGCCCGGAGTAATTCCTATAAAAACCAGGTAGTTGGCTCGGGCATCTGCCCAGGGAAGTGGGCCGCTGCTAGGCTATAAATCTAGACTGCTCGTTTGCGCCGCGACCATTAACTTACTGGCTTTCATGTTGATTGCATCGTTATAGCTACTACATTATTTACGTTCATTTACTTCTAACCTTACCACATAGTGTTTCATTACTACATATTGTTTAGTTAATTCTAACCTATAACACTATTTTGTTAGTACATGACATTCTGTTTCATTTATCTCTTTATAACATATTTTATTTCTCAGTCTTCTTTTGACTTCAACATATAACACACCTCCTGTAATGGTTGCGCAGAGTTTAAAATTTAAACTGTTGCGAACACAACACATATTACAAAATAATTCTAAACTTTCAGTTTCAAAGTCTAAAACTAATTTAAGTAAAGTAAGAAAGCGGTACAGTTTTAACCCATTATACTTTTCGACAACTTCGCGGGTTAATGTTGATGATAGTATTATTCATGACATCTTGCATTATATGTTACACTTCAACAATTTTCAACTTGTTACACCTATCGACTGTGTTCAACAAGTTTTTTTATTTTACCCCCACTATTCCTTATATAAGTGCTCTCACCACAATTCCTACTTTATACTCCTCTATTCTTTACAGCTGATCTAAGATTTGAGGTTAGAATTATCCATGGCGGCCGCCATGTCTGGTTCAGTTTTACCACATAGTGTCGGCGACCGGTTATTGGTCTAAAGGAGTGGGGGAAGGGGTGGTGGGGGGAGGTTGCCGTTTTATAAGCCCTCTCCCTAGGCGGCATTTCTCATTCGATCGCCAACTTTCAAACGATAAACACCTCTCCCATGGCACGAATGAATTATCCCGCTATCACCAACTACTTCAACTTAAAACTATTTCTGGTGATAGTTGGATAGAATTTTTAAAAACTTACTCTGGATGACCTTGACATATTTTCCACATCCCAGTTATAAGTTTGAATTTCAATTTTGAACTAACTCTTAATTTTTCTTCAACTGTTAGAGTTTCGTTAACACCGACGAATTTCAATTTTAAACTAACTTTTAATTTTATGCTCAAATTCACTTCACCCTAACGCCAACACTATCGCCATCTCCACCCCGACCTATATGGCATAACATATAACTACAGCATCTCATATATACCCTCTAACCCCCACCGGAAGCTATGTGACATGGCAGCTGGCACCAGCTGCCACGGCACGTGGCTCGGGGGGCAGCTGATCTGTGCCAGGAGTGGCTTTTTCCCACTACTTTTAATGAAGAAGAACAAAAGTACCTATGCTAATTGCCTTTTAAAAGTTTGCGAAACTACCAAATCTTACAATTAAAAGAAACGAAAGTAAAGTAATTTAGGCATTTGAAATAAACGTTAGTGCAACGGAAGAGCGAGTATTACTGTAAAATAAATTATGTTTACAAAGGGACTCAAAATCTGATTCAACACATTTTTGTAAAATATGTTTTTTGATTGATTTATGTGCCACCTAAAACGAAGTATAACTAAAAAAATTAAACTAAAATTTGTGTTTATATGAACAATTGTATCAATCCATATAATTATTTTCTCAGACACAATATTACTAACAACAAATATAAAAACTTTTTCACTGAAACTAATCAGTGAAACGGTAAAATCTGTTATCTCTTAACTAAATATTTTAGGAGATTTCACTGGAGTATGGAATAAAATAAAATTAGCTTTTTCTTTTCAATAAAATAATTAAGCTATTTTTAAACAACAATATATTCAGAAAAACATTCCCGCCATCACTAATACTAGCTGGTAGTATCTGTTAAGATTATAGAGAGTAATGTATTTTATCGGACAGTCATTAAGTCATGTAAAACTTATGGTTTACACACGATTTGTCCAAGAAATTGTTTCTCACCACGTCATTGAGTTTACTCAGTTGAAAGGGAAGTTTGCTTTGTCCACAATTTTGGCGACACAATGCACACAATTGTGATTTACACACTGTTGAATATTTTTCGTGTGGTAATAAATACTTTTTTTACTTAGTAAATACAATTTTTTAGAAAAAGTAGGCAAACAATATTTCCAAATTTGTCATAACTATGCTATTCAATGAAGTGTATTACCTTTCATAGTTTAATGAACCATAAAAATTTTAGCTCTATTTTAATAAATTTAAATAAAAATCTTTTCTAGTAGCTTGTGACTCAAAGCATATTTACTCCAAGAGTATGTACTCTAAGCATAGCAATCGAATGTGTTTGCTTTCTATAAATATTGATACAGACACTGTATTTTTTATGTCCTTAAACATTTATTTTACAGATATCTGAAATACTCAAGCACGTAACGGATATTACCTGTGTTCATTAAACGTGAATGATGATTTCAATACAAGAGAAAGTGGCCCTTAAAGTTGTTACTTTATAAGCATTCCAATAACCACAGCAAACACGATTATTTTACAAGCAAACACGATAACGCTCGAATGGAACCTCATTTTTGATGAAATTTGGTACAGAGGTGTAAAGCACCATTCTTCAGGGTCAGTTGAAAAGTAGCGCGATCGGACCGTGGGTAACGGGTTTTTAGGGGTCTCCAAAAGGATAAAAAATGGGGTTTTGGCAATTTTGTATCTCACCTAATTTTATTCAACGATTTTAACTAAAAACATTCAAAACATTTTGAAAAAAAACAATCGATTTAGTATTTTTAACCTGGCTCAACAGATGGAGAAGATCCAAAAATGTGTTTTTCATGTTGTTCTTATGGGAAATCAACAAATCCCTCTATCTCACTTATTTATTGACACAACTTGCTTACAACACCCATATCGGAGAAAAGCTATATACTCACCACCATGGGGTTTAAAATCCCAAAATTTGATACAATTTAGCATGTACTTGCACTGGGAAGGCACTATCGTCTATTTGCTTATTACGCCCCCTTGACAACAAAACTTCATCCGTAATCCCATGGTGTGTATGGGGAAAATAAAAATAGCTAATTCCTTTGGAAATTCGGTGAGTACGCAGGTCTGCTGCGGCAGGGTATTTTTTATGACACAGGGATCATAACCAATGAAAACCCTCAACCATACTTCTAAAAAAAAAAAAATACGGCATACGATGAATGTGTGGTGCTCGTCGTCTTCATTGTGTCACTGCACTTGCTCTTGGGCTGGTCGACCTTACGCATTCGGTGGAGGTGCAGACGCAAGTATCCATGACCTGTCAGGAACTGGGTGAGGTAAAAGTTCACCTCTCCGTGGGTCACGGCAGACCCACGGTCCTAGATTCCTGATGAAACGCCTTCACCGCCTTCCGGTTGTCCCATTGTCTCTGCCAAGTGGCCATTGTGCGGCAGCGGGCCAGCTCGAAGGCCTCTGCCCTTTCCATCTCTGACACCGCCGAGATGAACTTAATTTTCGTGACCAGCTTTTACCCCTGTCCCAAGGGGGGCTGGTTCACGTCCTCACACAGCATTCTTCATCAGCGCGCCTTGCTTTGTCTGATCTCTTTGACCAGAGCTCTTTTGGCCAATTTGTACTCTTCCAATCTCATCGCCAACTCGGGTCTGTTCCGACTCGCTGGGCCCGCCGCCTGAGTCAGGTAGGATGCCTCAGCGTGGCGATGTCTTCGGTCCACTAGTACATTTGGCGCTTCCCCGTACTTCCCTTCTTTCGGGGGCATCGACGGCCCGGTGTATGAGGCGAGACGCGTTTTTCACGACTGCCTCTGCTGTGCCACTGACGTTCCCCCCCCCCCCCCCTGCAGGACCCGTATCAGTCTCTATTTAATGAGCCTAGATCGGTTCGCAGGCTGTTGCTGAGTGGCACTTGCCTCCTTTCAGCCAGCTCGAAGGTGATGTATTCGTGATCACTACCTGAGTGATCACAACCCACCCTCCAGTCGACAACTCAGGACGCCAGACCCTCCGAGGCAAGGATGGATAAAATATTTTACTACCGTTTTAAATAAAAAAATATATTTTTTCATATTGTACTTAAATTACACACTGGATGGTGTTGAAATATCCATAAAATTTTATCCTATGTTATTTGTAACTATACAAGTAGTAAGTCAAATAAAGATTTACTGCTGATAAAATAAATAGCAGATGCTGCAACATTCATTACTGCTAACGGCACGGCGCTCATAGCAACTCCGCCCTCGCCCTTTTTTTTCTCTTTGAGGGTTTTCCTTATAACAGTAATAGACCACATTCCCTATATTTTTATTTAATATAATTAATGAGACATATTTTGTCTACATGCAAAAACTTTCAATTATTTTATGGGTTATTTACCGTGTATTGCAAACATTTATTTTTTTAGTGAATCGCAAATATTTTCATGAAAATTTATTACTGCGTATTTTTTTAAGAGTGTAAAAACGAAAATTGACCCTTTGAAGTAAATGTACAGTTTATAGCTTGTGAAACATACTCAATATTGGTTGAGTGTGACGAATTAAACGTCACCGTGGTGATACTCCGTACGGTAATGGTCTAGTTAGTTGACAATGTAAACAATCATTAAAACTAACTTTCTGTATATACTTTTTTTTATTAAATGAGGTATAACATCGAACAGGTGAGTGTCAGTTTCTCAAGCTGTTTCAAAACCCCCTACAGACGATAAATTTTAAGAAGCGCTTGAGTTGGCGATCCTTCGTCGATACTGTTAATACATCCTTGGACAAACTATTTTGAAGGCATGATTTTATTTATTATCAATGTTATTTCTTAATTTTTATTATTGTATATTTGTAATTTTTTGCGTTTTTTAAGTAAAACATTCTTTTTATGCAAAAAACTTTTAAAAACTGAAGGTTTCAGATTCAAAGTTTCATAGAGTTCAATTTAAAAAAAGGTTTTTATTCAGTCTTACAGCAGGCAGATTTGTGCAGGCAGGATTTTTTCTACTCATCCATATTATATACAGCCCCATGTGTAACTGACTGACTCACTGATGATCTTAAATTCCTGAAGCGACCGTTTAAGATAGAGACTTGAAATTTGGCATGGACATTCATTGAGATGTTTCAATTTAGGAAAAATCATAAAACTACAACTTTTTTACTTTTAAACTATAGAAAAGGTAAAAAATATAGATTTGTCGGTAACGTAGTTCAGCCGTATCAGCGTATATCACCGCGTGGTATCGTAGATCACTCTTCAGGTTTAGTTCTCGCCCGTGTTTAAATGATCTCTTTCAACTACACCCGTGTTTGATATACTCGTGGTATCCTTCGATGGATACTCTTATATATATTGTAAACTACGGCGTTAATTTGTATAGAGAGCGGGTTATTTCACCAGGGACCCAGGGTTATACTCGATAATATATACAGTGATAATTCCCTAATTTGTAGCATATGCGCGATCTTGAATGTTTACCAAAGGTGAATTTTCTTCTCCTACTATGAATTAATTTCCCATGGCGGGTGAATAGTCGCTTAGTTCTCGCTTGTATTTAAATCATGTCTTTTAACTACACCTGCTTCCTTGCTATTGGCAACGTTAGTATCCCTCATACATAATAAACTTATCCATTTGACTTCTAAATAGCAATGAGATTATGCTGCATTGAAAGCTCGTTTCTTTTATATTTTACACACATCATAAATATGTTTTAGGGAATTTTTAAATAACTGTTTAGCTGAACTAACAGATTTAAATGTAGGTTCTCGTTTTGTTTCAATTTATTTTAGATTACTTATTCAAATTCACACGGGATTATTCTCCGCTGAACTTCGCATTGAATGGATTTTCTGTGAAGCTTGAGCCGTGATCTTAACGTAACATACTTCGATTACTTTGTACAATACTTAATAGACAGTTTATTATTATCTTTCTGTTTGATTTATATTTAGTGTCTTATATTCGAATTTTTCACACTTAAAATTTGTTTTTGAGAATGTTTAAATAAGTGTTGAGCAAAAGTAATAGATTTAAATGTTAGGTTCTCGTTTAATTTCAATTTATTTTAGATTACTTATTCAAATTCACCCTATGTGAACCCCTCAGCCGAATTACGCATTCAATGAATTTTCTGTGTAGCTCGTGCCGTGATCTTAACGTTATATACTCCTATTACTTAGTACGATACTTAATAGACAGTTAAGTATTATCTTTCTGCATTGTTTATAATCAGTGTTTTATATTTTATTTTAATACACACTTAAAATATGTTTTTGAGAATTTTTAAACGGCTATTGAACAAAACTAACAGGTTTTTATGGATAAATTATTATTTCACAGGTCTAGATTTTATATTCTTATAATTAGTAGTAGTTTGTAATAGTAGGGGTTTTTTGCGGATCTACCCCGTTTTTATTATTTCCTATGATTTTGTTTTCATGTTATTTAATTCTTGTTTTCGCTTATTGATTTGAATGTTATTTGCTATTTCAGTAATTTAAACGTTTTTCTTCTATATCCTGAAATATACAAGTTTTTATTTTTAATTAGTATGTATCAGCAGATTCTTTTAATATCGTGGTTGGCGATACTATATTTAGTTCAAATTGTATTTTTAATTTCTTAAGTTTATTAACTAGCATAGCTTGATTTTTTTATTATTTTAATAGTAATATTCAAACTTACTATTGGTTATTTTCTATTTTTTAGCATTATTGTTTTACTCTAATGGGCATATTACATTATTTTTAAAATTTACGAAAATCTCATTTAAAAATACTTAATTTGGAATAATTTTGACCCATTGCAATTTTAATGTGACGCATGTTAACTCGTTGACGTTTCAGACTAAGTTGGTAACGTGGAATAGTTAGCATCACACATTTTAGTAGAGTTACAAGTAAATTAATAACTTAGCTTTTAAAAACTTCAATTTTTATTAGTTTTTATTTTCCGATTATTTTAATATCGTGGTTGGCGATGCTAGATTTGGTTTAAGTGTTACTTTCAATTTCTTTAGTTTATGCATTATTATAGTTTGATTATTTTATTATTTTAATAGTTATTTTCACATAGTCAATTATTTTCTATTTTTTAGCATTATTGTTTTGCTATAGTGGGCACATTACATTTTTTTATCAATGAAAATTTTATTTAAAGATACTTAATTTGGATTAATTTTGCCCCATTGCAATTTTTCTGTGCCGCATCTAAAATCGTTGACGTTCCAGACCAAGTGGTTGGTAACGTGGAGGAGTTAGTATCACACACTTTTGTAGTAGAGTTACACGTAATTTAAAACTTAGCTTTTCAAAACTTCGATGGAACTAGCCTGTTCAGTACTTTAGTGGAACTAGAAAGTTCATTATTTGAGACTTTGTGAATGATTAACGAAATTAGTAAAATCAACTAGGGGGCATGGGGGCTGAGCCCCGTGAAATATTTTCAAAGGATATTATTGTTATTGTTATTATTATTGATTGTGAAGAGTGCGTATTAGCCCGTTTTGTTACTGTCTTCGCTGTCCAGTTAGTTGGTGGAACTAGCCTGTTCAATACTTGACTTTAAATTATTCAACGAATTCGGGGCAACCTCCAAAGGGGGCATGGGGGCGGAGCCCCCATCGAGCCGTAGGCGAGTCTATAATATATACAGCCCTATGTGTAACTGACTGACTCACTGATGATCTTAAAGTCCTGAAGCGACCGTTTAAGCTAGAGACTTGAAATTTGGCATGGACATTCTTTGAGATGGTTCAATTTAGGGAAAATCATAAAACTAAGATTTTTTTACTTTTAAACTATAAAAAAGGTTAAAAAATATAGATTTGTCGGTAATGTAGTTCAGCCGTGTGAGCGTATATCACCGTTTGGGTAACGTAGATCACTTTGCACGTTTAGTTCTCGCTTGTGTTTAATTGATCTCTTTCAACTACACCCGTGTTTGATACAAATATTGTATTTCATGTAAACATGAACATCTCTGTGTAGACGACGGTGTTTCGATGCATTGAGAGCGGGTTATTTCACCAGGGTAATACTCGCTTTGATTTATACAGTATTATGCCCAAAAACTACAAATTTTCAACTTTCAAATTATAAAAATACCGAGGTGTCGGTAAGGAAGTAGGTTGGTTCTTAAAGATATCGCTTGGAGCGCTATTATAGTCGCTTAGTTCTCGCTTGTATTTAAATGATGTCTTTTAACTACACCTCTTCCTGATAATTACTCTCAATTGGGTGCATAGTTGTTTGCGTATGGTTTTCCTTCTGATTGTTGTGTTATTATTGAAAATGAAGTTTACTGAATCGAAAGCGTATATTTACATTTAGGTGATGTCCGCTATGATTTCTATAGTAACTTTAAATTAAGGTCGCTTAATTCTCGGTTGTATTTAAATTATGTCTTTTAACCACACCTGTTCCTGATGAAGTTTTCGTGACAGTTTTGCTGAGCAGTGATCTTAAGCGTTGTATAAACTACGTTAGTGTAAATTTCAGTTTACAGTATATTGTAATATAGCTGTAACTGTAATATAGCATTTGTTTTAAGGATGGTGAAATAAATTTAATGCACGTACTCTAAAGTAATACGAAAATGTTGATTGAAATGTGAGGTTCTCGTTTCGTTTTATTTAAATTCATTTGTTCATATTGGCTATTGCTATTACTCTTGTCTTTTGAGAGACGATTGAGCGTAGTGCTGGAATACTTTGTTACAATATTATATTATTAATTTTATCATTACTATGGTGAGCTCTACGAAGCTTGTGCGAATACTTTAAACATATTATTCTAGTACTGCATATTTTTTGCCGCAGTAACGCCCGCAAAGTAAATGATTAATTGCTAAAAATATTGTAGGTCTTACTACATTTTCTAGACTTTAGTCTTCTCATGCTGGAAAATTTCTTGTAGGTTTTCGCACAAAAAAAACCCTAATACAGTAATTATTCTTAATTTTCTACTATTTGTATGCTGTCTCTCTATATGAATCCCCAGATTGAATATAGCGCTTCAGTTGATAGTTCTGGTGCAGTTTTACTTTGAAGGTTGAACGTGTCCCAACACGTTTGACATCCGGTCTTTGACCTATTTGCTGCCGTCCAATCAGGCTTAGATTTTAGTTTAGGAAACGATTGAACATATCAAGTTATAGAACGATTGAACTTTCCATTCTTACCTTGGCTAATGTTTACCTACTTCCGACGTTTTTTTTAAACCATCTACATATCTGATGACCCATCGGGCTGAGAAATATTATAATAACCAATTGAATTAAACTCAATAGTAATTTTTCTCGCTGCCACTTTGTCCGTCAAACTTCCTCAATGCAGTGCTCTCACCTAAAGTCTCGATTAACCCTATTATTGTTGTAATTTAAAACTATTCTATACTTATCAATTATTGTAACTCTTTCAGTATATTTTAATTTAACCGATAATCCTTTTTTGGCTATTATTTCACAATTTGTTTTTTTTTACTACCATTGGTTGAAAATGCATAATGTACGCCGATTTTATGGTTCTTAAGTTGCAACTTTCTTCATTTTAAGACTATATAAAGACTTAAAGACTTCATGATTATAGTACCTAATACCCTGTGATCTATTACATACTACTAGGGCTCTATTTTTATTAATTTTCTGAACTAATATATATATATATAACATTTAAAATTGTTAAACTAATAATTTCTGATTTTGAATGATAAAATTGTTATCGTTTCTCTATATGGTACATATATGATTCCTGCGTTTCTTGGCCACCCCGTGGCGGAACTGAAGCATCTTAGCCTATACCATTTTTTTTTTATAATTTCATATATCTTGATTTTGTCCCGTTTTTCTTCTATTACATACAACGATCCTCTATATAAACTTATAATTTTATTCCACTTTTATCTTTTCAGAATACAGCTATTATTACCTCAATCATGTGCAATCATAATCGTATCTCCAAATTTTTACACAACTTTTGAGCACGACTATTTACATAGTTCATTAATATTTCACAACTCCATTATATTTTTTACGAATTAAGGGGGGAGTGGGATTATACCATGAGCCGTGAGCAAATTTCAAAGCTTATTATTATTTATTGTGAGTAGTGTATATTGGCAGCTTCTGTTACTGCCGTTGGAGTTGAGCCCTCAACTAGCCTGTTCATTGTATGAGGTTTTGACAGTAATTTAAGGAATTGGGGCAACCAATTATTGGGTTGGACCCTCCATCAAGCATAACACCTAGAATATTTACATAAATAATATTTATCTCACAGCTCAATTTTTTTTAAAACTATTTACTAAGGAGGAGTATTAAAACCTACTAATAGGAGATTATTAAAGCTTTTTTTACTATCGATTGTGAATTTAGAGTATTAGATAGTTTTGTTACTGTCTCGGCTGACCCGTAAATACTTCGGTTGGAACTAACCTGTTTAACAACTTGACTTCTTATTAATTTACCAATTTAGGGAAACCCCTAAGGGGCATGGGGCGAAGCCCCATCGAGCCGTAGGCGAGTCTATAATATATACAGCCCCATGTGTAACTGACTGACTCACTGATGATCTTAAATCCCTGAAGCGACCGTTGAAGCTAGAGACTTGAAATTTGGCATGGACATTCATTGAGATGTTTCAATTTAGGGAAAATCATAAAACTACATCTTTTTTACTTTTAAACTATAAAAAGGTAAAAAATATAGATTTGTCGGTAACGTAGTTCAGCCGTATCAGCGTATATCACCGCGTGGTATCGTAGATCACTCTTCAGGTTTAGTTCTCGCTCTTGTTTAAATGATCTCTTTTAACTACATCCGTGTTTGATATGAGCATTGTATCCTTTGATGGATAGACTCTAAATTCATATGAACTACGGTGTTTGCTGCATTGAGAGAGGGTCATTTCACCAGGGATTCAGGGTTATATACGTTTTATGATATATACAGTGATAATGCCTAATTTGTAGCTAATGCAGTATGTGCGCTATCTTGAATGTTTACCAAAGGCGACTTTTCTTTTCCCACTATGGATTAAATTCCCATGGCGGGTGAATAGTCGCTTAGTTCTCGCTTGTATTTAAATCATGTCTTTTAACTACACCTGCTTTCTTGCTGTTGGCAACGTTAGTATCCCACATATTTTACAAACCGTTATCCATTTGACATCAAAATAGCAATGAGATTGTGCCGCATTGAAAGCTCGTTCTTTTATATTTTTACCCACATCATAAATATGTCTTAGGGAATTTTTAAATAACTGTTATGCACAACCAACAGATTTAAATGTTAGGTTCTCGTTTTGTTTCAATTTATTTTCGATTACTTATTCAAATTCACATGGGATTATTCTTCAGACCGAATTTCGCATTGAATGGATTTTCTGTGAAACTTGAGCGGTGATCTTAACGTAATATACTTCGATTACTTTGTACAATACTTAATAGACAGTTAATTATTATCTTTCTGTTAAATGTTAGGTTCTCGTTTCATTTCAATTTATTTTAGATTACTTATTCAAATTCACCCCATGTGAACCTCTCAGCCGAATTTCTCATTCAATGAATTTTCTGTGTAGCTCGTGCCTTGATCTTAACGTTATATACTTCTATTACTTAGTACGATACTTAATATACAGTTAATTATTATCTTTCTGCATTATTTATATTCATTGTTTTATATTTTATTTTAATACACACTTAAAATATGTTTTTTTAAGAATTTGTAAACGGCTATTGAACAAAACTAACAGGTTTTTATGAATAAATTATTATTTCACAGGTCTAGATTTTATATTCTTATAATTAGTAGTTTGTAATAGTAGGAGTTTTTTTTGTGGATATACCCCGTTTTTATTATTTCCTATGATTTTGTTTTCATGTTATTTAATTCTTGTTTTCGCTTATTGATTTGAATGTTATTTGCTATTTCAGTAATTTAAACGTTTTTCTTCTATATCCTGAAATTTTCAATTTTTTATTTTTAATTAGTTTGTATCAGCCGATTCTTTTAATATCGTGGTTGGCAATACTATATTTAGTTCAAATTGTATTTTTAATTTCTTAAGTTTATTAACTAGCATAGCTTGATTTTTTATTATTTTAATAGTAATTTTTACAATTATTATTGGTTATTTTCTATTTTTTAGCATTATTGTTTTACTGTAATGGGCATATTACATTATTTTTAAAATGTACGGAAATCTCATTTAAAAATACTTAATTTGGAATAATTTTGACCCATTTCAATTTTAATGTGACTCATGTTAACTCGTTGACGTTTCAGACTAAGTAGTTGGTAACGTGGAATAGTTAGCATTACACATTTTAGTAGAGTTACAAGTAAATTAATAACTTAGCTTTTCAAAACTTCGATTTTTATTAGTTTTTATTTTCCGATTCTTTTAATATCGTGGTCGGCGATGCTAGATTTGGTTTAAGTGTTACTTTCAATTTCTTTAGTTTATGCATTATTATAGCTTGATTATTTTATTATTTTAATAGTTATTTTCACATAATCAATTATTTTCTATTTTTTAGCATTATTGTTTTGCTATAGTGGGCACATTACATTTTTTTTATCTATGAAAATTTAATTTAAAGATACTTAATTTGGATTAATTTTGCCCCATTGCAATTTTTCTGTGCCGCATCTAAAATCGTTGACGTTCTAGACCAAGTGGTTGGTAACGTGGAGGAGTTAGTATCACACATTTTTGTAGTAGAGTTACACGTAATTTAAAACTTAGCTTTTCAAAACTTCGATGGATCTAGCCTGTTCAGTACTTTGGTGGAACTAGACAGTTCATTATTTGAGACTTTGTGAATTATTAACGAAATTAGTAAAATCAACTAGGGGGCATGGGGGCTGAGCCCCGTGAAATATTTTCAAAGGATATTATTGTTATTATTATTATTATTGATTGTGAGTAGTATTAGCCCGTTTTGTTACTGTCTTCGCTGTCCAGTTAGTTGGTGAAACTAGCCTGTTCAATACTTGACTTTAAATTATTCTACAAATTTAGGGCAACCCCTAAGGGGGCATGGGGGCGGAGCCCCCATCGAGCCGTAGGCGAGTCCATATTATATACAGCCCCATGTGTAACTGACTGACTCACTGATGATCTTAAATTCCTGAAGCGACCGTTTAAGATAGAGACTTGAAATTTGGCATGGACATTCATTGAGATGTTTCAATTTAGGAAAAATCATAAAACTACAACTTTTTTACTTTTAAACTATAGAAAAGGTAAAAAATATAGATTTGTCGGTAACGTAGTTCAGCCGTATCAGCGTATATCACCGCGTGGTATCGTAGATCACTCTTCAGGTTTAGTTCTCGCTCGTGTTTAAATGATCTCTTTCAACTACACCCGTGTTTGATATACTCGTGGTATCCTTCGATGGATACTCTTATATATATTGTAAACTACGGCGTTAATTTGTATAGAGAGCGGGTTATTTCACCAGGGACCCAGGGTTATACTCGATAATATATACAGTGATAATTCCCTAATTTGTAGCATATGCGCGATCTTGAATGTTTACCAAAGGTGAATTTTCTTCTCCTACTATGAATTAATTTCCCATGGCGGGTGAATAGTCGCTTAGTTCTCGCTTGTATTTAAATCATGTCTTTTAACTACACCTGCTTCCTTGCTATTGGCAACGTTAGTATCCCTCATACATAATAAACTTATCCATTTGACTTCTAAATAGCAATGAGATTATGCTGCATTGAAAGCTCGTTTCTTTTATATTTTACACACATCATAAATATGTTTTAGGGAATTTTTAAATAACTGTTTAGCTGAACTAACAGATTTAAATGTAGGTTCTCGTTTTGTTTCAATTTATTTTAGATTACTTATTCAAATTCACACGGGATTATTCTCCGCTGAACTTCGCATTGAATGGATTTTCTGTGAAGCTTGAGCCGTGATCTTAACGTAACATACTTCGATTACTTTGTACAATACTTAATAGACAGTTTATTATTATCTTTGTGTTTGATTTATATTTAGTGTCTTATATTCGAATTTTTCACACTTAAAATTTGTTTTTGAGAATGTTTAAATAAGTGTTGAGCAAAAGTAATAGATTTAAATGTTAGGTTCTCGTTTAATTTCAATTTATTTTAGATTACTTATTCAAATTCACCCTATGTGAACCCCTCAGCCGAATTACGCATTCAATGAATTTTCTGTGTAGCTCGTGCCGTGATCTTAACGTTATATACTCCTATTACTTAGTACGATACTTAATAGACAGTTAAGTATTATCTTTCTGCATTGTTTATAATCAGTGTTTTATATTTTATTTTAATACACACTTAAAATATGTTTTTAAGAATTTTTAAACGGCTATTGAACAAAACTAACAGGTTTTTATGGATAAATTATTATTTCACAGGTCTAGATTTTATATTCTTATAATTAGTAGTAGTTTGTAATAGTAGGGGTTTTTTGCGGATCTACCCCGTTTTTATTATTTCCTATGATTTTGTTTTCATGTTATTTAATTCTTGTTTTCGCTTATTGATTTGAATGTTATTTGCTATTTCAGTAATTTAAACGTTTTTCTTCTATATCCTGAAATATACAAGTTTTTATTTTTAATTAGTATGTATCAGCAGATTCTTTTAATATCGTGGTTGGCGATACTATATTTAGTTCAAATTGTATTTTTAATTTCTTAAGTTTATTAACTAGCATAGCTTGATTTTTTTATTATTTTAATAGTAATATTCAAACTTACTATTGGTTATTTTCTATTTTTTAGCATTATTGTTTTACTCTAATGGGCATATTACATTATTTTTAAAATTTACGAAAATCTCATTTAAAAATACTTAATTTGGAATAATTTTGACCCATTGCAATTTTAATGTGACGCATGTTAACTCGTTGACGTTTCAGACTAAGTTGGTAACGTGGAATAGTTAGCATCACACATTTTAGTAGAGTTACAAGTAAATTAATAACTTAGCTTTTAAAAACTTCAATTTTTATTAGTTTTTATTTTCCGATTATTTTAATATCGTGGTTGGCGATGCTAGATTTGGTTTAAGTGTTACTTTCAATTTCTTTAGTTTATGCATTATTATAGTTTGATTATTTTATTATTTTAATAGTTATTTTCACATAGTCAATTATTTTCTATTTTTTAGCATTATTGTTTTGCTATAGTGGGCACATTACATTTTTTTATCAATGAAAATTTTATTTAAAGATACTTAATTTGGATTAATTTTGCCCCATTGCAATTTTTCTGTGCCGCATCTAAAATCGTTGACGTTCCAGACCAAGTGGTTGGTAACGTGGAGGAGTTAGTATCACACACTTTTGTAGTAGAGTTACACGTAATTTAAAACTTAGCTTTTCAAAACTTCGATGGAACTAGCCTGTTCAGTACTTTAGTGGAACTAGAAAGTTCATTATTTGAGACTTTGTGAATGATTAACGAAATTAGTAAAATCAACTAGGGGGCATGGGGGCTGAGCCCCGTGAAATATTTTCAAAGGATATTATTGTTATTGTTATTATTATTGATTGTGAAGAGTGCGTATTAGCCCGTTTTGTTACTGTCTTCGCTGTCCAGTTAGTTGGTGGAACTAGCCTGTTCAATACTTGACTTTAAATTATTCAACGAATTCGGGGCAACCTCCAAAGGGGGCATGGGGGCGGAGCCCCCATCGAGCCGTAGGCGAGTCTATAATATATACAGCCCCATGTGTAACTGACTGACTCACTGATGATCTTAAATTCCTGAAGCGACCGTTTAAGATAGAGACTTGAAATTTGGCATGGACATTCATTGAGATGTTTCAATTTAGGAAAAATCATAAAACTACAACTTTTTTACTTTTAAACTATAAAAAAGGTAATAAATATAGATTTGTCGGTAACGTAGTTCAGCCGTATCAGCGTATATCACCGCGTGGTATCGTAGATCACACTTCAGGTTTAGTTCTCGCTCGCGTTTAAATGATCTCTTTCAACTACACCCGTGTTTGATATACTCATTGTATCCTTCGATGGATAGACTCTAATATATATTGTAAACTACGGCGTTATTTTGTATTGAGAGCGGGTTATTTCACCAGGGACCCAGGGTTATACTAGATAATATATACAGTGATAATTCCCTAATTTGTAGCTTATGCAGCATATGCGCTATCTTGAATGTTTACCAAAGGTGAATTTTCTTCTCCTACTATGAATTAATTTCCCATGGCGGGTGAATAGTCGCTTAGTTCTCGCTTGTATTTAAATCATGTCTTTTAACTACACCTGCTTCCTTGCTGTTGGCAACGTTAGTATCCCTCATATATAACAAACCGTTATCCATTTGACTTCAAAATAGCAATGAGATTATGCTGCATTGAAAGCTCGTTTCCTTTATATATTACACACATCATAAATATCGTATGTTTTAGGGAATTTTTAAATAACTGTTTAGCTGAACTAACATATTTAAATGTAGGTTCTCGTTTTGTTTCAATTTATTTTAGATTACTTATTCAAATTCACACGGGATTATTCTCCGCCGAACTTCGCATTGAATAGATTTTCTGTGAAGCTTGAGCCGTGATCTTAACGTAACATACTTCGATTACTTTGTACAATACTTAATAGACAGTTTATTATTATCTTTCTGTTTGATTTATATTCAGTGTCTTATATTTGAATTTTTCACACTTAAAATTTGTTTTTGAGAATGTTTAAATAAGTGTTGAACAAAAGTAATAGATTTAAATGTTAGGTTTTCGTTTAATTTCAATTTATTTTAGATTACTTATTCAAATTCACCCCATGAGAACCCCTCAGCCGAATTACGCATTCAATGAATTTTCTGTGTAGCTCGTGCCGTGATCTTAACGTTATGAATTTTGCTGTGAAGCTTGAGCTGTGATCTTAACGTAACATACTTCGATTACTTTGTACAATAATTAATAGACAGATATTTATTATCTTTTTGTTTGATTTGTATTCAGTGTCTTATATTAGATATTTTTTTCACACTTATAAATATGTTTTTGAGAATGTTTAAATAAAAATTGAACAAAAAGAAAAGATTTAAATGTTAGGTTCTCGTTTCATTTTCACCTCATTCCAGATTACTAATTCAAATTCACCCCAAGTTAAGCTTTCGGCCGAATTTCGCATTCAATGAATTTACTGTGTTGCTCGTGCCGTGACCTTAACTTCTATTACTTTGTATGATAATTAATAGACAGGTAATTATTATCTTTCTGTTTTATTTATATTCAGTGTTTTACATTATATTTTAGTACACACTTAAAATATGTTTTTGAGATTTTTTAAATGAATATTGAACAAAACAAACAGGTCTTTATGAATAAATTATTATTTCACAGGTCTCGATTTTATATTCTTATAATTAGTTGTTTGTAATAGTAGGGGTTTTTGCGGATCAACCCCGTTTTTATTCTTTCCTATTATTTTGTTTTCATGTTATTTAATTCTTGTTTTCGCTCATTGATTTGAATGTTATACGCTATTTCAGTGATTTAAACGTTTTTCTTCTATCTCCTGAAATTTACAAGTTTTTATTTGAGTTGGGTCAGGCATGGGATTATGCCAATTTTCCCATAATTGTATCTCTATTTAGTACCAGGTTAAACGAGCCTTGCTCGTTGGTTTTAATTGACTTTTGTTATAGTGTCATGGTAATCAAGCTATTAAATCTACACCAGACTCTTCACAGATAACAGCTGTTAAAAAACTGCTTAAAATTTATGTTCCTTTATTTTTGTTTACTTTTAGTTGTTATTTCGTTACCAAAATAGCAACCTATAAGACCAATGTTAAAAATAACGATTTTTAAACTTAAATTTAGACCAACTTCGATTTTTCCTGGGACTGAGGCTGTTTCTAAACTTATTTGTGGGCAAACACTCGTGCAAAGCTTAAGAAAAATCTAACAGCTACATTTCGAGATCGTGGAACACACATCCCTTCAGACATAGCTTGTATTATATTATAGGATAGGATAACAGAGAAATATTTGTTACCATAACTACTACGATTAAATATAATGATAGCAACAACAACAACTATAACTCTTTTAATTGAAATTTCTTTTCATCTAACACAACAACAATCGTCTAATCTAAAGTATATTTTTTTACCAGCATAACACCTAAAATATTTAAATAAATAATTATAAATTCACAGCTCAAAACTTTTAAACGAATTCTAATTACGAAGGGGTATTAAAACCGATTCATATGAGTTTTTTAAAAGCTTTGTTTACTATTGATTGTGAATTTTGTGTATTTGACGGTTTTGTTACTGTCTTGAGTGTGCAGTTCTTCCGTGGAACTAACGTATTTTAAACACGACTTTTTATTAATTTAAAAATTTAGGTCAACCCCTAGAAGGGGGGTCTAGCCTGTTCGGTACTTGAGACTTAGAGCAATTAACAAATTTGGGGCAACCCTCTTAGGGGGCTTGGGGGCGCGAGCCCCCATCGAGCCGTAGGCGAGTCCATAATATATACAGCCCCATGTGTAACTGACTGACTCACTGATGATCTTAAATTCCTGAAGCGACCGTTTAAGATAGAGACTTGAAATTTGGCATGGACATTCATTGAGATGTTTCAATTTAGGAAAAATCATAAAACTACAACTTTTTTACTTTTAAACTATAAAAAAAGGTAAAAAATATAGATTTGTCGGTAACGTAGTTCAGCCGTATCAGCGTATATCACCGCGTGGTATCGTAGATCACTCTTCAGGTTTAGTTCTCGCTCGTGTTTAAATGATCTCTTTCAACTACACCCGTGTTTGATATACTCATTGTATCCTTCGATGGATAGACTCTAATATATTGTAAACTACGGCGTTATTTTGTATTGAGAGCGGGTTATTTCACCAGGGACCCAGGGTTATACTCGATAATATATACAGTGATAATTCCTTAATTTGTAGATTATGCAGCATATGCGCGATCTTGAATGTTTACCAAAGGTGAATTTTCTTATCCTACTATGAATTAATTTCCCATGGCGGGTGAATAGTCGCTTAGTTCTCGCTTGTATTTAAATCATGTCTTTTAACTACACCTGCTTCCTTGCTGTTGGCAACATTAGTATCCCTCACATATAACAAACCGTTATCCATTTGACTTCAAAATAGCCATGAGATTATGCTGCATTAAAAGCTCGTTTCTTTTATATTTTACTCACATCATAAATATGTTTTAGGGAATTTTTAAATATCTGTTTAGCTGAACTAACAGATTTAAATGTAGGTTCTCGTTTTGTTTCAATTTATTTTAGATTACTTATTCAAATTCACACGGGATTATTCTCCGCCGAACTTCGCATTGAATGGATTTTCTGTGAAGCTTGAGCCGTGATCTTAACGTAACATACTTCGATTACTTTGTACAATACTTAATAGACAGTTTATTATTATCTTTCTGTTTGATTTATATTCAGTGTCTTATATTCGAATTTTTCACACTTAAAATTTATTTTTGAGAATGTTTAAATAAGTGTTGAACAAAAGTAATAGATTTAAATGTTAGGTTCTTGTTTAATTTCAATTTATTTTAGATTACTTATTCAAATTCACCCCATGTGAACCCCTCAGCCGAATTACGCATTCAATGAATTTTCTGTGTAGCTCGTGCCGTGATCTTAACGTTATATACTTCTATTACTTAGTACGATACTTAATAGACAGTTAAGTATTATCTTTCTGCATTGTTTATAATCAGTGTTTTATATTTTATTTTAATACACACTTAAAATATGTTTTTAAGAATTTTTAAACGGCTATTGAACAAAACTAACAGGTTTTTATGGATAAATTATTATTTCACAGGTCTAGATTTTATATTCTTATAATTAGTAGTAGTTTGTAATAGTAGGGGTTTTTTGCGAATCTACCCCGTTTTTATTATTTCCTATGATTTTGTTTTCATGTTATTAAATTCTTGTTTTCGCTTATTGATTTGAATGTTATTTGCTATTTCAGTAATTTAAACGTTTTTCTTCTATATCCTGAAATTTACAAGTTTTTATTTTTAATTAGTTTGTATCAGCAGATTCTTTTAATATCGTGGTTGGCGATACTATATTTAGTTCAAATTGTATTTTTAATTTCTTAAGAGTATTAACTAGCATAGCTTGATTTTTTATTATTTTAATAGTAATTTTCACACTTACTATTGGTTATTTTCTATTTTTTAGCATTATTGTTTTACTCTAATGGGCATATAACATTATTTTTAAAATTTACGAAAATCTCATTTAAAAATACTTAATTTGGAATAATTTTGACCCATTGCAATTTTAATGTGACGCATGTTAACTCGTTGACGTTTCAGGCTTAGTAGTTGGTAACGTGGAATAGTTAGCATCACACATTTTAGTAGAGTTACAAGTAAATTAATAACTTAGCTTTTCAAAACTTCAATTTTTATTAGTTTTCATTTTCCGATTCTTTTAATATCGTGGTTGGCGATGCTAGATTTGGTTTAAGTGTTACTTTCTATTATTATAGCTTGATTATTTTATTATTTTAATAGTTATTTTCACATAATCAATTATTTTCTATTTATTAGCATTATTGTTTTGCTATAGTGGGCACATTACATTTTTTTTATCAATGAAAATTTAATTTAAAGATACTTAATTTGGATTAATTTTGCCCCATTGCAATTTTTCTGTGCCGCATCTAAAATCGTTGACGTTCCAGACCAAGTGGTTGGTAACGTGGAGGAGTTAGTATCACACACTTTTGTAGTAGAGTTACACGTAATTTAAAACTTAGCTTTTCAAAACTTCGATGGAACTAGCCTGTTCAGTACTTTAGTGGAACTAGAAAGTTCATTATTTGAGACTTTGTGAATGATTAACGAAATTAGTAAAATCAACTAGGGGGCATGGGGGCTGAGCCCCGTGAAATATTTTCAAAGGATATTATTGTTATTATTATTATTGATTGTGAAGAGTGCGTATTAGCGCGTTTTTTTACTGTCTTCGCTGTCCAGTTAGTTGGTGGAACTAGCCTGTTCAATACTTGACTTTAAATTATTCAACGAATTCGGGGCAACCCCCAAAGGGGGCATGGGGGCGGAGCCCCCATCGAGCCGTAGGCGAGTCCATAATATATACAGCCCGATGTGTAACTGACTGACTCACTGATGATCTTAAATTCCTGAAGCGACCGTTTAAGATAGAGACTTGAAATTTGGCATGGACATTCATTGAGATGTTTCAATTTAGGAAAAATCATAAAACTACAACTTTTTTACTTTTAAACTATAAAAAAGGTAAAAAATATACATTTGTCGGTAACATAGTTCAGCCGTGTCATCGTATATCACCGCGTGGTATCGTAGATCACTCTTCAGGTTTAGTTCTCGCTCGTGTTTAAATGATCTCTTTCAACTACACCCGTGTTTGATATACTCATTGTATCCTTCGATGGATAAACTCTAATATATATTGTAAACTCTGGCGTTATTTTGTATTGAGAGCGGGTTATTTCACCAGGGACCCAGGGTTATACTCGATTATATTTACAGTGATAATTCCCTAATTTGTAGCTTATGCAGTATATGCGCTATCTTGAATGTTTACCAAAGATGAATTTTCTTCTCCTACTATGAATTAATTTCCCATGGCGGTTGAATAGTCGCTTAGTTCTCGCTTGTATTTAAATCATGTCTTTTAACTACACCTGCTTCCTTGCTGTTGGCAACGTTAGTATCCCTTATATATAACAAACCGTTATCCATTTGACTTCAAAATAGCAATGAGATTATGCTGCATTGAAAGCTCGTTTCTTTTATATTTTACACACATCATAAATATGTTTTAGGGCATTTTTAAATAACTGTTTAGCTGAACTTACAGATTTAAATGTAGGTTCTCGTTTTGTTTCAATTTATTTAAGATTACTTATTCAAATTCACACGGGATTATTCTCCGCCGAACTTCGCATTGAATGGATTTTCTGTGAAGCTTGAGCCGTGATCTTAACGTAACATACTTCGATTACTTTGTACAATACTTAATAGACAGTTTATTATTATCTTTCTGTTTGATTTATATTCAGTGTCTTATATTCGAATTTTTCACACTTAAAATTTGTTTTTGAGAATGTTTAAATAAGTGTTGAACAATAGTAATAGATTTAAATGTTAGGTTCTCGTTTAATTTCAATTTATTTTAGATTACTTATTCAAATTCACCCCATGTGAACCCCTCAGCATAATGAATTTGAACGCATTCAATGAATTTTCTGTGTAGCTCGTGCCGTGATCTTAACGTTATATACTTCTATTACTTAGTACGATACTTAATAGACAGTTAAGTATTATCTTTCTGCATTGTTTATAATCAGTGTTTTATATTTTATTTTAATACACACTTAAAATATGTTTTTAAGAATTTTTAAACGGCTATTGAACAAAACTAACAGGTTTTTATGGATAAATTATTATTTCACAGGTCTAGATTTTATATTCTTATAATTAGTAGTAGTTTGTAATAGTAGGGGTTTTTTTGCCGATCTACCCCGTTTTTATTATTTCCTATGATTTTGTTTTCATGTTATTTAATTCTTGTTTTCGCTTATTGATTTGAATGTTATTTGCTATTTCAGTAATTTAAACGTTTTTCTTCTATATCCTGAAATTTACAAGTTTTTATTTTTAATTAGTTTGTATCAGCAGATTCTTTTAATATCGTGGTTGGCGATACTATATTTAGTTCAAATTGTATTTTTAATTTCTTAAGTTTATTAACTAGCATAGCTTGATTTTCTATTATTTTAATAGTAATTTTCACACTTACTATTGGTTATTTTCTATTTTTTAGCATTATTGTTTTACTCTAATGGGCATATTACATTATTTTTAAAATTTACGAAAATCTCATTTAAAAATACTTAATTTGGAATAATTTTGACCCATTGCAATTTTAATGTGACGCATGTTAACTCGTTGACGTTTCAGACTAAGTAGTTGGTAACGTGGAATAGTTAGCATCACACATTTTAGTAGAGTTACAAGTAAATTAATAACTTAGCTTTTCAAAACTTCAATTTTTATTAGTTTTTATTTTCCGATTCTTTTAATATCGTGGTTGGCGATGCTAGATTTGGTTTAAGTGTTACTTTCAATTTCTTTAGTTTATGCATTATTATAGCTTGATTATTTTATTATTTTAATAGTTATTTTCACATAATCAATTATTTTCTATTTTTTAGCATTATTGTTTTGCTATAGTGGGCACATTACATTTTTTTATCAATGAAAATTTAATTTAAAGATACTTAATTTGGATTAATTTTGCCCCATTGCAATTTTTCTGTGCCGCATCTAAAATCGTTGACGTTCCAGACCAAGTGGTTGGTAACGTGGAGGAGTTAGTATCACACACTTTTGTAGTAGAGTTACACGTAATTTAAAACTTAGCTTTTCAAAACTTCGATGGAACTAGCCTGTTCAGTACTTTAGTGGAACTAGAAAGTTCATTATTTGAGACTTTGTGAATGATTAACGAAATTAGTAAAATCAACTAGGGGGCATGGGGGCTGAGCCCCGTGAAATATTTTCAAAGGATATTATTGTTATTATTATTATTGATTGTGAAGAGTGCGTATTAGCCCGTTTTGTTAGTGTCTTCGCTGTCCAGTTAGTTGGTGGAACTAGCCTGTTCAATACTTGAATTTAAATTATTCAACGAATTCGGGGCAACCCCCAAAGGGGGCATGGGGGCGGAGCCCCCATCGAGCCGTAGGCGAGTCCTAAATATATACTCCCGCATGGGTAACTCACTGATGTACATAAAAGTTTGGACGGAACCGTTCAAGCTAGAGACTTGAAATTTGGCATTCTATTAGCTGACACGATTTACATCCATAAAAAATTCTAAAAACTAGCAATTTTTCACTTTTAATCTATAAAAAAGAAAAAAATATAGATTTGTCGGTAATGTAGTTCAGCCGTGTTAGCGTATATCACCGTGTGACGGTATTGTAGATCACTTTGCAGGTTTAGTTCTCGCTAGTGTTTAAATGATCTCTTTCAACTACACCCTTGTTTGAAACAAACTTACCACTTATATATTATTAATTGAGTAGTCATGTAACTGATACAGTAGTGTTTTTGGAAGTTTAAATTGCGGACCACGTTGGCCTACTAGAAACGAGAACTTATATTAGTTTTCCGTCATTGAGGCCAAAACGGCTGGCCCTAAACATACCTGACACAATCACAACGAACATCTCTCATTTTACTACCACTTTGTTTAAATTATACACAAGTCGATATACAGAGCGTGAAGAAGGGAATTTTTCCTAATTTCAGGGTTTTTAGCGATCCACTGCGAAACATTTTATTTAGTTTAGCTGCATGTAGCTGAATTCCGCGTTTTGCTTCCCCACAAGCTTGAAGTTTTGTATTAACTTAGCTTGACAGTGATGTCAAAATTAAATTCATAGTATTTAGAAGTGTAACTCTCTTAAAAAATTGAACTACAAAGAATTCATAATTATTTTCAGCTAATATTATGTGTTATTCTTTAACGTTTTGTTGCTACTTTAACCTAAAGTCAGCTTTTAAGTTAACTTGTTTATTTATGTGGGTGGTTTACCAAATGTATACGTTACATTTAATAACGACTGTAATATTATTTAGTTCCTTCAATATTGCGCATACACATATCTTGGACGGCACCGATATCAATAAAAGTACCAAACATAAAAAATAATTGTGATGAATGCCAGAATTAAGTATTTTTTTTTTCAACTTAGCTTGACAGTGATATTAATGGAAATTGAATATATTTAGAAGTTAACACTCTAAAAATATTGAGCTTAAAAAAATTATAATTAATACCTGCTAATACTCGTTTTATGTGTTTTTCTTTATAACCTGTTCAATATGAACGAATTACTCTATTACATAGATTGTTTGTGAATTAGTAACATAAATCTAACTTATTAATATTGTACTTTTTGTAGTATCTCAAATCGTTATTTTAAGACCGTGTTGCAACTATTATTATTACTAAATTTGATATTCTGCAACTTGTTAATAGGTCTAGCTACAGTTACATTGTATCTGAATTTCGAATTTTGCATTCACTGAACTTAATATCCCTGTAATTTCTACAGGATTTAAGAGTAGTAACTAGAATACGGTAATTATTCTTAAATTATTATTTCATAACAAACATTTTTATTTTTTAACGAATAGTATTTTTGTCAATAGTCTGGCGGGTTCCAAACCGTTTGTTCATGTTTTCCTATTTTTGGTTTTTGTGAAATCATTTATTTATTCATTGATCTAAAAAATAGTTTATTTAGCTTAGTCATTCTACATTTTCATCTATTTTATCTAGTTTATTTTTTCAATTTTTTTATATTATTAATTTTATCTATATTATGGTGAGCTATACGAAGCTTGTGCGAATATTTTTTACATATTATTTTAGTACTGTAAATGATTTTGCGGCAGTAACGCCTGAAAAGATTTTAGGTCTCATTACGTTTTCTAGACTTTTAGTTTACTCATGCTGGAAAATTTCTTGTAGGTTTTCGCTCGAAAAATTACCTAATACAGTAACTATAGTCCGTTTTTTTTTTAAACCTGATCCTTCGAGGGAGAGATGGTGGAGGGGGTTTGTTTATACTTGCTGATATCCCATTGGCTAAAGCCTTTTGGTTTTTTGTTGTTTTTTTTTTTGTTGTTTTTGTTTTATTTCACTGTTGCGTACCTGCTGGTAATTTTACATCACAGCATAATGTGTATCACTTTTACAATATTAGTGGTAGCAGTTGTTTTTAAATCAGTTTACTTTAGAACTGTTACTTTTTAACAAGGAATAGGTTTGGCTTAAAAATATAACAGCTGACTAGGAGTTACTGAAAGATAATATAACTTATTTAAAATGTTATTTGAGGAAATCTGATACTCGACACACGTTTGTCACGAGTTTAAATGTGTTGTTTACAGTTTAAATTTTTTGTTTACAGTTTAAACCCCTCCCCCACCCCAGTTTTCTCGAGAAGGATCAGGTTTAAAAAAAACGGACTATATAACTCTAACTATTTGTATGCTGTCCCTCTATCTGGATCCCTAGATGGAATATAGTACTCAGTTGATATTTCTGGCACAGTTTTAATTTGAAGAGTGATGTCCCACACGTGTGTCTTCCCTTCTTTTACCTATTTGCTGTTGTCCAATCAGGCTGAGATTTTAGTTTGGGAAACGATTGAATTGAACGTATCAAGTTATTGAACGATTGAACTTTTCTCAGCTGGGACATTACCTTCGCTATCGTTTACCCAATTCCGACGCTTTTCCTTTTTAAACCATTTACATATCTGATTACCTATCAGGCTGAAAATATTTTAATAACAAATTGAATCACATTTAATTAAACTAAAATGTATTTCTTTCGCTGTCACTTTGTCCGTTAAACTTTCTCAATTCAGTGCTCTCACCTAAAGTCTCGATTACTTCAATTATTGTCATAATTTAAAACTATTCAATGCAACTTCATTATTATACTGAATATTACCCTTTGATTTATTAAATACTACGAGAGCTCTATTTTTATTAATTTTCTTAACCATGATATTTAATATTTAAAGTTGTACATTGCTGATTTTGTAGGATTAATTAATCATCGTTTCTTTACAATGTAAAATATGGTTCCTGAATTTCTTGGCAACCCTGTGGCGAAACTGAAGCATCATAGCCTACACTAAATATTTTTTATTACAAATGTCTTTCTTTTGTCTTATTTTTCTTCTATTACAAGCAGCGATCCTCCATCAAAAATTATAATTTTATTCCACTTTTATAATTTCAGAATACACCTATTACCTCCTAAATCACGTGCAATCATAATCGTATCTCCAAAATTTTAACACAACAATTTTTAAGGATGACTATTTACAGAGTTCATTAATATTTCACAACCCCATTAAAATTTTTTTACGAATCAAGGGGAACTAGGGAGTGGGATTATACCATGAGCCGTGGGCAATTTTCAAAGCTTATTACTATTAATTGTGAGTAGTGTGTATTTGCCGCTTCTGTTAACTGTCATGGCTGTCCAGTACTTGGTAGAATTAGCCTGATTAATACTAGAGCCATTATATTACTTTACGAATTTAAGCAAACCCCTAAGGGGGCATGGGGGCGGAGCCCCCATCGAGCCGTAGGCGAGTTAATCACTATACTATGCCAGGCAAATTGTTCTTAATTGTAAGACGTTGACAATTAAGTATTATGCAACAATGGCTAATAGTTTTATCTAAGACCTACTTTGGGTATGACCCAGAGAGGGTCTTGAGTGAAAGTTTATTAGACTTTCTCATGTTATGTTTAAATTTTAAACGTCTTTAAACTCAGAATAATTTTAAACATAGCCTATCCTAAAAGGCCATTCGTCAAGGCATTTTTATATTGTGTTTGTTCTTACGACTCAGCCGAAAGGTTTAGCCTGCCATTTTGTGGTCGACAACCAATTTGGAGATCCCGTTTACGTCATTTTAAATTAATAGATAAATTTATTTCCGCAGACCACTACAATTTTGATTTTTTCAAATTAGTTTGGAAACTATCCACCACCAAATCCAGTAGCGGTGGTGATTGTCTACTTATCTTACTAAGAAAACAGTCGCATTGATAATTGCTGATAGCTTGGCTTACTGCAGTATTTGAGCCAACCAAAACCTAGTATCTAAACAGAAATGAGTATTTCCTCAATTTGAAATAATAATTGTCAAAAAAGAAACATACCATAAATATTAATTGCTCATGAAGCCTCTACTCTCGTTGAATACATAAAAATGTACTAATAAAAACAAATGTTTAATAAATCATACTTGATATTTTCTCCCTTGTTCAATTTAAATTTACTAAATATTGTGTTTATAAGTCTCAAACCAATAATTTAAAAGTATTTTAAACTTCAATTATATAATCAACACTTTCTTGATTTAATAAAAATTATTTACGATTTGATATAAATGTTTTTGTCTTTTCTATCTCTTCTTGTTTCTAAAGGTAAAACATCGAACAACTTTTTTGCTAAAAAGGGAAATGAGGATTTAAACAAAGATTTATTAACTTTTAGTCTTCTGAAGAAATCTCTAGTTACATTTTTTGTTAGGCGCTTTAAGTTTTCATTACCATTCAGTCCACTTTTAATACAAAACATTCTTGTGGCTTTAAACGCTTAGTAACCACCTTTAATTTGCTTGACAATGTAATCTTTGAGGAAATAATATTTTAGGTACTTTTTTAGCAATTTTGATTTTGTCATGAACCTGTTTTATTCACTATTTCAATTCGTAAAACAAGTCATACAGAGTCTACTCATCAATTTTCCCTCTCATGCCCGTGATATTAAGCAATTCTCGTACTTTAGTGTCTCATATTTTCATGCTGATTACTCAGTGGCCATTCATTTTTAAATACACTTGTTTTAAAATCGAGGATGAACCTCGTTATGTCTAAAAACAAAACAAAAATAATGAAGATATACAAGTTTTTTATTTACGTGGGCATAAATTATATCAGTCACTTACAAATTTTAAAGCTGCACGTACTCCCCGGATGGTGCTAAACGAACAATAATTTTTGCCAGCTGAACTATTACGCAAGTGATCTCTCAGCTATGCCAGCTGTCAGACCAAATCCTAACGGCCCGACCCCAGGCCACTTTTAAATGTACTGACGCAGGTGCTTAAAACTGCAGAACATATTTTACTTATTTTATTATTATTTAAGATGGTAGCTGGCTATGATAGCCATACGATACATATATACATACAAAGTCTTGAGAGCTTTGAACTCTGACCAAATATTGTCCGGAGGGATGATAAAGGCAACATATCCCTGACATTATCCCCTGAATCCCCTTGGAAACAACTTGGCCGCAACCGATAAATCCTCTTAGCTGCAGCAGTATATTTTCTGTTTTTGAGTTTCAAAAACAGTGGCTGTTTTAATATTAAGATGACAAAATGATCTGAAGTCATTTCATAAAAGTACTAGTGTGGTTTAAAGACTCTGATTTCGAGTTAAGGTGGCAGCTTTAATTAAAGTACATGCAAGATCGAGCATTTTTCGATAAACATCTTCGATTCTTTTTTATTTTATTCTTTTTTATTTTATTATTTTTAATATTTATATTTATTATAACGTTTTGAAGGGGTGAGGTCCTCAACTCCGGTATTGTCACTATCTAATGATCGCTTGTTGTTAGATATCTTAATTAATTCCTAGCCCAATGACAAATGAAAACTGGACCCGGTTTAGACCTTTTAAAATCTTCAAACTTTCCTTAGGATCGAACCGGCAACCTTTGGATTCAAAGGCAAGCACTATAACCATTAAGCAACCCAGCCAGTTTACAGATAGTCTTCTGTAGCAAAAATATCAGTCACAGTCAAACACTGAAATACCAAGCCCTAAATGGCCAAAATTTCTGTTGAATACCATTGTATATTTACTCCCAACACTTGGCTTTTAAAAAAGGCTTAAGGATCCTGCACTCCAATATAAATTCGATAATCCACACGTTGAGGCTGTAACACGTGAATTTTTTACATCTACAGTTGATCAATGCTGGTTTAATGATTGTTAGTAATTCTTTTGTTTTTAATATTATTGAGTTTGAAGCCTATATATTATTTCCTATATTTAGTATTTTGTCATTTTGATTTACTTTTATTCATCCAAACTATAAAAAATCTATCATAATAAACTATCATAAATCATAAAATAATAATTTAAAAACGATTTTTTATAGTTTACTGTCCTTAATTTCGTAACTGATATGTGGGGGTTGAAATAAAAAATTTTCTCTCAAAAATAACATGAAACAAATTTTTAAATCCATTATCTCTAAACATTTTCGGTTAAACAAACATGTCTCAGCACAAAAATGTCTTAGAATCTTCGTTTAAATACTTATCCATCATAAATTATTAGTTTTGTAAAAAATATTATATTTTTTCATTAAATATGGAATATTTCGGACATTATTGAAAATATATAGAGAAGTAAAACTAATTACGTGACAATTGATATTTTACCATGTAATATTATTTAAAGTGAGGTTCTAAGATATTTTTTATACTTGGACAGTTGTAATTGGAATGTTATGAGATAACGGAAGTGAATTTTTTTCCTATGTTATTCTTATGCGGAAAACTAAATTTCAACCGCTATTATCTCCTAAACTATTAGAATTAGAGGTACGATTTAAGGTTTAAAGTTGTCCAAAATTACGTGTAGAATCTGAAAATGTAATAAAAGTGGAGCTTTGCATTTAAAATTAGCGACTTCCGGCCAGAATAGATTAGTTCTGGTACACCATGTACATTGAAATTAGAGTCAATCGATAGAGTATAACCGGTTTACCGATAACGGAACAATTTTTTTGTGAAAAATAAACTATTCCAATTTTAAAATGGTTGTACACATGGTCTGAGACACCCGGTTGAAGCTTTGAGTTTTAAGTAACCACTGAAGTGATTTTTAGAATCTTAATGTCATATTAAAGAGAATAATGCGTAGATGTGCAGAGTTGCCTTCAAATCCATTCTCTTTCCTTCAATTCTTAGGGTTATAACCTATATAGTTTTGAACTTTCTGGCCAATGCAATTACTACATTATATAAAAAATGCAACAAGAAAACCCTGTAAAATTTTAATAAGTTAATTGAACAGATGTAATACATATAAGGAACTAATTACAATGTTATATAAAAAGTAAATTACATAATGTAAAGTATTAAGTATACTATAAGTATACTTTATTATATAACCAATGCAACCAAAAACCCCTGTAAATTTGAAATAAATTAAACAGATGTAATACATATATGGAACTAATAAAATGTTATATAAGAAGTAAATTACACGATGTAAAGTATTAAATACACTTTTTCGAAGACGGCAAACCATATATGACTAACAAGTAAACACTTCCTGTTTTTGATGATAAGAAATAGTAAATCCCAGTTAAAATTAAAGTTTTTAGTGGCCAGCTGTGAGAAGTTGTAATATTTACCTTACTTTTGGTGTACAAATTTTTACTGTAGCGGAGCATGGTCATTTATCTACATACATTAAACAGTCACTACAAAAGTATAAAAATACATCTTGATACTAAAATGTTTGTTGTAGATCAATAATATAATGAAAATACATTTAATTTTACCTAGAATAAAAAATTTTAAATATTTATTTATTGCTTATTTGGCATTTTAACACAAATTTGCCTCTTATAAAGTTTTTTTTTTTTTGTTAGCAATAATCTCACAGCAACGAAGAAAAGCTAAATAATACAAGGATTTATAAAATTTTTTTAAAGGAAATAAGTTTAAGTTGATCAATACACTATGTAAATATGCACTATTTGGGACATAACAAATAATTTATCGTCCATAATATTGGTGAAAAGATCATTAAACTGTTTATGAGGCCTTCGATGAAGTTTGAGAAAGGCCGTCCGAGGCATTGTTTCTGGTGACCGCAACGGCGCGACACCTGCAGTGTTTTCAGTTTGGAGATAAAGTTGCGTTCCAGCAGTGTAGGCTCGACATAACCCTCAAGCTCTGCTTTTGCTGTTTTCAATAAAATATTGTAAATAATTTTTTACTGAATTAAGCATTGTAATTTGTTTTAATATTATTAACGTTATTACTAGCAGAGTTGTTTAATTCTGATTTTTATTCAAATTTGTAAAACGTTTCTCCTTAGTATTTTTGTAATTTTAATTTCTTAAATATTTTAATTTAAGTTTATACTTTGTTTTTAATATAAGAGGTTTACAAGGTTTTGCAAGTTGTAATCCACTTAATTGATATGCCATTTTTAGCATGAGGCTATCGACTAAAATTGAAAGAAATACAACAGCTATTAAATGCTCCCAAAGGGTTAACGGTAATATTGTCATGACCTCCCGAGGGATACAAAATTTACTCCGGCTTACCCACAGCTCCCATTACACCTGAAGCTTGTACTAAACATAAATACCTTTTGTGTTTTACATATCTTGGAATAACAATAGTAGTGAATTCATAAATTATTGAAGAGTTTATTTTGGTTAAGGTACATTCACACTTGGCTAGTTACTCGCTACAAGTAATATCTGGATTAAAAAACAATTAAAAAATGCTGCTAGTTTAGGTAATTTTATTTAATATTTATTTAGCTAGCTGCTAGTAGAAGAAGCGAATTCAAACACGTTTTGAAATAAACATATGGTTTATGAAAATTAGATTATGGACAGTAAATTAAGTACTATATAAAATATAAGAATATATAAAAAAACTGTTCTAGTTAAAGACGATCTGTGGAAAAATATTTATTATCATAATATTATTAATCGGATTTATTTTTATTTTAGTTTGTCCAATGACCATCCAAAATGAGCGTGGGGGGACGACCGGCTTCTCCTACGATGAATACGAGAAATTTATTTTTATTTGGGTAATAGTAATGTTAAAATGTTAAAATGCTACAATTTTATTTGAATTTCTTTCACTTTAGTTAGGAGTGTCACGTGTGTCTGACACTGAGCAAACTACCCACTAGGCTGAGTTATCATCCCGCAATAGGCGTACTGCTCTTACTGGGCTTCTTATATAAGGTGTCCAACATATGTCCTAAAATGCTTCTTTAAGCCACTAGCCGCCATTTTGCTTTTTACACTTAAGAATTTTCATTTCCGTAACGAGTTGTTTTTAAGAGCTCATATTTGGTATGTACCTTTATCACACCAATGCTCATTTTCAGGAATGAATAATTTTTTTCCCGATATGTACTTTAAAAATAGCGGCCGTTTAAAATTTTAAGACTCAAATGTCTTAAAAAAAGGTACATTTTATTAAAATTTTACTAAAGACAAAAAAGTTGACAAATTAAATTATCTAAACAAAAGATTTTATAACAAATAATGGAGTAACTGCGATTTTTATATTTTTTTTTTTTTTTTTTTTTTTTTTTTTTTTTTTTTTTTTTTTTTTTTTTTGAGGGAGAGGCGGAAAAATGCATTACGCACACAGGTGGCCAGCCTGTAGTGTGGGGCTCCCCTAAAAACGAGTTTACCCACTAAAAAACCTCCTCTACTCTTTAGGAATCTAACCTGGAATTGTTTGTCACATTACGTCAGGCTAGGCCTAAATTTGGCTTACGCCCGTGGGGCTCGCTCCTTATGCAGCCGCTCGATCAAGGGATCTGGGCCACTTCACGGTCCAGATCGGTTTTCTTTTCCAGGAGGATGCCCCGGACGAACTGTGACAAACAATCCCAGTTGCCCTCATCCTCCAAAATCTTTTGGCAGACCGAGTCCACCGAAAATGCACCAAAGATTTGTGTGGCCTCCAGGCGGGGCCCTTCCCAACGGGGACAGCGGAAGAATGTGTGTTCCGCATCGTCGGGAACACCCGGGCAATAAATGCAGTCCGGTGAACCGGTCTTTCCCATACGGTTCAGGTACGACCGAAAATAGCCGTAACCTGTCAAAAATTGGGTCAGGTAGTAGTCCACCTCCCCATGCCGCCGTTCCACCCATGGTTGGACCTGCTTGATAAGTCGCGCAGTCCATCGTCCTCGGGTGTCGTGCTCCCAGCTGTGTTGCCACTGCTGGTAGGTTCGGGAGCGCTCTTCTGTTCTTGCCGTGTCCTTGCCGATCTCGCCTTGTCTCTGATAAATCGCTTTCCTCTCCCCTGCCAAGAGCTTGACAGGGATGACTCCGGCGACCACCAGGACGGCAGGCTCGGACACTGTCCGGTAGGCGGAACACACCCGGAGCGCAGCTTGACGCTGAACCCGGGCGAGTCGCAACCTGTAGCACTCCTTATCTAGAGCGCCTGCCCACACCTCTGCCCCGTAAAGAAGCACGGACTGGACCGCGGACATCAACAGACGTCTTCTGCTGGATCGGGGACCCCCGACATTGGCCATCAGCCTACTAAGGTAAGTCACTACCTTAGCGGCCTTGTCCGCTGTACGGAAGATCTGATCCCTCCAGCTTAACTTGGTGTCCACCATAACCCCGAGGTATTTGGCGGCACGAGTTGATGTGACCACCTCCCTTCCCACTCGAAACGGGACGACGGTGTCGATCCTCTTCTTCGTAAGAATCACGATCTCCGTCTTACTGAGAGCAAGTGAGAGACCGTGATCGGACATCCAGTTGTTGACCACCCGCATAACTCGGTTCAACTTCAGTTGGGCCAGCTCAACGTTGCGTGCAGCAATGAGAGCTGCGACGTCATCGGCGTACCCAACCAAAGTGGTTTCCTCAGGCATCTCGGACCTCAGGAGGCTGTCATAGGCAACGTTCCAGAGATCCGGGCCGAGTATTGAACCTTGTGCGGCACCAGAAGTGACTTCCATCGTCCGCGTTCCGTCCCTCGTGTCATAAATCAGGCTTCGAGAGCGTAGATAATCCTCGACGAGCCGCAACAGATATGCAGGAATACGAAAGGTGTTGCGAAGCGCATCCAACATATCGACCCACCTCGCCGAGTTGAAGGCATTCTTGACATCAAGCGTAACAAGAAGCACTACTCGGCGGGAGAAATGGTTGTGGCTCTCGGCTCTCTCCACAGCTCTCTGAACTTCGGTGACAGCGTCGATCGTTGACCGTCCCTTTCTGAAGCCGTACTGACGGGGGCATAAGTCCCCGGCAGCTTCCACGGCAGAAGTCAGGCGGGAACGGATCAGCTTCTCGAACAGCTTCCCAGCCGTGTCCAACATGCAGAGAGGCCTGTGGGACGACGGCAGCTCGGGATCACCTTTGCCCTTGCTGATCAGTACAAGCCTGGCTGTTTTCCAGGGAGCCGGAAACACCCCTTCTACCAAACAGGCATTGTACATTCTCAACAACAAGTCAGCGTTGATTAAAAATACTTTCTTTAAAGCCTCACTGGGAATCCCATCCGGGCCAGGAGCCTTGTTGCTCTTCAGGGAGAGAACGGAGGTTTCCAGCTCCTCGAAAGTGAAAAGTGGAACGTCCTCTACCCGTCCGAAGTCAACCGGCGGTCGCTGTGGATGTTCAGGAAACAACGCAGCGACGATCCTCCCCATGGTGGCGCCCTCCATGATGGAAGGTGGAGAGCGGGCGCCGAGTTTCTGTGTTACAAGTTTGTAACCCAGGCCCCACGGGTCGGAATCAACGTCGTCACGAAGTCTCCTCCAGCTATTCGCCTTGCTCCTGTTGATCGCCTGGCGGAGAGATTTTCTCGCAGCTTTATAGGCCTCCGACTTACGAACTCTGTCTGCGGGAATTCTCGCTCTAGTGGCGGCTCGTCTAGTTCTTAAACATGTTCTTCTGAGTTCCGCAATCTCTTCAGTCCACCAGTAAACGGGTTGTTTGTCGCGTCGGGGTTTCCTTCGCGGCATAGACTGGTCGCAGGCCGAGACGATAAGTTCCATCGTGGATGTTACTAGTGCCTCGGCTCCAGCCTCACCAGGATTCCCCTGCGCTCCCCGAGAGATGACTTCGGTGAACTTGACCACGTCCAGTTTGTTGGTGTTCCACCGGCGTGGCCCTTCCCGAGATGCGGAAACTCGACGATTTGCCTGATCATGCAGGTCAAACACGATGTATTGGTGGTCGCTACCCGTGTAGTCCTCGACAACCCTCCAGCCAGAGATCCTCGGAAGGAGCGACTCAGACGCAAAGGTGACGTCAGGGATCGTGCCTCTCTGCCCGGGGCGCCGAAAAGTAGGTGTGTCGCCCTGGTTGAGGACGACAAGACCGGCCCTGGCGATGAAATCCAGGATGTATTTCCCCCGGGAGCTGGTAGAGGGCATTCCCCACTCGACGGCCCTGGCGTTGAAATCGCCACCAACGACGACATGCCCGGTGGTGCCGAGAACGCACTCCTCTAGGCTATCTATCTTGTCGCGAAAGTCCTGGACGGCCTCGTTGGGTGTGAGGTAGCAACTGAAGAAAGTCACGTCCCTACACCGAACCCAGACGAATCCTCGGCCGCGCCCGTGACTCCGCACCAAGACATCCTGTGTATTACGCGCCCAAAATGCAGCAGTACCGAGGCTGTCGGAGATCCAAATGTTTGGGTCTCTGTCCCGATACTGTTCGCTGATAAGGAGCGCGTCAGCACCAAGTTCTCGGGCGAGCTGATCTAGAAGGTTATCAGCTCCCCAGGATCTATGAAGATTGGCCTGGAGGATGCGAATTACCGGCCGCTGCCTTTTGCCTGTTCAAGTGCGGCTCTGAAGGCACCGCACTGACCAGACCCGGGTAAGTGACCGAGGGCACTGGAGCCTGAATCCTTGCAGAGGAAGCAGGATGGGCTCGAGGAACATTCCTTGCGTTTGTGGCCCTGGCCTCCACACTGGAAGCAGTTGGCACTCCTGTCGGGCCCGTTACAGTTTCGGGAGGAGTGGCCGAAACCGAGACAGCGGAAGCATCTCGAAACTACCACCCTCCGTTTGAGCCTGCAACTGACCCAACCGACTCTGAGGTGCTGAAGGCTAAGCAGCTTATTGGCGTGCTTTTCGCCCATCTCAGCAACAGCCATCCTGAGTTGACTTCGGTTAGGCTTTGTCAGCCATACCCTCACTCCATCAGCCGGTATCTCCGGGAGTGCCACCTGGATCGCACGGGTCACCTCATCTTCGGTGGAGAGGGCATCAAGGTCCCGAATCTCGACCGAACATTTCGGTTCTAGGGCCTTGATGGAGCCTTTGTCCCCAAGTGCAGTCTTGAGGGAAGCGGCAAAACCGATCTTGTCACTCGACTTCCCCAGTTCGAGGAGGACATCCCCGTTCTGGGTTCGCCGAATAGACTTGATAACGGTGTCGGTCTCTTCCGGTTTGGCCTGCGATCTAATCTGACCCAGAACATCAGCAAAAGATCGCCCCCCTAAGGGCTTGATCAAGATTGCCTCCGTCCTGGGCTTCTTAGGCCTGGGTTGTTTAGGCTTTCTGACAGACTTGCCAGAGGCCTCCCCCACCGGGTTTGAGACTTGCGTCCGCTCCACCCTCGACGCACTTTTCGAAGCTGCCTCCACTTGCTTCTGCCTCCTCCTTTCTTTCTTAGACAGGCGCGTCTTCCAGCCCCCCAAAGGTGTTGAGGCAGAGTTTGCTGCCAAGACAGGATTAGCCGCCGGAGCAGGAACCTCTGCAGGAGTAGCCGCTGGAATCGCGACAGCGCCCGGGGCGGATTGAGTAGCCTGGACAGGAGATGTCTGCGATGCCGCAGTGACAAAAACCGGTCTCGGCACTGAGTCCACCTCAACAAGCTCAGGGCTTTCCGGCGAAAAACCGCTCTGCCTCTTCTTTCGCTTTCTGGCTTGAGTCTGGGACTCAGCCAGATGAGCTTGAGGCGAAGCAGACATAACTCGGTTCATAACGTCGCGCTCCTGCTTCACTGCCTTCAGCCTGATCTTCCGGCATTCCTCGATTTCGCCAAGGAAATCCTCGAGTTTTGGAATTCCGTCCTTAATCGCCTTGTTGACGTTCTTCTGAATAAGGAGAGCCTTGGCCATCTCCTTCAAAAGATCGATTTTTATATTAAAATAACATAAATTTTCATTAATATTATTGCAAAATCAATGTTTTTGCATAAAAATCTCAATTACTCTATTATTTGCAGTCAGATCTTTACAAACTTGGTATAAATATTTAGGTAATTTAATTCGTCAACTTTTTTGTCTCTTGTAATATTTTTATAAAATTTACCGTTTTTGAGATATTCGAGTTTAAAAACTTTAAATGGCCGCCATCTTGAAAATCCACATAGGAGGAAATATTTTTTTCCTGAAAATGAGCATTGGTGTGATAAAATTACATGCTAAATATAAACTCAATACAACAACCCGTTAAGGAAATAAAAATCTTATGTGTAAAAAAATGGCAGAAAGCGGCTTAAAAAAGCGTTTTGGGGCACATGTTTATGTGATTTTTGTTCATATTGGCCTGCTTAATAACCTGGAAAAATTTGTAAAGGTGGAAGCTGTCACCCTGAATATAAAGTATTTTTCGAGGTGTGTCTGACGCTCGATCGATTTATTTCGAGGCAGTTGTAGACTCTACGACCAGGTGTTTAATTTATTTCTATTGTGTGCACCTCAAATAAGTGAAAATTTGAATAAGTATATATTTTTAAGACTTTGTAAACTTGTAAATATTTCTTATGTACCTATATGCTTCTTCATCTTTACAGTTTTTAAGGAACACTACATATGACGAAAAGAAGGAAATGCGAGTAATTAATTAATAAGTACTAATACTCTGAGTATGAACTCGCATCTGCATTGGAGTTACATGTTTCTTCTGTCTCTGTGGGGAAATTATGCTACGGTTTCTGCTACAGGAAGTCTTCACATGCCTAACTCAAACTGATTGACAATGTAAAATACTCCGGAAAACTAACTTGCATCCGTCTGTAAATAGTTAGTTATTAACTAATAACCTAATAATGTTTGCAGATGATCATCTAAATATAGTTTGTCTTAATCAATTATATTGATTTGATTTAATTTAATTTTATCAATTTAAGGTACAGTCACACTCGATAGTCATTTGATTAAATCTACCCAAACCTAGACTGCTTTAAAACAGTCCACGTTTGGCGTTGTCCAACTTTGTTGTCATTAAATTTGGCGACCTGGACCAAATGACATTTAAATTCAAAGGTACAGTTGGATTATTCTAACAAGATGCAGCGAAGATTAGGCGGGCTATCTTTGACGCTGAACTTCTTTTATTTGTAGCATAATCATGTGTATCCTGTCAATCATGTATCTTACTTTATCCTCTAAACATATAAGCAAAATTCACAGTTTTTGTGTTTTTAATGAACGTCAACATTTTTCGATAAGTAGAAATATACAACAAAAGAAGTTTAGCGTCAAGGGTAGTCCACCCAATCTTGACCGCTTCTATTTAAAAAATAAAATAAACTTTATGTAAATAATTATACGAAATATTTATCATGATTATTGCTGTTTTCATTTTTTTAATCAGCTGATTTGATAACATTAGGAAAATATTTAATAATTGTTACTTGTTTTAAACTTATCCAAGTCAGTGGACAGCTTTTCATAAATTATAGTTAACCTATATTGTTTGATATATTTAACGATGGCTGAATTTAAATGGTCTAACGGCGAGATTATAAATTTCTTGAACTTCTATCAACATTACCCTTGTCTATGGGATGTTTCATCCCCTGAGTATCTGAATAGAAATCTAAAAGAAATCTCATATGAACAGCTTGTCGAGGATTTATGGAATAATGGGATGGATGTTGACAATAATTTTATAAAAAATAAAGCAAAAACGTTAAAGGACACATACCGAAATGAATTAAACAAAGTAAAAAAATGTATGGAAAGTGGTGCAGGCACCGAATACATTTACAAACAAAAGTTGGCTCGGTTTTCTGTTGCAGAAGGATTTTGGAACACAGTTGTGTCTAGCAGAGTATCTAGTTCTAGTGTTGTAAGAAACCATTTTGTTAAAGTAAACTTTTAATTTTTATAAATATAGAAACATATATATTAAAAAACGTTAAAATACTCACACAAATACTCACTCGCACACCAACTTATTTAGAATATTAAAAAGTAAATACTTAAAAAGAAAACCAAAGGTCAGTAAACTTTAGTTGCCATGGAACGATTGGGTTGACATGAACTGAGATGTGTACCACTGCCGAACAAGTTCACCTTCATCTTTTTTCTTCTTTGATTCCTCAAGACAGTTTAGGTTTGTCATCAGGGAAGGCACATTTCGCCATGCTCCTCCACGTCACTCACATAAACGAATGTCTTCTGCATCCAATGATTCACTAGGCAAATAGGCCTTTGAGTATGTTACACGAAGCCAGTTATGCAGGGCACACGCTGCCTTTACGAGCATTTCGGTTGTGTCAACTCCAAAGCGATTGTAGTGTTGAAAACCCGAAATCTTGCAGCTAGAATACCGAACGGATTTCCGGCAACACGCCTGGCTTTGCTTGGTCTGCAATTAAACACCCTTTGTTCAACACTAAGGTTCTGCCCTACATATGGTTTTAAACAAAACTTGGTTAACGGAAATGCGTCGTCTGCTACACAAATTGCCTTATCTGGCAAATTAAGTAGATTCTTCTCTAAGGCTATTTTTAGCGTGGAATGGTTAAAAACCGTGCTCTCACTGGATCTTCCGTAGTTGCCGACATCAACGTAGTGGAAGTAATAGTTTGCATCAACCATCGCAAACAATATGATGCTGTGGGTTCTTTTATAGTTGTAAAGGAACTATAAAGTTGAATTTGGTGGTCGTTTGATCCGGATATGCTTCCCATCAAGTGCGCCGCAAACAACCAGGAAAATTCTATTTAGTTGCGAAACCTTTTTCTATTTCGACCCATTCTTCAATTGTGTTCGGATCCTAAAATACAGATTTATACATTTATGCATTATAAAATATTATACGTTTACATTACTTAATGTTATTTGTAATATATATAACTCTTTAATAAATTAAAATATAATATTAACCATAAATCACCACAATTTAAATTTACTGTTTTAATTACAGAGCTTGGTGGATATTAATGAAGACATTGAGACGTAGTCCAGAAAAGCAGATGAGGTGGACGAAAAAATCCTCTCTCAAGAGACACCCATCCCGAAAGAAACGCCTTTATCAAGAAAAAGGCAAGCGACGAATTTATTGGCAACGCCTGGTTGTAGTAAAGCGTCGAAAAAAGTAATAGGGAAGCTCCCAAGTCCTCTCTTCGTCCAATCCATGGTCTAACCCGCCATCTCCTCTGTCTTTTACGAATTTCTTTCTTTCTAACACAACTCTAAAACTGCTTTTTTTAATATTGTATTTAGTCTCTTTTTTAAAATACCTCTTGAGGGCATTGTCAAATCTTGTTATTGCTTTTTAGGCTTAAAACAAAACAATCATACATAAAAACAAGATATTAAATATCTCATTAAATATCTCATTTAATAAGATATTAAATATATTAAATTACTGTATTTAATATCTCAGATGATTTATACCTATTTACAAATATTATCACAGGAGCTAGTGGAAGTTAGCTCGCCGTTGGCTAGTTGCTAGTCAATTTAAAAGATAATTTCGTAAACAAATGGCAACTAGCAGCGAGTAACTATAGTAGGATTCACGAAAATAGTTTGATGAGAGTCAATACATTGTTGACAAATTTATTCTTAAACACATTTTTATACTGTATTACACATGGTAAACATAACTACAAATGGCAACATTGCTGGGCGAGAAGGGGTGAGGGGGGACACAGCTGTTAAAATTTCATAGGACTATTTACGTGTATCTTACTATAGCTAAGTGTGAATGTACCTTTAGACTCTCAACAGTAGCCCAGAAAGTCGTTTAATCTATATTATAATTTAAAGTCAAGAGAACCTTAAAGCTGTATTTAATGTTCAATAACATTGCCAATATTTCTGAGAACTACTAAGCAACACAATAATATACTCAAGCCTCTAAAAACGTCTAAACGTGTCTAAAAACGTTCTTGCGAAGGTTCTTGTAATATTTCTTGCAAAGGTACGATTCTAATTTACCTGTGCTGCATTGCCCAGCAAAATGTCAAATATTTTAATAGTAACCATGATATATTCGCAACTACGTGACCGGGTTTCAAATGTATACGCCATTCCCACAATACACTACCTAAATGCTGGAAGCAGCTCTTTTCCAATATAACACTAGGAAACAATGAGACAGTACCATAACAGGAACGAGCCACTGGAGCGCCAAAAGGCAGTAAACTGCAGCTCTGTTGTTGGTATATGATCTGTTTTTATAATACAACCCCGGCCGGTCCGACGATCCTCGCTCAGGTTCTATTTTAAATCGCGAGTTCACTTGGATTTAATATAAAAATACCATATCTTTTAACATTTTAAACTACATAATATCTCTGCCTAAATTTATTTTATTCCCACAAGGTCTCATTCCCATTTTAATAAGATATACAGGGTGTTCGTGTTTCAATTCGTGTTTCAATTCATTTATGATCCAGCCAAGACCGAAGTCAAGGAGGGTTCCCCTCCTGTGGCGCCGGGTACCTACCTCTCGGCATACCCCGACGGTCTGATAACAGAGACCCCCCTGCCAAAACATGTCATGTAACAGGGAAGGCCCCCCAGACAGGGAACCTATGGAACCACGAGAGCCCCAAATCACATTAAGGCGGATTAGACCCCCACAAAACCCGGAATTCACTAGGCCTGTGGTACTCAACCGGCGGTGAACCCAAAATGACCATCCGCTGTGAGTGACAGTGGCAGCACTACCCATGCTACTTCTCAGCTTTCGTTTGTGAGCAACGCCCCCAGATAAGGCTGGAGGGCCCCCCACAGCCGAAGCTGTGTGCCGAGCATACCGACAACCTCTGCCCCCTCGATTCCAACCCAATATCCGGACTGGCCGAAGCCAGGGGCTTGAGCCGGATCCCGAGGTCCCCATTTTAGGTTTTACTTGGGTCATGGGTGGTTCCCAAGCGGAATAACTAGGTAACTGGAAACCCGCACGCCAAAGGCGCCGGCTGCACTGCAACCGTACCCGAAGGCACGGAAGCCCCAGATCACCGACATCCTGACTCATTCCCTCCCTTTTGGGGGGAGGCTGGAGTGAGACACCCAGTAAGCGCGCGATTGACACAAGGCCACCTCCGCCAGGGCTCGGAACAGCCGAAGCTGCCGTACTTCAGTTGATAAAGGGAGCCACGCCCGTTACCCAACTCGGTACTTTGAGCTGGGATTGGGTAGTGGACATCCCAGTTCTAGTGGTGCAGGCCCTGAAGTACAACATACACCCCAGATATACAGGGTGTCTCTGAACTCTCTTCCGACCTTTTAAGGTATTATTCCTGGACCAAAGACAAGACAAAATATCATATGTAAAATTTCCAAAACTCCGCCATTTTGTATTTTTAAGAAAAAAAATTAATTTACGAATGGATCTAAGTAATTAGTTGAAATTCAGTACACGGATTTTTGAAGTAAAGAACTAGATGGAAAAAATAATCAACTTTTTATCATTGATATTTTTAACGGATGTTTAAAAATTTTAACAATGAATTTCATAAAAACTACATAAGGTAAAAAATTTATGTCCATATGTGTTTTTTTTTTTTTTTTTTTTTTTTTTTTTTTTTTTTTTTTTTTTTTTATTTCATATGCAATCAATCGATGAAAAAATATGAAATTGGTTCATAAATAAGCGAGATAGAGCGAATTTCATACAAATAGTCACGCATCTGAGCGGCGATGAACACGGACATGCGTTTTCAATAACTTTGTAAATAAAAATAATGCCGCTTCCACCACCCTGCGATGCGCAAACGATGCATATAAATGAGAGCCCCCTGGAGCTCGATGCGCAAAACAAGCATCCCTTGTACCTGGCTCTCCGCATGATGCGCAAATGATGCACGCCCCATCACCTCGTACCCCGTACCTCTCGAGTTTAGTGATCAAAAGCGTATGTGACACGCAATCAAAGGCACGTGTTAGGTCGCACAAAACAACAGCCACTGAATATTTGCTTCGAAGGAGTTAATGATTGTCCGAAGAAGGGAGTCCACAGCATCTACTGTGGATCTTCCTCTGCGGAAGCCATACTGGGCAGAAGCAAGAAGGCCATGCCCTTCAAAGTACACTTATAGCTGCTCAAGAACAAAACAACTTACACAAAATAAAAAAAAAACATGGCATAATAATCTTACAAAAATCAAGAATTAAAAAAAAACTTTCTTTAAAGTTTTTCTTAGTTTTTAAGGGATCAAAAATGCTTGTAAATAAATAATTAAAAATAATTTTAGTAAAATTATTTATTATCAAAAGAACGTCAAAATGCAAAACAAGATATATTTAATTTTTATAGTATTATTGTTAGTTGCCTAATTAATTGTAACACTCTAGCTGTTCACACAAAACAAGATGTCTCTAATTTTTAATAATATTATTGTTAGTTGCCTAGTTAATTGTAGCACTCTTGCTGATCACACATATGTTTATAAACAAGTGAAACGAGTGTACTTATTCACAAATACTTTTCCTATGCTTAATTATACATTTGCAGGAACAAACCTGAAACACAAAACAAAGATTTAGAAAGCTGAGTACCTCAAGGACACTATGGTTTTCTATAGTATGAGGCATATTCGTTGTCAAGTTATAAAATTTTTTGAAGCAATAAATTTGTTTATATCTTTTGTAAAAATAGTTAGTTATTTTACAGAAAATAAATATGGCAGAGTGCCAAAGTCAAAAAGTCAGAAAATATAATAAACGTTTCACAACTGTCTTGGGAATTTAAGAAAATTCTGTCAACGGGTTATTTTATCGGAAATAATTTAAATATAAATAAATTGGTTGTTATAATCTTTGTAATTTGTCATGGCGTTTTATACTTTATTCACTCAACAATAAGTACATCAAAATTAATTATTGAAAATAAATTTAGAAATTCGTTTGTCCACAGTTGATTTTTAAAAGTGGTGGATGCAGATTTTCCTTAAAATTGCCATCTGCGGAATGTTAAATATCTCTTAATCCATAACAGATAGAAATGTATGAGCTCCTTACATACTATACCTTGGAATGAAACTTAATGTGCCTTTGGGAAGGAAGAAACAAAGGCGTACAAACACAGCAAAAAGTAGTGAATATTTCATTTCTGAGTATTTCTTATTTATAGAGGAAATCTTCTAAAAGCAAAAATTAAAAAAAAAAAAAAAAAAAACAATGTTTGTTAGTCTGTAGAAAACATCATATTGTTAGTATGCTAAAAATCTCATAAAATTCAATACAAAATTAATCTTGTTGTTTACTGATAGATTTTAATTTATACTAAAGCAAATTCGCTTGTTTGAAAAAAATCACTCGAAGTTTTGATTCTGACATATGATTTATATGAAAAAATAACTTTTAATATGTAGGCTTTGGAAATGACGGTCTCGACATATGTGTCGCTTGGTAGTGAATGTGTCAAGTGGGGATGAAACAACCATAATCCAGAGTCCTGAATGAATCCTGTATAGACCAGTCTATTATGATGCATATCCCTAGCATCTGAGGTCTTTTAACGTTCCCTTCTGATAAAATAACTACAGATTCGATAATTAAAATGTTGAATTATATTGGTAGCATGCAACAAATGGTATTTTTCGAATAGGTAAACTCAATTTCTATTTATTGGGCAACACCCACCTGGTTTAAGTAGTTGAAGCGATGATCCTTGGTCAAGTTTTAATATATTGTTATATTCACTATAGTAAACACAAAAACGTATGTTGTTGTCGCAAGATGTGGTCCACATTGTGGTGGAAGGGGGGAGGTGAGAGGTAAAATAATAATGCGACCCTTCTCAGCTATGATAAATAGTCATAACTTAGAACTGTCTAAGATAGATTGAGAAAAAGACAGCGACGGAGGGAATTAGCCTGCTGTTTCACCTTAATGAAGCTGAAACGACCAGCAAGTTCTTATCTGGATTCTGCCAGCCAATTCGACAAATTTATTTCTAGCCATCTTTGTTCTATCTCACAGGTTAAACAATTTTCTTTTTAACTTAAGTTTTAAGCTTCACTGTGATAATATTTTAATTTATTATGGGAAGTTAGAATCCCGGAATGGATCGGAATGTTTAGTTTAGATATACATTCCTATAAAATATAGCCAAGTTCGTTACAGGTTTTTGTACTGCATCTCAAAATAGTTTAATTGAACTGTATTTATTCAGAAAGAAAAATTTACATAAAAATGTAATACAAACAGATAATAGAAAATAAAAGTAACAGATAATAAAAAAATGCCACTGGCATAGATAAACTCCAAAATAAAAATAAAAATAAAAAGTATTATTTAAAACTAGACATAGAACAAGTAAGTTTTTTCCAAGTAAGGACGTCACTAGATGAAATCTTGAAGGAAAACTTTTAGTCTGCGTTATGTCATACATCATTTTGATGGTCTTTAAATTCAAAGAAATTAACCAAACACGCGACCTTAAAATGTTGAACAATGTGGAAGATATTGCAAGTGTTATTTTAATGCCAAAATTAACCGATTGATATTTTTTTTATCAGATGATAGTTTGAGGTCGGGTTTAATACAATGTTCATGTGTTACGTTTGTTCATAGATCGTGATTGTTACGACGGCTTCCGACGACCCCTCAACCCCTCTATTTCACTTTTGTCAGTTCAGTTTCAGGTGTTGTGAATTCTCTTGTGACAGAATATTATATAGTGAGAAACATCCATCTCTTTCCCTATTTAGGAAGAAGTTTTCTCTATTCCAAATTTAGGAGAAAACATCGACGTTGTGATGTTCTTTCAAAGTAGAGTTGTAAATTGGCGTGTTGTTTTGAACTAAAAATAATAGTTTGTCCACATCCACGGCCGCACTGTCTTCACTTATTTTCACTTCAACTTCACAAGCAAGCAAAGCAAAAATCCTGAGTTGTCGTTCCGTGGAAGACAGGTGTTTCTGGAGAGGGAAAGGGAGGAAGGAAGTCACGTCATTCGCAACGCATGCGTAGAGTTGGATTCTCCGATTTTGTTTGATAGCGTTTTGTCATAAAACGAAATTTTCAGTACCTTCGCCAGACGAGGAAAAAACGCCTTAAGGCGTTTTATCGTCGTGTCGCGTTTTGTTCGATGTAGTATGCGTCAGCTCCATATAAACTCATACTAACTGAGCCGTATAAAACGCCTTCCGTCAAAATGTCTTGTCGTGTCGTGTCGCGTTCGATGTAGTGTGCCTTAGGCATCGGTTGATCGGCATTTTTGTTGTTAGCGTTAATACCAATTGAGAACTTTAATTGGAGTACATATCAACCTATGATTACCATATAAGTTTGCAATAAGAATCTCTAAGGAAGAAAATGTATAAAAATTGCGTTTTCTGTCCTAATACTACGTTTCAGGTTTTGTTAGGCTAAATTTATTATTACAAAAATACCGGGTGTTCATAAAGTCTTGCTCTGATTTGATAGCTTTGCTGTACAGAAACCATTAGAGCCACACGAAACTTATATATTGCTTCTTTTGAAGAGATTTTAATCTAGTTTTATTTATTATTAAGTTAGTAACACCTTTGTTTAGCTGTTTTACAACGATGCAGTTTTCTTTAAATTCTGTACAAAAGCAAATTAGAAATGGTTAGCCTCCACAAGAAGTAACAGTGTGTCCTTTGGTTCTATGAAACCCAGTCCCCCATTACCGGTACTGTCCAAAAACTTTTTGTGCAAACATTTAGAACACCAGCACCTGATGTAAAACGTATCTAGAGGTGGTATCCATATTTTTGTGACAGAACAGTGTGTGTGACAAAAAACGAACTTCACACCTGCGCATCACTGAAGTCACGGTGGATTGGGCGTGATCGCCCGACTAAATTGCCACCTCGGTCACCAGACTTTACTCCTCTGGACTTTTTTATGTGGGGTTTTGTCAAAGACGTAGTGTGTTCTACCCCAGCTCTTGATTTAGAGTCACTAAGAGAGAGAATAAGACATGCAGTGCAGTCTGATACTCATTAAATGTTAACCAAAATATGGGAAAAAAGAAAAAGTCGCCTGGAATATTTATAAGCAACCCTAGGCGACAAATAGAATTTTATTGAGTTTGAACAGATGTAAATAAAACTTAAGAAGTCACTTGTTAAAACTGTAAATAAAACATTATTCCACCATCATTTGTTTTCATGCTATTCGATTTCTTTATCAGGGCAAGACCCGGTATATATTCGTAGTCCTGGAACCTTTGAGGATCGGTATGTTTAACAACATATTCATTTATAATAAATATGTTTCTGATAATTGTCATAGTTAATCGTCAACTCCCACAATATTCAAGCAATTCAATCAAATTATTATTAAATAAAAATAATATACAAAGTGATTGGGAGTAACTTTTTAAAAATATGATTAACAACTTGTAATATATGGGAAATTAATTGATATCAAGTTATTGATAGAGGAATTTAATATTACATTTGCTTACTTTTAATGAATTATTTTCAAAGAATTACAATTCACAATCATATATATTTTTGTGAGTCATTGTGACTTTTTATAAGTCCTTTAGTTTAAAATTACTAATTCCATTACACTGAAAGATAGAATGTCTTTATAAAGATCGAACCTACAGTGGAATAAAAGTTAATCATACTAATTACGATAGGTCTAGTCAGTCAATATGAGCCGAAGGAAATATGGCAACATCAACTTAATTAACTGCCGAAGGCAAGGACTTCATTAAAGAGATATTAAGAAAGTTTCAGAAATAAAGTTTAGAGATTTATTTAATTGACTAAACGAGTTTTTACTAAAAGCTAAATCTTATACTTTAGGCCTCAAAGTTAATACAATTACGATCTTTCTAAAAGTTTCAATTTAGTTTAATCGATCTTAGTTTTAATTATAAAACAAAAGCCATACAATAATATCGTTATGAATTACAGTAATTTGATTTTTTGTAATGTAAATACAAAAAATTGTAAAATTTAAATAATAATATCAAGACATACTTCGTTAATTTAATTACATAAGACACTCAAAATTAGGTATATAGGTCATAAATTCTTATACGCCATTTCAACCAATTCTTATAAACCTTTTTAAATGTAATGGATTTATTTAACTGCCAAACGACGAATGTAATTACAATTCATAAGTGAAAAACATAAGTTTAACATTAAATGGTAACAGGAACTTATGTTCCGAACTTTCCTGCATCAATAAAATTTATTCAAAGCCTAAGTTGATCGTGGATGTGGCTCATCAATTATTTTAATATATACAAATATTTATTATTATATTAAGGTAAAGAACCTTATAAACGGAAACAAATTTCTCAAAACAGACTTAAAAAGAAATATGGCAAGCGATCAAACTTAAAATCATATGGACAAAATTAATAAAATGCAATAATATACGTCATATTTATTTAAAATAATTAAAATGAGAAACTAAGTTTACGATACCTCTATCTTACGTTAGGGTTAGGCAACAATACCAAAGAATGAAGACTTATAATTAATTGCGTATCCTTGTATTGCATTTTGATACTAAATAAGAATGAAAGTCTAGGTAATCAATATTTAAGTTACAATTCATTTGACTGCCCATTGTAAATTCCGTTTAATATGAATACATCACGAATATTGTTGATGAGTCAACCGGTTCTGTTCTATACAAACTGTCACGTACTTAATGATAACCGATTGCTTAATTTGAGAGATCAACAATAAAAAAATATATAAAAAACGCCCTATACAATTTTACGTAAGTGCCAAAATTAAGTAGAGACATGTATCCATTGTGATCTGGATCTAAAATAAAATGTATTTATTTTATTTTCATTTGAATCGTTTTTGCTTAAAGTTCTTTTTCAACCCATCATCCTGATATGTTCTAATACAAATTTATAACTAGAAATCATATTTATTTTATTTTCCCTATACATTTATGTCATTTTTTTCATAATAAATTGTTTCTAAAATATTTATTTATAGGCTATGAACCAAACTTTTTAATTAGATTCTGCGACTTTCTTAGTATATTCTTATGATATTAGTTATGATAGTAATAGTTATGTCTTCAATCCAAAAGACGATCTATATAAATACTTAAAATAAATCAACTTTTAATATTAGAGAGTTTTGTCCATCACTAAATCACAGGGCATCGTTGAAGTATAATCAATGTACAGGTGTAATAATTATCATTATACACGGCCCGTGTCGAGGCGGTTTCAGCGTGGTGAAGGGCCTACAATAAATTAGTGGCTTTGTAGAGAAACACGTTGCCGCTTAAGCAAGGCTTCGGCCCAAACCTCCAAACTTAATTTTTAATGACCCATTGAATACCGTAAAACTATATTTAATTTTTACTGACGTTACTATAAATAAACGGTATCAGTTAACTGACACATACTTTCTCCCAACAATATAAAAAAGATGTTAAAAGCTTCAAACATTAATGTCTTGATGACTCAGTCGGATAGCTACCGGCTGAGCAGCGCTCGTTTGACCCTACGCGCGTCTGTGACTTTTAACAACGTACTGTGTTTACCGCTAAACGAAAAATTGAATTTTCTCCGTAACCACTTAACGTAGAGCAATAATTTAAAATACTAAATTATTTAGTTTTTTGAGCTTGATATAATGGTGATAAGTAAAATTTATTTCAAGACAACAGCTATTTTGAAAATCCAAAAAAATTGAGTTTTTAACACATTTTGTTCTATAACTTTTGAACGCGAATTTTCTCGGAGATGCGAGTGGTGTCATTTTATTCGCTATTTTAAGCCTAATGAACCACAAAATTTTAATCAAAATCGTTAGAGCCGTTTTTGAGAAATTTAGATTTTTTTACGATTTTTGAGGGTTTTTGGGGGTAAAATACCCTTAAAAATCAAAAATTCAAAAAAATGAAATAAACGCCTGGAATTATCGTGGATTTGGACCTATGTACCAAATTTCATTAAAATCGGACCATTAGGGCATTCTCTAGCTCTGTTTACATCCTCACACACACACACACACACACACACACACACACACACACACACACACACACACACACACACACACACACACACACACACACACACACACACACACACACGCACGCACGCACGCACGCACGCACGCACGCACGCACGCACGCACGCACGCACGCACGCACGCACACACACACACGCACGCACACACACACACACAGACAGACATACATCACTCCGAAAACCACTTTTTTGGACTCAGGGGGAACCAAAATGGATAAACCCACCAACAACTCAAATTCGAAAATTTTGACGAAAACAATACTTTCTCCATATACTATGGTATAGGGGGAGAAAGTAAAATCGACGTATCCCGTAGATCGATTACCTCTCACACAATATCTACTTACTCACGAAATTATGGCAAATGATACCAAAAGCTATAATAATATTTAATTGTTCTTGAATATTAATCTAAAGATAAATGTAGACCATTTAATTCTTTGAAAAAGAAGATTATTTATGTACCTTTAAATCCATCGAAAACTTGAATTGGAAAAGTTCAGTCAAGTTTGAGAAAATTAGAGTGTAACGACCTGGTTTTGGTTACCGTCTTATGCCTTCTTACGTCGAATTCAACCGTTGTTAATTTGATATTATTATTAATATTTATGAGTGACTCAAAAAGTTTGTTGTACACCTTGTTGGATTTTTGTTTAAAGAGAATACACCGTAGGAAAAATAAAAAATGGCTATCGTAAATAATTTGAAAACACATTAAATGTTTATATAAATTTTACCAACGTATTACGTATTGTCCTAACGAGGGTTGGAACTAAAAATTTTATTAATCATTAAAGTTTATTAAGTCTTTATTAAAAATATGGTGTCAAAATAGGATAGTTCACATACTTTAAATTCATATTAATAAAAAATTTTGTTGATAAATTTATGATATTTTCACTTCTTCTGAAAGGTTGTTTTTTAATAGCTGTTTTTAAATAGTTGTATAACAAATTTATTATTGCGTGTATAGTAAAATTTATACAAATTAATAATCTATAGCTTTACCATGCTCACTTAAAGTGACATGCTTAAATTTAAAACATTCTCTGACTTTGAATATATTACAGTACAGCATAGTTGTTAGGGGTTGGAAATAAATCCATATACAGAAATCATTTTGATAACATATCTGGCGTCAGTTTCATGGAATTGAAGACGAGATTCACATTTACTGAAGCTCAATAATTAAATAACCAATGTCCTTCCATCAACTTCAAAGTGAACCTCTTTAATACAACAGGTTATTACAAAACTTTAAGCATAAATTAAGAAGTTTTATTCGACAAAAGTTAGTGATTGCATCTAAACTACAACGAAGAAAATTTATCGATTGGAGTATTTTCGTAGCATGAAATGATCAACAGTTTGCAACTTGTTTTTTTCTCATGGGAGTTTTTAGAAGAAACTATTAAATTATTATGAGACGAAATACTAATTGAGTCGTAAGCAACCAAAGGAAACATATATCTTAGATTTTCCATACTGTTAGTGTAGGAAAATTGCAAAGCGTTGTTTAAATGTGATTAAATATTGAATAACGGAATGTTTTTAAGTAGCCTAATTTACCCAATTTTCAAATAGCTTTAGTTTTGTAATGGATGGTCGAGAAAGTAGACGTTATCCATGCAATATATAGGAAATGTTCTACTTTTTATTTTTGCAAAAAATGTTCTCCTTTCTATTTTTGCAAATTACATATAATTAGAAATAATGTGTAGTTTTGGAGTTTTAAATAAAAATATAAAAAAAGTTTTTAAAAAATACAACGTTTTAAAAATATATCTAGCAGCACAAGGAATATCTTTAAAAAGACTTAAAATTCGGATTATGCACCCAAAAACATATAAAACTGCAGAAAAATTTCATAGTATTTTTTCCACGTGAAAATACCAATGAGTTGACTATAAAATTAATCACAAAATTGGAAATTTTGACCCCATTTTAATTTTTATTACTTTCCCATGGTCGGATTTTAGGTATGTTATCAAGCAACATTTGTTGAATTAAATAGCACTTCAATCGCTTGTGAAACAATTTTGCTCAGGTTCAGTGTTTTTTTTATTTATTGTTTTATTATTTTTTTTTATAAATTCCACTTCAAGGCTGGCAGGTTGGGTACGGGAGGGCTAGAGAGAATATTATTAAGAACTGTGTTCAAAGTTTTTATTTTCCAGTTCGATTTGTCCATAATTACTTTATTCAATAAGGCTTGATAGATTGAGTATATATGAATTAAAGATATAGCCAACCTACGATGCTAAAAACATAGGTTACTTTTTTGCAATCTTTATGTTTTCTTTAACTATATATTTTTAATGTTTAATTTTATTAGGTTAAAAATTGTTTACTCTTCTAAGAAGGAGGAGGTATAAAAAGTGTACTAAAATAAATGTCAAAATATTGACAATGTGTGTTTAAAGGGTAAGTTTTGCCATTGATATTATTTAACGCATTTCTAAATATATAACTTATAAAACTACGTGAGTTATAAAAGATAATTTTTAAACCAATTCACTTACATTATAATTGTAGAATATTCCTACTTTTTGTAGGAAAAAATACCTTGAGACAGTTTTTCCTCCCGAGAATTCCATAGGTCACGTTAGATCACAGTTTTACCTAAATTTAAATCTAATTTACATGTATAAAGACCCATATATGAAGACCTTAAATAGCTCAATTAAATCAAACTTGACTTTTAATTAACTGCTAAAGGCAGCGACATTATTAAAGAGTTATTAAGGAAGTTTCATGAATAAAGATTGAAGACTTATTTAATTGTTACCTACATCTTTGTCCATTGAAACTATATGTACTAAAAGCTTTTAATATGGAAACAAAATTATTTTATTTTGATATAATTGTGGTTAATATTTTTGAAAAAGACTTAACATAGGTGTACTTGTATCATTTACAATTATTATAGGATGGTATGGTGTTCCTACTGTATAGTGGTGGGCTAACTTGAATTACCTTTACAACTATGTACTGTATTTTGTTACAGCATTAAGTTAGAGGGCCCATTCACACTTATTCTCAACATCCACCACTAAATAAAACATGCCAATAAATAAAATATAAATAAACACAGTTATATATAATTGTTTTTCAAGAGTTTAATACATTCCTAATTACTCCTGTTTTAATAGTCTATGTACTGTATATTGTTAAAATACTTTATGATAATAATGAAACAGTTTTTGCCTCTTCTTATGATAAAAAAATAACTGTGTACGTTTTGAAAATAGTAAATTATACATAGTATATTGTAACTGGTTTTTATTCTTATACAGTTTATTGTTTTAGCTTGTTACAAAAAAAAAAAAAAAACTTTTTAAGAGCTAATACGTTATTTACACATATATTACACTATTACACTATCACGTTATTGCAATGCTAGAACATTGTCTTTAAAAGCCACTGAGTTAAATATGCAATTAAATTTTAATCGTTTAAAAATAATGTATACTTTACTAAGATTTTTAACCTTTAAAAACGAAAATTTACATTTAGTTCGTCTTGTAAACTTTCGATTTAATAAGAAAAAATTCATTTTGTATAATTTTCTCACACTTTTTCAAATATTGTTTAACATTGAAACCTTTTTCAATTTTCATGTCAAGACAAACTGTTCTAGGTTAAAGTTACTAGGGAGAGACAGGCAATTCTTTCTTCGAGAAATCTCATAATGTGAAATAAATTGTTGAGCTTTATTTGCGGTGTTGCTGTAAGCCTTTCTTGTTTTAACTGGTGTGTTTAATTTAGTATTTTAGCCCAATTCATTTGCTACTGTAATATACCAGTCAACATATAATTAAAAATATGAATTCAGTAACTAAATATACATATCTCTAAAAAGAGTGAATATAGTTTTATTAGTTTTAAACAGTTTAGTATTTCATTGATTTAAAATCGATAACATAGCTTATCCTCATCCTCCAAGCATTTACGGTAGAAGAATATTTTACCTCCCAAGTGTACTTTTCGCTCAACAATAAGCTAACATAAAATTTATTTCCAGATCCAGAACTTATTGAAAACGTAAAAATGAACATTTCGTTGTAATTAACTTTACACTATTAATAAACCTCAGGCTTTAGTTCAACTTTTCCTAACCAAAGTATTTTCACTAAATGAGTGTGTGTAAACGAAGTGTTCTTCCTGGTATTTTACTATTAATTTTTAACGCTTGCTGTCGAGGAATTTGACCAAGGACCCATAGTAAATAATTGAGATCTTTCCTTCTAACAGTAACAGAATAAAATATTTGGCATGAAAATGAGTAAAATTAATACTACCATTAAGAACAAACTGTTTATTGCTACGTAAACATTAAAATGTTACGATGTGGTATACAGGACATCATTTTCGATTACTTGAGAAAAACATTCAGTTCAACTGCAATTAAAGCATTTAGTAATATTTTATGTATATTAAAAAAATAACTTTATAAGGTTAAATTGAAAATACATTTTAATACAAAGCCAAATATTTTTATAAGTATGTATTTAAGGCTTGATCTGATAGGTAATTTTTACAATTGTAAGAGTGACATCACTTTGCTGTAAAAGGAATGGATTTGTATCTCGCAATCTGTCCAAAAAGTTTTATTGGAAAAGTTCAATAGAGTTTGAGAAAATTGAAAGTGTTAAGACGTGGTTACTTTGTTTTGCTGGCTAAATTATATTTAATATATGTTAGTGTTTTTGGAACTCTATTCACAGGTATTGACTGGTGTAATACAAGTAGATCGCCGGGAGTAAAAATATAGGAGATGACTAACATTTTTATATGTAATTTAGCTGGAAAATTGGAAGTTATCAAATTGAATTGAGAGCTATAGAATTTTTTTAACTTTATTACTGACATTCCACTTCTGATGGGGTCTTATGTTTTTATTCTTTGCTCTTTTAATATAAGTTGTCCCCCAAGATTGAATTTCATTAGAGAGTTAATAATTCTTTCTAGTTATTAACCATATTTTAATTATTGGTGTTTTTAATGTTAAAATCCAAAGCCTATGGACTATCAGCCCATTTGTAGTCAGTAGATAATCTTAAATGTGTGCATACGTATTATACAACAAATTACAGGCCTAAGTGGCCATTCTACACTCATCCTTGAATCATATTTTGTCTTGTAATATGCCCTGGTAGCCTAAGCGTTTTAAAAAGTGATAAGCTGGTTTTGAAGCTCATGTGATTGTGACTATCACTCAAAACAAGATGTAAGGTTTATTGATCTAATATTCGGTCACCCGTATTAGATAGGTGTAGTGTGGCTTTTTTTTAACTATTTTTAAGATGGTCCACCAAGCAAACTAACCAAACAGGTGAAAGTATTGCAGCTGGTAATTTGTTATCAATTATAAACGGCCGCTGTCGTGGTGGTTACCCGCGTGGCAGAGGACCCCCAATAAATTAGTGGCTTCATCGTGAACACGTGGCCGCTGCAGCGAGCTTACAATGGGGATGGTACAATATTTATTTATGTTTAGTGGGACAATCCATAATTTTACAGGCTGCATCAGTTTTCATATTCTACCTTAATACACATGTTTCCTCTATATAAAATGGACGATCAAAAAAGTTTATGGTTATAAATAAAATAATACAACCATATATTTGATTAACGTTTTCGTTTGATATAATAGCGAAAGTTAACATTGCTTCACTAAATAATACACTAAATAATAACACTTGCATTGCTTTACTTCTTATGATATTTGTAAGCACATCATATTTCATACCTGGGGTAAAGCAACTTTTCGTACGATGTCATGTTCTATTACCGATTATTAAGCCGAATCTATAAAGTAGGGACATTTCCCTAAAGAAATTTTAGGCTCTTGTTATAAAATCTATTTTCGTCGTATTGCTGAAGTCATTATTAAACACATTATTAAATACATTAAACTTTTTTTGGCTCAAGTAGGTAGTTAATGAATTCGACACTAGTTGATTCACTGTGTCCCTGAAGGGAAAACCCACCCTCTTTTAACCACCTAGTTTGTAACGGAAAGAGTCTTTTTGGGGGCAGTATGAAAACATACTCTTTATTATTAAAACGTTCAACCATATCAAGGGGTTTTATTTTTTTATGTAAAGGGGGGGGGGGCACTTGTATGGAGATTTATGTAAGCTTAATTCAACCATACATGTTAAGTTGGCATACCTTCCAATTCATTTAATATTTATACATCACGGAAGTGTTTATTTTAAACTAAAAAATAAAACATTTTCTGGGAGAGAGAAACAATGCTTTTATGCACACAGGTGGCCAACCTGTAGTGTGGGACTCCTACAAAAAGCCAGTAGACTTCCCACTAAAAACTCCCCTTTCTCTTTCAAAGTCTAGAACTTGGATCGCTTATCGCATCACATCAGAACTAGGCCTACTTTGGCTTCCGCCCTTTAGGGCTCACTCGGTTTATTTTCCTGACAACTTGGATATTATTAAAAAAAACTTTACTAATATTTAAAATTACATAAACTTCAGCAACAAATGGAAAAGTTTAAAAATCATAAACAATACAAGAAAAATTATAACTTGTTTTATTTCAAGTAGCTTGCTATAAATAACTATGTTTGACAGTCAATGATATCCAATATTTTGAAACTAGAATAACCTCTACTGGCTTTCGGCTTTCTAAAGGAACTTTAAAATAAATTCTCAAATATAAGCTCGTGTATATTTCTTATGAAATAAATTGTACTATTTTCGTTTTATGCCATACTCTGAACTTAAAAGTGGATATTATATTGCCGAGTCAGCAATAATCTCCACTTTGAGAGAAGAGCTCCGCTCGTGGCCCACTCTCTGTGTTGCGGCTTCCTTTGGTCTTTGATTAATCTCGGTCAGTGGGTTCACGTGGAGCCGGTCCGTTTGTTTTATTTATAATCAAACGTCTCATAATCGATATTCCATGAAAAATACAATAATTTTTGAAATATACAAGTGTTCTCCAATCATTGGAGGAAACTACCAGGTTATTAATGAGGTAAAAATAGGAAAACATTACATTACAACTCTACAATAGTACCCATACTATCTGGATTAGATGGACTATCTTTTGACCTATATTCTGTCTGTAAGTGATATTAGAATTAATCCATTACATTTTTTAAACACTATTTGATAAATAATTTAAACTTTCCATAACTTTTAAATATGTTAAAAAACCAATTGGGATGAATTTGGATATTTCCATATATTGTGGTTTCACAATGGCAAAAATTTTTAATTTTCAAACCTAAATATCCAAAACAAAAAAAAAACAAAAAAAACAAAAAAAGTTTTAAAAGATTAGACACAAAACACCTCCTGAGTAACCTGTTGAGTTCAGTTCTGTGGTTTCGGGACACTGAATTTTAAATCTTTTTATTGAGCTTAAAAATAACATATTTATAAAACAATAATGACATTTCTCAATGTTATAGGAACACATCATGCTCCCCATTAGCCACAAAATATGTTGCTAAATGATTTATTTTAATTATGTTTTTCTCGACAGGCAAGTTTGTTGAATAAAAATAGATTCCAATGCGTCCAAATTGCTCTTAAACCAATAAGTATGCATTTGGTTGCTCTTAAAACTAAAAAATATAAATAAAACTTACACTGTAGAATCAAGATAACGAATTCTACGCAGAATGACAAATCTGTTACACCTCAGAAGCCGCCCTGTTGACCTCAGGGTTGCTTTGAGAGTAGCGTTTGACAGCAGCCCTGATGACCTCAGGGTGCTGTTGATTGTATTTGCGAGCATCTTCTCGAAGCTTTTCACGGTGTCTCTCTGCATACCTCTTTTTAGCCTCTCTCACTTGCTCTTCACGAGTTGTCGTAAGAACCTTAGGGCGTCCACGTATTACTTTCTTCGGTCTACCCCGTCCTCTAGGGGCAGGCACGGCCGTCTGTTTCACTGTAGAAGAAGATGAAAGTTGTGAAACAGAGCATTGAACGTTATATTCAGGGTCGAGTGGATGAGGAGGAATAAGCCGAGAAAATTTTATTTCAGTGATGCAAAATTCTCTATCACTTACATCTGAAGCAGCATTGTTCAGCAACAAACCAGCAAGGGCAGCATAAGTATCGCACTCAAAAAGTCGTGCCAAGTTTAAGTCTGGGTTCATCAGATTATGTTGACTTTGATTATCCACTGCATGGGAATCGAATAAATAAAAACGATCATGTGAACGCCAAAAGGCTACACATTTCAGTAGTACGGTAAAGAGAAACCCGCCATCAATTGAATCATGGGACAAAATCCCTCTCAGGATGGTAGTTAAGGATCCAACGACTTTAATCAATTCATCAGGAAGGCGAGGGTACAGTCCGTTAGAAATAAAGGAAATATCATCAATGACGATCGATTGTCCCATTAGATCAAAACTTCTAACAAGATCTTCTGGAAATAAATATCTGTGAGCTATTCCATTCAGGTGGCGTGACTGACGGTACACGCAGCCACCAGTCAACAATACTTGATCAATATTGGATGTTGTAAAATCACCGCCCAAGTAATGCAAACCTAAAGCACAGGCTGCATTGGCAACACACTGGGCGTTATTGCTGTAAGCGTCGAATCGTACATGACCCTGGTGGAACGAACCAGAGGCAACACATGCAAATGACATTGTGATACTCAACGCAATAATCTAAGAGAAGAATATCCAAATTGGAGCGAGGACTATAACTGTATCAGCCAAGGGTGTAGTTAAAAAAAAGTAATATAGTTAAATACGAGAACTAACATGACAGTTAACAAAGTAGTACACAATGTACAAGCAGCGCTTCAGTGGACATTTTTAGAACTACTTTGTTGTTACATATCACCAAACCAAGAAGTAAAGCTTTTAATTGAAAATTTTTTGTACTTAAACAGGTATAAGTTACGTTCCAACATTATTCCTCTTAATTTCATGTTTAATCCCATAAGTATGCCAACTTTTAACCTCCTTTCTCACTCGGAAAATGGAAATTTTTCATATCCCATATAAGTGAGTGAGTCAGTCAGTTACACACGGGGCTGTATATATCTAGAACTACTTTGTTGTTACATATCACCAAACCGAGAAGTAAAGCTTTTAATTGAAAAATTTTTGTACTTAAACAGGTATACGTTACGTTCCAACATTATTCCTCTTAATTTCATGTTTAATCCCATAAGTATGCCAACTTTTAACCTCCTATCTCACTCGGAAAATGGAAATTTTTCATATCCCATATAAGTGAGTGAGTCAGTCAGTTACACATGGGGCTGTATATATCATAGATAGATTATTGTTTTCGTCAAAATTTTAGAATTTGAGTTGTTTGTGGATTTATCCATTTTGGTGCCCCCTGAGTCCAAAAAAGTGGTTTTCAGAGTGATGTCTGTGTGTGTGTGTGTGTGTGTGTGTGTGTGTGTGTGTGTGTGTGTGTTCGCGCGCGCGCGCGTGTGTGCGTGCGTGGGCGTGTGTGTGCGTGTGCGTGTGTGTGGGGGGGGCAGGTATCGCCATATTTGTGGGACCAAGTGTGTGAATTTCACCTGAGTGCGAGGCCTTCTGAAATTGTGGGGCCATACACACGGCCCCACAAAATTTTTTTTGAGCTAAAATTCTACTTTTTATTGTCGAAAAAGTCAATAATCGTTAGGTTAGGTTAGGTTAGGTTAGGTTAAGTTAGGTTAGGTTAGGTTAGGTTAGGTTAGTTTAGTTTAGATAAGGTTAAGTTAGGTTAGATTTTTTCGTATGGCCCCAGAATACAAAATGGCCCCATAATACCTGTCAAATGCACATACATGGCCCCACAAATAGATGTGTAATCCGAAGGCCCCACAAATATAGGCGAACAAGTTGTGTGTGTGTGTGTGTGTGTGTGTGTGTGTGTGTGTGTGTGTGTGTGTGTGTGTGTGTGTGTGTCTGGATGTAAACAGAGCTAGAGAATGCCCCAATGGTCTGATTTTGGTGAAATTTGGTATGTAGATCCAAACTCACGATAATTCCGGGTGTTTTTCATTTTTTTCATTTTTTGTTTTTTTATGGATATTTTATCCCCAAAAACTCTCAAAAATCATGATAAATCCAAATTTCTCAAAAACGGCTCTAACGATTTTGATTAAAATTTTGTGGTTTATTAAGCTTAAAATGTTGAATAAAATGGCACCACCCGCATCTTCGAGAAAATGCGCGTTCAAAAGCTATACAATAAAAAGTGTTTAAAAAATTGGTTTTTAGGATTTTAAAAATAGCTGTTATCTTGAAATAAGTTTTACTTATCATAATTAAATAAAGCTAAAAAAAAAAAAAAAAAACTAAATAATCCAGTATTTTAAAGTATTGCTCTACGTTAAGTGGTTGCGGAGAAATTCAATTTTCTGTTTAGCGGTAAACGCAGTACGTTGTTAAAAGTCACAGACGCGCGTAGGTAGGGTCAAACTCGTGCTGCTCAGCTGTTAGCTATCCGACTGAGCCATCAAAACATTAATTTTTCATGTTTTTAACACATTTTTTATATTGTTGGGAGAAAGTATGTGTCAGTTATCTGATACCGTTTATTTAATTATTTTTGGTTTGTGAATACAAGCTTATTAAACGAATGTAACAGTTAAAATAAACCAATAATTCAACCTTTCAAAGTGGGAAAACAGGTGATTAAATTTCTGAGTGTCAGTAAGAAAACCACTTAACAATAATATCAATCTAAAGAGAACGTTTGAGCTTGGTTGGATGCAATTAATTTATCCCATATGCACTCTACAGCGAAACTTTGAAGCATTCAGTTGGAGTTTATAGTATTAACTAGCTCACTTACACGTGTTTCGTAATGAGAGTCAAATTACAATTCCAACCCGAGTAATATTGGTCCCTTCAGGCTCGTTCGCTACACTCACTCGCCATCAGGTTTCTTTCGTTCGCTGCGTTCATTCGCCTGAAGCTCAAAATATCCTTTAGTTTTTTATTACCAATCTTACCTCAATACTTTCAATGAGAACAGTTTACTTGAGCTCGTTCACTACGCTCACTTGCCGTCAGGTTAAGCTCGTTTTCTGCATCAACCCCCCCCCCATCAGGGTTAGCTTGTTTGCTGCGCTCAATCACCTCAAGTCTAAATATTCTTTAGTTTTTTTATTTTTAATTTTTTTATTACCTACCTTTCCCAAATACTTTAAATGACAACAGTTTACTTTAGCTCGTTCGCAACGCTCACTTGCCGTCAGGTTTGGTGCCTTCGCTGCTCTCACTCTCCGTGAGGTTTACCTCGTTCGTTAAGTTTACTCACCTCAAGTCTGTATCAACCTTTAATTTAAAAAATTTTTAATACCAATCTTCCCTTAATACTTTAAATGAAAACAGTTCACTTGAGCTCATTCGCTACGCTCACTCGACTCAAGTCTATAATACCCTTTAGTTTTTATAACCCATTTCCCTCAACAATTTAAATGAGAACAGCTGTTAATAAATTACTATTCCAAAATGTCATTATGTGTGTTCATCACAAACATGTTGATACCATGAGGATAACATCAACACTTTGAAGACGTGTGGGGTAGAGCTCTATTGAAGTTGGGAGGATATCGTCAATTCTTCTGGAGTTTTCAGATCAAGAGCTATCAATCAGGTATGTGGATGTGAGGGTTTTGACTTCTGGTAATGCTTAAACAACTTGTGTCACATTCAAACATTCTGCCCCAACTTCCAAATTTAAAGTTGTTTAGAGCTAAAATGATAAAATATGTAGCAAAACCTCAAACAAAATAATTGGGAGGGGGCCTGATATACCCTTAAGGCCCTAGACTGCAAGAACATTGGACTATATTTTTATTGTGTACATGAGAACAGAGAAGAATTTTTTTTTCTCACATTGTGTGGGACAGGAAATTTAAGCGAGTAAAATGATAATAGTTGTAAATTTACATCTCAGTTGCACGCTACACTAATTTTGAGCCATTGCATTTCCTGAATCTAGCAACACGTGGTTAAGTAATAGGAGTGGGGAGCAGCATTAATAAACACGCCGAGGCGAAGGGTTGGCTGTATAAACAACCCTGGAGTCCAAAAGTGGTAGGTAGATCTACTAATACTGGCTGATCAGGTTGTGTAGATGGCTCTGGTTGTGATAAACTTTGAGACTGAGGAGGAGGGGACTCTGTGAGTTAGGTATATCTACTGATACGGGCTACTGGATTCAATCTGTTTCCTCCTCAGTCTCAAAGTTTATGACAACCAGAGCCATCTACACATTCGTTCTATTACTTGTTATTTCCAAATTCCAGGACCGAAGTCAAGAATTGGGTTCCCCTGGTGGCGACCGGTACCTGACCTTTCGGCATACCCGGTCGGTCTGAAGGGATGACCCCCCAGACAGGGAACTTATGGAACCATTAGAAACAATCCCAAATCACATTAAGGCCGATTAGACCCCCACAAAACCCGGAATTCACCAGGCCTGTGGTACTCAACCGGCGGTGAACCCAAATCGACCATCCGCTGTGAGTGACAGTGGCACCACTACCCATGGTACTTCTCAGCTTTCGTTTGTGAGCAACGCCCCTAGATGAGGCTGGAGGGCCCCCCACAGCCGAAGCTGTGTGCCGAGCATATCGACAACCAGCCATCTACACAGCCTGATCAGCCAGTATCAGTAGATCTACCTACAACTTGCGGACTCCTGGGTCGTTTATACAGCCAACCCTTCGCCTCGACCATTTTGGAAATGTGTCGACCCATGTAAGACTACAGAGTTTGAGAAGACACCGATATACAATCAGACCACTAGCCAGCTTTGTATATATTTAATAAATTATCTCATCAAAGATGGCTAATGGTCTGATTGTATATCGGTGTCTGCTCAAACTCTGTAGTCATACATGGGTCGACACGTTTCCAAAATGGTCGCAAAGCAAAAAAAGAAAAAAATGTCACTATGGATATTAAATTCTAAAAAAGGTAATTCAATGTACAATTTAATTAGAAAAAAATTTATTTTCCAAGATCGCCAAATATTTTTTGAATAACAATGAAACTCGCCGAGAGGCAGTAAAGTACAACATCGCACTCCGCACTTTACTTCTATGATCTGTTTTTATGATTCAACCCTCAGGCTTTGTGTCCTGCTTTCAGCTCACACTAAAATATAACATTCTCACTTTTTGAGACTGCAAATGACATTGTATTGTTGTGTGTTACGAAAACAAAGGGTATTCGGAGAAATATGTTTATAACTTACTTTGTAATTAAAATTTTCTTTGTTCATGTACATAAATGTTTCATAAATTCGTTAGTGCAAAAAAAACTTGCTTGGAAGAATTAATAATTATTAAAAAGATACTTTATGCAGAAAACCCACGATCATGCTATGCTAAAGAAGATTTTCTGTAACACTTTAATAAAAAAAAATATTGAATTACACTTACAAAGCATTATACGTAGGTCTATGCGCATCAACATTCAGCTGAAAAGATGTATTTGGGTAAGGCTAAAGGCTATATTTCAAATAGTACCAATTCAGTATTTGAGCCAACTTTATTTCTTCCTTAAAGGAAACACCTTCTGACCCAGTCACAACATAAATTTCTTTAGCTGATATGAATTGTAGAATATCTGGTGATTACATTGTCTCGATTGATTTCATGAAGAATTTACTAAAATATAGGCTCCTTTTCAATAGCATTATAAGCAGATAAACTGATATTGTCGAGTATTTCCAAAGTTACTCTTAACAGACGAAAGACAAAGATAATTCCGTATTGTGTAACCTAGATTAAACTGAAAACTTATCTAGATGAAATTCCTTTTACCTAGGAGTAGAACCGTAATAATAATTATCAGAATAAGCCTGCATTATGTTTTTCAAAATATACAGATCAACAATTTGACAATATAATACTAACAGGTGGTGGCATAATAATCTATATTTGAAAACTGTTAATTTTTAATCAGTATTTTATGTACCAACATGAATGTTTTTCAGACATTTTGAGGGATTTGGTTTTTTTGTTTTCCAAACAGAGAGTTTATGTTAAACGTGTTTGAAAAAGCAGCTCCAAGTCACATAACATTTTAATGTATAGAGCTACATTGAGAACCCCAAAAATAGTCAATCCTGTCAAAATTGTATTTCCTCTTTTATTTATCAGGTCAGGGCTGAACCATTTTCACTAGAGGAGCGTTGCCCTCTAGACTCGGCCTGCGTCGTGGCTTCATTCTCTCCAATTATCCACAGGCCAGTGGCCTCACCTGCTCCTTTGACTCTGTTTCTAAGCAATCGTGCCGTTAAATGGCTTGGCCAAAGGGACATTAATCCTGTGATAACCATCGATATTCGTTACAATTAGGTTTTCGTTTAAATAAAACATTTTCAATGTTTGAATATTACTTAAACTAATGATAGATCTTTATAATGTATTTTCTTTCGAATGTTTGAATCACATAAGGACAAAGAGGTTACTTATGTTTAAAAATAGCACCTACTCTATTATAACCACCTATGAGTATAACATATATTATGTAGTACCTTGACAGACGACTATGACAGTGAAATAAATAAGCAAACATGTCCATGTAGAGAACGGAAGATGCACACGCCATTGACTTGATTGTTGTTCAAATGGCACTCTTTTATGGAACGGTTGTAATCTTCTATGTAATCTTTAGTAAAAACCTCTTTTTTCAATGACTGTTATTTATTTTTGTTATTGATTTTCTTATGAAAACCATTTATTGAAAATTTTGAATGTAAAATTTATTTGTTAACCCTTGTATCATTAAAAACTAAGCACTGTTAATTTTTTATTACAAAACTACGCTTTAATGCACCATATTGAAATGAAATCAGAAAACAATTTAATTAGTTTTGTGGAATTTAATAGACCTAAGTTCTTCTGGAGATAGCTCACTTCATCAAACCATGATATTTGCTATAAACTAAACTAAGTAATTGTAACCCCCCCCCCCCCCAACAACCATGTTCTTTAATGATCTTCTATTTGATTATTTCAATAACTTGTATTACTATATTAAGTTAAATTTGTCATGTGACATTCCTAATCAAATACTTTTAAACTTATAATATTAATTGGAGCAAAAAAAGTTTAAATGTCACATTTACTACACAATGTAAATTTGATTTAACAAACCTTCTTTGCAACTATTACTACATTTGATATCTTTATTTAAAGCATAATAAAAAATTCCAAGATTTCCTCAATTTTTCAAATATATGGTGACTCAATACCTAACATAAGATAATTTATTACTGCATTGGGAAACACTGAATTTAAAATCAATGGAGTAAGGATAAATACTTCTATGGCCCAAACCCAAGACCATACTGAAGTTGGCCTGTGTATTATGTAATGAAGGTAAGGATATAGACTGCAGTATCACAACACACAATTGACTTACTTTTGTCTACAATGTACTGTATTTTATTAGGTCACAAACTATATTTTAGTTGCTAAATGTTAATTTTATTAGACCCATATAAAGTATTTACTATTAAATGTGCATTGGTGTTTAATAAGCCTTGTTCTACGACTGAGCTATTGACGGATAAATGAAGCAACATTTGAAGGAAATTTGTCACAAAAAGCGGTTAATTAGCAGTCACTCCATTTTATACTTTAAAAACGTCTCTTAGACATAAGTGAAAACTTAGAGGTAAAAATAATTTACTTTTAGAATTACTTTAGCAATAGCGTGTTCGCTAGAGCACTGGATGATGCAACTAGAGCATCAAACAAAACCAGGCTAACCGGAAGTCAATATATGCTTCATAAGGAAAACAATCATAGATGAGTGTTATATAGCGCTCAAAGAGTTAAATGATTAATATGCCCTAGCTATATTATATGGTTTAGGTATTGCATAAAATATTGCGAACACTATATCAAAATAGTGTAACCACACACAGATTTAAACTGGTGATTTTGTTACATTTTAAAACCAATTTGCTGCTTATAGCTTTTATGATAAAAATTTAAATTTTCGTTTGCTCCATATATTGCTATTAATTTACAATCAACATATATCAGAGCTATAACAATTTTATTGGAAATACTCCTAGAGCACATAAGATTTTCAATTAGTTGAATTTGACTTTTAGACGTTGAATATGGCAGGAGCATATATAGCAAATTTGCGCAATATGGAGTGTAAAAAGTGAGGAAAATATAGATTATTTTGTAACTCATATCAAAACATTTTGAAGCCTATAAAAACCTAAATATTTTTTTAACTTAAGGAAAACTGATGTTATAAATTCTTAAAATATTAGGGAGAATACCAATATCATAAAAAAATGTTTATTACAGTTAAATGTTGTCACAGTGATCCACCTTGTATGCCAATACACCAATGTCGTTATATTTGCAAGACCCAAATTCAAATAACAAAATTTAAACAATAAACAAAAATAATGTAAAGATTGTGTTTACTCGTAATAGTATGTAAAGAATCAACAATTACAAAATATATCAAGCGTGAAAAAGGAACATAAAGGTGCGTTGTCACTGGTGCGACTGCAACGATAATCGTTGAACGATAGTCGTTGGACGATAATCGTAGAGCGCCTGCTGAGCATTGTCTTCAATGGCATCGTTGTCACTGACGCGACTGCCGGCAGAGTCGCTGACTGCAAAATCGTACGGGTCTGCTCCTGGAGCAGTCATAATCGCAGTCGTTGGACGATTTTTCTAGTTTGAATGGGTGTATCGAAACTTGATTGCATTAAAAGAGACTGAGTGTATTTGATAATTATTTTATCGAAGTTTATATTTAACATCACGTTTACATTTTTCTTCAGATTACTTTTACTTATCATTTTGAACACCATAAAAGAACATATGTGTCTGCTTTTTTATACTTGTATTAATAAAATAACGTTATTTGCAAAATGAGCAATCCCAGTTACGAATTTTTTCCCCTTATTCACCCTTCCCTCCTTGGCTGGTCCTAAACGTTATAAAACATTCTTGAATTTTTTCCTATAAATTAATATTTGTTTTTATAAGCATTCTTAAAAATCATTGCCTTACAAAAACTAAATAAGGATAACAGAGATCTTAACGTAAGAGCTAACTTATAATCTCCCGTGATTGTGATTGGAAATGGAATGTAGTTTGAAGAAATCTTCTAAAGGTCCTCATTGTTTAAACTAGACACAACCATAAAATGAAGTTTGGTAAGTCTGAAGAACTCAGAAAACATTCTGTCATCAGATTGCAAATGATTGTTTATTAATATTTTTAAGAACATTCTTCTGTTCTACTTGTAAACATGTTATGTTTGTTAAGTCGTGGTACACTTAGCATTTCAAAAATCTCTTCATCTTTTAAATGTTTAATTAACAAATAACTCAGTATCCGTTTCCTTAAACGCACCATTCACTACTTCACATGGCAACAGTCAAACATCAACTAAACGAATGCATAATAATCGCATCAGTGACAACGACCACTGCAACGATCATCGCCGAGCGATAATCGTACAACGATAATCGTTCAACGATTATCGTTGCAGTCGCACCAGTGACAACGCACCTTTATAAAGTATAATGAAAGCAGGGTTAAAAAGAACATGTGATAACAAATGGGCGGTGTCACTGATTTATTGAGAGAACCTTGTTCTGCTCCCGACCAGCTGACCGCAAACTCTGACACAACAGAATAAATTTTTTAACGCTTAAAGCGCTTTAGTTTTGATTGATGTAACCGTTACAAATCTAGCAATTAAACATCTAATTATGAAATGATTTTCAACTTATGTTCAAATACATGTTTACTATAAAAAGATGAGGCTAAAGCAAGGTTGATTTATTTTTTGAAGTTGTTAGAATAAAGTCATTAAAACCGTAATAATTTGTTACAGAGCCTCAATAAATTAGCCAGGTGTTAAGTACTTGTAGTTTCCAGGACTGCAAACATAAAAACACCTCACCTACTATTAACTGTGATTGTGTAGATTCCGAAAATTATATTGTTAAGTGAGAATACATGATAGGATTTAAATTAGTAATTTCTTTCTTTGTGATTAGTTATTACTTGGAAGGTAAAGGATCGTTAATAATGCCATTGTGAGTTAGTAGTAGTAGTTTATGCAACGATCCTATTATGAAGGTTGGATACAAGTTACTACATACACAACTTTATCTATGACCAAATTATTACAAATGATTTATGGTAAATCACGGTAATAAACGTGTAGAAAATTTTTAGGTTATAGGCAGTCACCATAAAAAACGTAGCCCACCTAATGTCACTTGACTAATCATAGTTTCACTCACATATGATCACACTCTTTTGAGGTTAGGCACTTAAAAAACTAAAACGTGCATCATAATAAAACTGCGTAATTTATATAAAACATTTCAAATTTTAAACAAGTTTTGTTGGTCACTTATTAGGGACCAATTAAATTAATTACATAATTTCAATTAAGAGGTATAAACGCTCTCCCCGAGGCACCTATTCCATCCGATTCTTTTCCTCTCTATCTGGCTATGGATTCACAGCAAAATGATTTTAAACAATCACCTGAAATAAATTCTAATACTCACCCTCATGGTACAAGGCCCCAACATGGCCCAAATCAAAAGTTTTAAGAATTTACTTCCCTTATACGAATGATAGTTTCAGAAACAACCTATAAAAGTAAAAAATCGTAGTTACAAAGCTGTTTTTACATATTTATTCTGCAAATACAAGCGAAGAACTATCCTAGAACGCGATCTACGACCTACCCGATCGACATCTCACTGCGAAGTGCTCTACCCAGAGGTTCTAATTTTTTAAACTCCCCCTCACTATTCTTAACTTCCTCCATCGCCGTTGGACCCCGCTATAAAAACCCCTCTATTTCTCATTCTTCATTTTATTTCGAACTCTTGTACAATGAACACCACGTTAGCAAATATGAAAACTAAATTTGTAATTCATACAAAAGACAAGTTACAAGATATATTCGAAATTTTATGAAATATTGTGTAGAGGTATACAGCTGTAATAACTATTGATTTAGACATAGGTTATGGTTACGTGTGATAAAATAGAGGATTAATATAGTTTACTTGACGTAACCAGTTCCTTTCGAAACTTTAAAATAAAAAAAAATTATGATTAACTATCTCTTGCCTTCCCCCACTATTTTCAGTTTCAGTATATACATAAAATAACATATGTTTACTTTTCATTCTATCGTCATCATTTTGAACTTATTAAAATAAGAACAAACTTTTGTATAACATAACGGATCAAATTTTCGTCCAAACAAGGGAAGAAGGGGAAAAAAACGCAAACTAGAAATTGCAAGAATGCAATTCTAAGATGAAAATCTACGAGAAATTTTTATATAATTTTTTTAACAAATACAATTGCATACTTTGAACGGATAAACGTTTTAATCAGTATTAAAATATAGATTAAGGAACAAATCGTATGAAAAATCATGAAATTGAAGATGTTTGTTACATTATTGTAAAAGATTTTGTTGAAAGTTAATTCTGGTTAAAAAATGATTAAAAAGTTAATAGCGTTATTTTTTCTTTTCTCTGAAAGCAGAACGAACATAAAACCCCGAGTGTTATTATAAAATTACATAATATATTTAAAGACCGGTCCTGCAGTTCACTGCCCCACAGCGGGCACTCCCTGGCAGCACATATTGCTTTACGAAACATCCAACATGACTTTATCAAATTAATAATTGATTCTTGGAATTTATATAAAGGCAGGTGGTAATTTTTAAACATGTGTTTGCCAAAGATTATTGTAAACACATTTACAATTTTATTTTAAGAAAATAGAATAAATTATCTTTTCCCTAAATAATAGAATTTATATCTGAATACGCAAAGTTTACGTTTTTAACAACTATGGCTCGTAAGTGAATCTAAAAGGTAAATGCTATTACCAACCAACAAACTATAATGGTTTTCTAACTGATTTTACTATCATCTCTGAAAAGAAAGGTAAATATAAATATGAGAACTGCAACAACTCGATGCTACATTTTCAAGTTTTTCTTTTCTGACCACTCTTAAGACCACTCCTAATGGACTCACTCTCACTCAATCCGTTTATTTATTAATTCACATAGAGATTAAAATTAACAAAACAACAGGAAATTGCACAGAAAATGTTCAATACCGGACAGCCGACCCTCCAAGCTCTGGCGCTCTACACCATTGCTGCCTTTAAGTGTTTCCTGCCTGATGGTTTATGGGGATGGGAAATAAGTACTTTTTCAACTCTACCAGCGTTGCCAATTCGAGTGTAATTACACCTTTTGAGAGTATTTTGAGCGTTCGAAGGTGTTTGCGAGGTCAATCGTTTTATAATTTTATTTATTTACAAGAAATATTGGGTTAATTTCGACTGAAATAATGGATTAAGAGATGTGAAATATGGATTGGAATAATGGATTAATAATGGAAATAATGGATTATTTATAATAATGGATAAATTAAATAATGGAATATTAAAAAAATATAAAAATTGGTGTCAGTTTTCTTTATCTTTTTCTTCGATTTCTCTTATGATTTTCCAATAAAATAGTTTTGATATTTTTGACGGTATTTGAGGGTAATTTTGGCAAGGGTAATTTGATAAAAGGTGATTGGCAACGCTAAACTCTACATAAGGCTCACAGGGACTAGCACTATAAACTAGTGTGTATAAATTTTAAACCATAAATAAAATAAGCCTAAAATATGAAAAATAAGAAAAATGAACCACTTACAAAAACTATCCAGGTTTAGTTAATTAAAAGAAAAAATATAAATTCTTTTGTGGAGCCTAAAATATTTCTAATCAGTATTTTTACAAGTTTGGACATAGAGAGATGTCAGTGTTGCAGATTACAACCGTTTCAGCAAAGAGCCCCATCAGGAGGGCGATCAAGTCAATGGAGTGAACTTTCCCAGTATCTTCGGATGAATATGGTTCTTTCCGTTATAACCAACTTAAAAGACTGTTTATTTATCTATTAGCTATAATTTTACTGTATACAGACATTTTCAACAGCTTTTTGACAAGTTATGTACACAATAAAAAAATGTTCAGCATCATAATTGACTGCACTTGAGTTTAGCAATTTTTTATAAATAATAAAAACAATATGAACATATACAATATTTTGCGCATTTTGAGGAATAATTTAGAGTCCACTGTATAATCCAGTTTTATATTTGTAGCGCATTGTAATCTTTGATGTAAAAAAACTCACATTATTTAGCAATTAGAATTAAATTGGAAGGACTACAACTGTTGTCAATCGAGTGTAACAGGAGGTGTGGTTATCGACCACAGTTCTTGGACACCACAAATCGAAAGGGGGTCGATGAAGGGATATACACAGCAGGATATAAATGAATGGGAACCACAACTTATTATTTCTAACTCCTATGTATCAACAGTTCACCACTGAATGGTTACAAGATCTAGAATCGGTCTAATTCTTAAAAAATAACAAAACCAAACTGATAACTAAAAAAAATATAAGTACAGTAGAAAGATTTTTAACAAATAAAATTTATTTGATAAAACTGTCGTCCTAATTTCGGTAAGCTCGCTGCAGCGGCAATATGTTAACAATACAGCCACTAATTTATAGCGGTCCTCGACCTTGCGGCAAACCACCCCGACACCGGGCCTTTATTATTGACAATAAATTGCAGGCATAACACACTTTACCTAGAACCTCATATTCAGTTTTAATTAAGTATTCCGGTTTTGCTATAGATTTTTTTAAACAAACATTGTAAACATCTCTCTCTTTATCACCTGCCGCTCTTAATTGATTGTTTCAATTAAAGAATCACACTTTATTTGCGAAGTAAATATGTTGTGGATATTCGCTAAGCACGTCAAATTTGATATTGAGCTGATAAATTTAAAACAAATTTATACATTGTAAATGTAGAAAAAACTTGGATTTGAATAAATATATAGGACAGTCAAAAGTCACTTTAGATTGGTATATATATATATATTTTGGAAACAAGTTTTAACTATTAGATACCTTTTCAAGATTAAAAATGACTTTATTTTATCACATATATATGTGAGAAATTAATTAACCATGAATATTGTAATGAAACTCTGAAATTAGAAAATCTCATAAAAAAGTAGTTCATATCGTAAGCAGAAAGTTATATATCAAGACCCAAGTTTTAACAAGATATTGTTTCGTTTTAACCTAGTTTAGTTGTTGCTCGGAGTGCACAAAGGGTAGTGTACAATCGGAATTTATTAAACCATTTCACAAATGTATAAATATTAAATCTTTCGATTGAAGTTAGTATAACAATTGAAGCCAATAAAATAACCATTCAAACGCATTTCAATAATGATTTGAAAATATATTGGTCCATTATTCAACACAAAATGTGTAAATCATTTTAGAGGGGAACGAGAATAGCTATATTTTGCAATAAATTTACATAGCTGCTTGAATAGACATCTTCTCGTAGTAAAACTTTCCACGTAAATTTAATATGGTAAAGGCAATTCTCAGTTAGGTCTCTTTGATTGTTATAAATGTGACTTTAACAAGATTAATCACAGGGGGTCAAGTGTTTCTCGGCCTAATTCAATTTCTTTCCTTTCTTCCCTTCGCAATTCCAGTTTTTTATTTTCTATTTGTCTGTTTTTCTGGTTTAAAAACTGCAATACAAAACAAAGAATACTAAAGGCCGGTAATATTTCAAAACCTACATAAAATAATTAATTTCCTAAATGTTTTCCCCGTTTTTTCAGATTTACTTATACCTCTTCAAAAAAAGAGGTAATTTAAACAAGTTTGTATCCCAAAATGTACATAAATTGTAATTGTCATACTGACCTATAACAGTATACTAACTAAAAAACAACTTACACAATCATTATACAAAGGTACCAGAGTTGTTTGAAAAAAATTAAAATAATAATAAAACTCATAAAGTATAGTTTACTTTTCCATTTCGGTACATTGCAGTTTAAACATTAGAGAAAGTATTCATTTTTATAAAAAGTTAATGATTTTTTGCTATCACTAACCACATAGTAGTTTTTTTAAACAAACAATGCAGGAACGCTATTGAAGAAATAGTTTCTATTTCCCGCAATGGTTGCAAGATGCAGTTTATTCAGCAATCGTAAAACGCAACTCTACATTAATATATGGATGTTGGAGTTGAACATAACACATGTATTGTCTGGAAGATGAATTGGGTGTATACAAACAAATTATTGGACACTCTTAAACTGCCGTACAGGATCTCCGTATATGAACTCTTCTAATGGATACATAAGTTTTAACTGCGAAATGTAGAAACCACTTTGTAAAACAAAGTCGTTCTATTTATCGCTTTGTCAACAAAAGCATAATGTACTCTTTGTTATTAGTGAGCCCAAGATCCAAAAAGTTGAACACGTGGTAAATGTAATTCCTGATACGCACCATATTCTAACGAATGTACTTTTATGAGTTATTCTAGTAATTGTATACACTGAGAGGGTATTAAACATATTAATCCAGTAATACAAACAATATTAATCATATTTGCAGTAACCCTGCATAAAACTTAGGAATTCCACTCAGAGGATCATACATTTTTTTTAACCGGAACAGAGCTCTTCAAGTTATATTAAATTAAAGAAGTAATTAAGAGGTTAACTATTGTTGAACCTCTATAAAATAACTTAGAACAAACGAATTTTCAATTGAAGTAAAGAATACGTAAACTATGTCGTACTTCTGAAAACAATCCTTTCTAAACCTTGAACAGATGATCTTAAATATTAGTTTGATAATTCTTCTAAATCAAAAATTAAAAAATACCTACATGTATATTTGAATATTTTATATTTAGGCAAGACCTTTCAACAGCGAAGCTGTCAACTTCAGGTCCGTCACAAATAAACAAAAAGTAGATAAATAATCAAGCAATGAAAGGGAAAATATTTTATATTTATATAGCTAATATAACCACCTACATAAAACAGTAGTCTATCAAAAACATCTGATTGTCATAACAATTATAAATACCAACTCAAACATGTGGAACATTTATGAACACAAACAGTACAGGAGTAACTTGATATTACATCTCCCTTCCTTTGGACTTGAGAAAAGGACTTTTTATTCAAATCTTCTAGGAGGCCGAATAGTGCGGTTGCTCCTCCTTAATTGGGGTGAACTCATGGTAACCGCCGGAAATTTTGTTGCTGTTCTTCACTGTTGTTCTTAATAATATGGAATCTATTTCTTCTAAGTTCAGTCCCATTTTTAAGCTGCACAATATAGGAGCGTGGATGGCCAGCTGTCTTCTTAATCTTTCCATACTTCCTTATTAGACCATGGGCCGACAATATGAAACCCTCCCCCCCCGTGGGAATTTATGACTTATACTTTTTTTTGTTGGTATTGCCTACTAGATTAAGAATTCGGTTGTTTGCCTTTTTTAAATTACAGCATATTCCAGAAAACCAAGAAAAGACGGCCTATGAGGAGTCAGACAAAATTTTTAATCAGCAGCATAGGTCGAGTTTGGTATCAAATTAAAGGTCTCACATAGCAGAGTACAATGCCGCAAACTAGACTTCAAAAGGATGATCGAAACGGAAATGGCAGGCAAACAAAGTTTCCATTAAAATATATGGGTAAAACTTTAAAATGCAATAACTTTCTTTATACCCAACCTTTTAACGTCGGGTTTGCGGCATTGTACTCTACTAATTGAGACCTTTAATTTGATACCAAACATGACCTATGCTGCTATTTAAGAATTTTGTCTGACTCCTCATGGGCCATCCCCCTTAAGGGGTAAAAAAGTGTTAATGCCTTAAAAGAGTGGACATTTATGGCCATTATTGATATACCAAGTCTTGTAACTTTATCTATATTGGTAAAAAATATATTTCACCGTTCCGGGACTTTTCAACCACACTGTATATAAAACTAGTTATTTCACTTTTTCACCATAAATCTAAAAAAAATTCATAATTTTTTGGAAATATTTAAGTAGAGAGCTTTATAACGACCCATTAATTAATAAAATTGGCCAAGAAAACTGTTAGTATTTTCGGTCAAAAGATTTTTGAAACTGAATCATTTTAATGATGATAGTAGATTTTATATTTTTCATGGTTTTTTCGTATTTTTCGGGATATGCTGTAATTTTTAAGTGGCAAACACCTAAAACCATAAAGTACATGTCAATACAAACACAAAAATGTATATGTCGAAAATTCCCACGGGGGGGGGGAGCATATGTTCACATCAGCCTTTGCTCTATATGTCAGTGATCCATACTTTATCCCCCGCATCCAGAGGCGCAAATCTTTAGCTCCCACTCTGTTGTCGTGGTAAGATTTATTTTTTAGCTTCTTCTCATAGTCTTTTGCACGAAAAACTTGCATCTTTTTATCTGAAACTCTCAAAAAGTTGTCTACTGATGGAATATTTGATCTTATTTTTCTACTGTATAAAAGTTCGGCAGGTGATAACCCGGACTCCAGTGGTGTTGTTCTGTAAACAAGTAGTGCCAAGTTTACATCTGAGTTTTTACTAAGAATCCCTTTGCTCGACCCACTGCATTTTCTGCTTCTCCATTTGACTTCGGGTAGTGTGGACTACTCGTTACTGCTTTAAAACCGAAATCCGAGGCAAACTGCTTAAATTCTGCTGATGTGAACTGAGTTCCCCCGTCCGTGCGAACATCAAGAGGTATCCCATGACGTGCGAAAACGTTCTTTATTTTTCCTATTACAGTTTCTGATGTAAGCCGATCAACATGAATTAATTCTAAAAATCTTGAAAAATAATCCTCTATGACCATATACCACTTATCTTTAAACTTAAATAAGTCAATTCCTAATTGGGTCCAGGGTTCTTTCGGAAGTTCACTTGTAATCAGAATTTCTGATCTAATTACTCTATGTTCCTAGCAAATAGAACAGTTTGCTATCAACCTTTGTATGTCCACTGAGCAACCAGGCCACCAAACTGACTCTTGCAGTCTTCTGCGGCACTTCACGATGCCCAAGTGGCCCTCATGAATACGAGACAGTAATTCAGTTCTTAGTGGTTTTGGAATGAATACTCTACGACCTTTCAAAATCAAACCTCCTTCACATACAAGTTAGTGTCTATCTTTCCAAAAGATTGACTGATTATCAAACTTACCCTTTTCGATGCAACTTTTCAAGTATCGACTCTCTGCATCACTCTGCAGAGCCTGTCTGATTTCATCTAACTTGTTGTCAACGTAAGGCTCAATTCCTACTATCGAGTCCACATTTTCTTCTTCTGATCTTGTGTTATGAATGTTTTGAGTGTTTTTATTTCTTGACAAGAAGTCGGCGACTACATTGTTTTTCCCAGGCAAGAATGTCATACTATAGTTGAATGATTGCAATCTAAGACGAAACCTTTGTAACCTTGGTGACAGATCTGAAACAGGCTTCTTTTCAAAGATAGTTAAGAGTGGTTTGTGGTCCGTGCATATTTCAAATTCTGTTCCTAATAAAAAATAAGAAAACTTCTCACATGCCCACACAACCCCAAGCGCTTCTTTTTCAATCATAGCATACAGTACCTCAAGTCTCTGTTAGAGCTTTGGAGGCATACATAATCGGTTTCCATGAATCCTCCTGGAACTGTTCAAGTACAGCACCTAGTCCACGAAAAGAAGCATCTGTAGTGACCCGGGTTCTTGCCGACCGCTTATAGAAAGCAAGGACAGGAACATTCACAATCATATGTTCAAGTGATTTCTGCTGCTGTGGTCCCCAAACCCAACTCGTTCCGTTTTTTGTTAGTACTCTCAAAGGTTCAGAAAGTTCAGCTAAGTTAGGTATAAACTTCATTAAATAATTTACCATACCTAAAAATTTACGCATGTCAGAAACATTCAAAGGTTCTTTGATTGATGCAATCGCCTCAGTTTTGGATTTATCGGACATTATTCTGGATTTACTTACCAAATGTCCTAAAAATTCGACAGTTTCAGCATTAAAAACACACTTACTTTTGTTGAGCTTTACTCCTTCTTTGTCCAACCGTTCTAAGACAGATCTGAGTTTGTTGTCATAGTCTTCGGAAGACTTTCCCACCACCAAAATGTCGTCTGCTTGAACAATAACTCCTTGTAAACCATCTAGGACTTGATGCATGCGCTTTTGAAATACTTCTGGGCCAGACGATATGCCAAAAGGAAGCCTTTAAAAAAAATACCTACCAAAAGGAGTAATAAAGGTTGTGAAAATGAATGAGTCTTCAGTAAGAGGAACATGCCAAAACCCATTATAGGCATCCAATTTTGAAAAGCATTTACCTCCGTCTAACTGAGATAACGACTCGTCTACTGTTGGTAGCAAGAGCCGCTCACGTTTAACACTCTTATTGAGCTCTGTGTAATCAACACAAATTCGAACTTTACCATTTTTGCGCGGCACTACAACAATTGGTGCACACCAGTCGGAGGGACCTGTTACTGGCTCAATTATACCCTGTTCAATCATAGAGTCAAGTTCCTGCTTTACCTGTTCTAAGAGATTTAGTGAAACTCTACGGGGAGCAGCGACTGCGTATGGTTCTGCACCTTCCTTAAGTACTATTTTGTATGGGTGATTAATCTTGCCAATACCTTGAAATACATTTGGAAACATCTGCTGAGCTGTTTGATCATCTATGCCATTCACATTAACACTAATCAAGCCCAGTTCTAAGGCTGCTTTACCACTCAGCAAAGGAATGTTTTGATTCTCTAAAACGTAAACATCTTCTACACAAGCTTTACCGTTAAAAGATAGAGACATCTTAACTATACCCAGAACCTTAAGTCGGACATGGTCTGGTCCATATAAAGTTTTCGAAGTCATCTCGCAGTCAAAGCCTAACTTTCTAATCAAATTCAAACCTGCAACGGAGACATCAGCTCCTGTATCAATTTTGAAATTAATATCCCCTTTTTCTGTAGTCAGCTTAACAAATATTTGGGAAGTGTAACCTAACTCATTGATCGATAGCTCACCGAGCTGAGAATGTTTTTGTTCATCATCGACAACTTGATTTGTTACCAATTGATTGACTTCCTTAACATAAGACTTTTTGCGGCACACCCTACTAAAATGTCCAATTAGTCCGCAGGAATAACATTTAAAATTTATAGCAGGACAAGCTTCTTTATTTGTATGACGAGAGGCGCCACAACGAAAACAAGAGTTAGAAGAAGGTTTCTGACTCCTATGATTTACGGCCTCTACATGAGACGACTGATCCCTAATCTCGTGTTGTTGCAATTTCATTGCTTCAGATTGACGAGCTTTCATAATGGCACTGTTAAGGGTCAATTTACTGTCTAACTGTAACTTTTCCGAAAGCTTTGCATCCAACACACCAATAACAATTAAATCTCTAATCAAACTAGACTTAAGCTCTCCTAGTTCACACGTCTCTGCCAACTTGTGTAAGTCATTTATAAAAGCATTTATGGGTTCCCCCACTTGTTGACGTCGTTTTAAGAATTTAGCCCGCTCGTAAACAATATTGCGGTTAAGATTAAGATAGCTTTCGAACTTCCCTTTTACTACCTTGTAGTCACATTTCTCCTCATCTGAGAGGCCAAAACTATGCAATAGTTCTTCCCCGTCATCGCCCAAACTGTATATCAACATACTTACTTGCTGGGCTTGACTCTCTTTGTACAGTCCAGATGCCATCCTGAACCTCTCAAATTTCTGTATCCATTTGTCCCATCCAGCAACATCCTTGAAGTCAAACGCTTCGGGTGGAGATACCAGATAGCTGCTCGATGTTGGTTCAGGTTTTCTATCGATTTCATTTGAAATTTCGTTTCCACTGCTATTGTCCAATCACTAGACTGTTTAGCCCTTCTCCCTTTCCTATTAGACATTTTGCTAAGATTCGCTTAGCAACCTGACACCATGAATAATTAAGCAATGAAAGGGAAAATATTTTATATTTATTTAGCTAACATAACCACCTACATAAAACAGTAGTCTATCAAAAACATCTGATTGTCATAACAATTATAAATACCAACTCAAACATGTGGAACATTTGTGAACACAAACAGTACAGGAGTAACTTGATATTACAGTAGATTTACAAACATTATTTGACAAATACTTAATTAGTTTCGATATTTGCACTGTACCAGCTGGCATCCTGTTTATGTTAAGAAACGAATAACAAAAGGTTTAGCAACCAGAGCCAACCGTGCAAAGAAGAATATTCCAACAACAAACAAACAAACTGTATTTAATATTGAAATTGCAAAGCCAATAACTCAATTCCAACCGTTCCTTCCCAAACTAAACCAAATAATAAAGATTGGGTTTGGCATCCTGCAACGTAGAATTGACATCAAACCTGCCAATACCTTTCAATATTTGCATTATATCAGCTGGCGTTCTCTTTATAATAACAAATCAGTACTGAAAAGAAATATCGTTAGCCTCATCAATAACAAAAGATACCTTTACAGTTCCACCAGAGTTGTATTAAAAACATCGCCTACTCTTAAAAAATACCAGTATCCGTGAAAAAGAATTCCAAGAATGCAAAAAGTCCCAATGTCTTTTATGCAGACATACTGAAGACTCCCGTACTTTCAATAGCAGTTACAAATAATAGATGTACAAAACACTATGTCGATTTAACCACAAACATATAAAGGGTGAGAAATACTAGCCATAGTGCATAAAATCGTCAAGTTGAAACCAAACAATCAGTGACAAACGGTTTTGAGCACGATGATATCTTTGAAAATACATAGCGTATAAGTTCAAACCGATAAATAAAAAGACGAGGATATTCAGCGATACTTTAGATACTTTATTTGAAACACCGACGCATTCTGTGGTGCGTATTTTAAGGTGAGTATGACTGAAGAGGTGAGTGTGATGATTGTAATGGATCAGATGAGGTGTAGCTTTGTTACTGACAAAATATCAGCTGTTTCATTTGTCAGGATCATTAAGAGTCATCTTAACCCCTGGGCCAGTAGCCCATTGTTGCGCAGTCGGCAATGTTAACTATACTGCTTTTAATGCAAAACATGGTATTTGATTCCCCTGTTTCGGAAGCCGTTTTTCAACCGATTTTCTTTAAACTTGGTAAGTGTTTAGTTGAATAGTTATATTAGGTCCCTCATACCTCGAAATTTCGAAAAATTTTACTAAATTTTGAAATATTACTAAGTAAAATCGCGTTACTTTGTGACGTCACAGAGCCTAATATTTGTTAAATTTTCAAAATTTCGAGGTATGAGGGACCTAATATAACTATTCAACTAAACACTTACCAAGTTTAAAGAAAATCGGTTGAAAAACGGCGTCCGAAACAGGGGAATCAAATACCATGTTTTGCATTAAAAGCCGTATGTTTAACATTGCTGACTGAGCAACAATGGGCTACTGGCCCAGGGGTGAAGATGACTCTTAATTAATAGCCCAATGACCAAAGGCAGCTGGGCCCAGTATCGAACCATCAAAAAGCATTAATTTTTCTTAAGGATCGAACCGGCAACCTTCAGAATCAAAGGCGAGCTCTTTAACCACTCAGCTACCCAGCCGATACCGTCACTTGCAACACGCGTGCCAACTGGTAAGCCAATTAAAAATTTCTTAAGTGGCTAAAACTAGAGAGGAAGATCAACAACTATATCTAAAGTAACTAATATAAGCACATCTGTATATAGTAAAAAATTCAAGATAATGTGAAAAACAAAATTCATTTCACAATAAATTCATTCCACGTAAGACAATAATTCTGTTAATAGGGTTAAAGGTATGACAGTATGTATATAATAAGTTATTTTATGTACAAAATATAGGTTCAATGAATCCCAATTAAAATATTGAACCAAATTCCAAATCCAATCCAACCGATGGGCAATATTTCTTATCAAAATGTAGATATTAGTAACCATTCTCAGTTTTACGTAGGTCCAATTTCTGGGGTCTGGAATGCCACATTAAAGTTGTAATATAATGTGACTATTTGGTTTGCAATTTAGCTATTTTCATAATGTTAATCTGAATCAGTCGTGTTGTCATCAAAGGACTTTGACATATATTAAAACCCCGAGAGTGTTGCGAAAAAGTGAAACATTTATAGGCAGCCAATTATTTTATGGTTACTAAAAGCAATAATTAAAACAGACTAACCTACAGAATTGTATTTTTACTCACTCGTATGAAAACAAAATAAATACACTTAAAAATTATTTTACCAGTAATCTGAAGTCGTATTAGTTTGCTGGAGAAAAATAGAGCAGCTTATAGTACATTGAAAGCTAAATCATTTTAATACCACTTATTTGTTACAAAATACAATTTGAAAGTGAGATGAGACATTTTTATACTTTAAGGACCGATCAAACGTAAAACATCTAATGGAATCAAAAATAAACGAACTGAAAAAGATTATTAGTAATAATAATGATATCAATATTCTGTTTATGTTCTTGGAACTAATAACACTAAGTGAGGAAAGCAGTCAACCTTCTGTGGTTATTCTGCTTAACGTCAGAGGATCTGTCAACCAACAGTCAAGTACAATCTCCTAACTTGATACTTGACATTTACAAATTAACCATAAGTATTGATTCTATTTCATTAGTTTTAGTATTAATTTTACAGTACCTTAAAGAATAATATTTGCATGTATAAAAACACCCAACACATTTTAATCTGTCGCAGAGTATTTACGTGATATGTAAAAAATTTTTCAGAAAATATATTTTTAATTTAAATGAAACAACATCTATCCTTTTTAAGACGTAATAATTAAGAAATTCAATGATATTCTGACAAATGTAGAAATCGCTTTAGTTTAAACTGGGTCAACATTGTCCCAATTCTACTCGCAATGAACATTAAGATACAGGCATAACAACAAATCATATTGTAGCTGTTAAGCCATGTTGTGGCGATGCACATTGTGTGTATCGCCATCAGCAAGTGGCTCTGTACCAGAGCAGGGCGTGGCTGTAGACTGTAAACTGCAGCACTGTCGTTACATCTGCTGCAGATCTAGCTACAGTGTCATATTGTAGCTGTTGAGCCATGTTGTCACAATGAACATTGTGTGTATGGCCATCAGCAAATGGCTGTGTACCACGGCAGGGCGGGGCTGAAGACTGTAAACTGCAGCACTGGCGTTACATCTGCTGCAGATCTAACTACATTGTTATATTGTAGCTGTTAAGCCATGTTGTCACAGTGAACATTGTCTGTATCGCCATCACCAAGTGGCTCTGTACCAGAGCAGGGCGTGGCTGTAGACTGTAAACTGCAGCACTGTCGTTACATCTGCTGCAGATCTAGCTACAGTGTCATATTGTAGCTGTTGAGCCATGTTGTCACAATGAACATTGTGTGTATGGCCATCAGCAAATGGCTGTGTACCACGGCAGGGCGGGGCTGAAGACTGTAAACTGCAGCACTGTCGTTACATCTGCTGCAGATCTAGCTACAGTGTCATATTGTAGCTGTTGAGCCATGTTGTCACAATGAACATTGTGTGTATGGCCATCAGCAAATGGCTGTGTACCACGGCAGGGCGGGGCTGAAGACTGTAAACTGCAGCACTGGCGTTACATCTGCTGCAGATCTAACTACATTGTTATATTGTAGCTGTTAAGCCATGTTGTCACAGTGAACATTGTCTGTATCGCCATCACCAAGTGGCTCTGTACCAGAACAGGGCGGGGCTGTAGACTGTAAACTGCAGCACTGTCGTTACATCTGCTGCCGATCTAACTACAGTGTCATATTGTAGCTGTTAAGCCATGTTGTCACAGTGAACATTGTGTGTATCGCCATCACCAAGTGGCTGTGTACCAGGGCAGGGCGGGGCTGTAGACTGTAAACTGCAGCACTGTCGTTATATCAACAGATCTAACTACAGTGTCATATTGTAGCTGTTAAAAACTGTTGTCACAATGAACATTGTGTGTATCGCCATCAGCAAGTGGCTGTGTACCAGAGCAGGGCGGGGCTGTAGACTGTAAACTGCAGCACTGGCGTTATATCTGCTGCAGATCTAACTACAGTGTCATATTGTAACTGTTAAGCCATGTTGTCACGGTGAACATTGTGTGTATCGCCATCACCAAGTGGCTGTGTACCAGAACAGGGCGGGGCTTTAGACTGTAAACTGCAGCACTGTCGTTACATCTGCTGCAGATCTAACTACAGTGTCATATTGTAGCTGTTGAGCCATGTTGTCACAGTGAACATTGTGTGTATCGCCATCACCAAGTGGCTGTGTACCAGGGCAGGGCGGGTCTGTAGACTGTAAACTGCAGCACTGTCGTTACATCTGCTGCCGATCTAACTACAGTGTCATATTGTAGCTGTTGAGCCATGTTGTCACAGTGAACATTGTGTGTATCGCCATCACCAAGTGGCTGTGTACCTGGGCAGGGCGGGTCTGTAGACTGTAAACTGCAGCACTGTCGTTACATCTGCTGCAGATCTAACTACAGTGTCATATTGTAGCTGTTGAGCCATGTTGTCACAGTGAACATTGTGTGTATCGCCATCACCAAGTGGCTGTGTACCAGGGCAGGGCGGGTCTGTAGACTGTAAACTGCAGCACTGTTGTTACATCTGCTGCAGATCTAACTACAGTGTCATATTGTAGCTGTTGAGCCATGTTGTCACAGTGAACATTGTGTGTATCGCCATCACCAAGTGGCTGTGTACCAGGGCAGGGCGGGGCTGTAGACTGTAAACTGCAGCACTGTCGTTACATCTGCTGCCGATCTAACTACAGTGTCATATTGTAGCTGTTAAGCCATGTTGTCACAGTGAACATTGTCTGTATCGCCATCACCAAGTGGCTCTGTACCAGAGCAGAAGGGGCTGTAGACTGTAAACTGCAGCACTGTTGTTACATCTGCTGCAGATCTAACTACAGTGTCATATTGTAGCTGTTGAGCCATGTTGTCACAATGAACATTGTGTGTATCGCCATCAGCAAGTGGCTGTGTACCAGGGCAGGGCGGGGCTGTAGACTGTAAACTGCAGCACTGTCGTTACATCTGCTGCCGATCTAACTACAGTGTCATATTGTAGCTGTTAAGCCATGTTGTCACAGTGAACATTGTGTGTATCGCCATCACCAAGTGGCTGTGTACCAGGGCAGGGCGGGGCTGTAGACTGTAAAATGCAGCACTGTCGTTATATCAACAGATCTAACTACAGTGTCATATTGTAGCTGTTAAAAACTGTTGTCACAATGAACATTGTGTGTATCGCCATCAGCAAGTGGCTGTGTACCAGAGCAGGGCAGGGCTGTAGACTGTAAACTGCAGCACTGGCGTTATATCTGCTGCAGATCTAACTACAGTGTCATATTGTAACTGTTAAGCCATGTTGTCACAGTGAACATTGTGTGTATCGCCATCACCAAGTGGCTGTGTACCAGGGCAGGGCGGGGCTGTAGACTGTAAACTGCAGCACTGTCGTTACATCTGCTGCAGATCTAACTACCTTGTCATATTGTAGCTGTTAAGCCATGTTGTCACAATGAACATTGTGTGTATCGCCATCAGCAAGTGGCTGTGTACCAGAGCAGGGTGGGGCTGTAGACTGTAAACTGCAGCATTGGCGTTACATCTGCTGCCGATCTAACTACAGTGTCATATTGTAGCTGTTAAGCCATGTTGTCACAGTGAACATTGTGTGTATCGCCATCACCAAGTGGCTGTGTACCAGGGCAGGGCGGGGCTGTAGACTGTAAACTGCAGCACTGTCGTTATATCAACAGATCTAACTACAGTGTCATATTGTAGCTGTTAAAAACTGTTGTCACAATGAACATTGTGTGTATCGCCATCAGCAAGTGGCTGTGTACCAGAGCAGGGCGGGGCTGTAGACTGTAAACTGCAGCACTGGCGTTATATCTGCTGCAGATCTAACTACAGTGTCATATTGTAACTGTTAAGCCATGTTGTCACGGTGAACATTGTGTGTATCGCCATCACCAAGTGGCTGTGTACCAGAGCAGGGCGGGGCTGTAGAATGTAAACTGCAGCACTGTCGTTATATCAACAGATCTAACTACAGTGTCATATTGTAGTTGTTAAGCCATGTTGTCACAATGAACATTGTGTGTATCGCCATCAGCAAGTGGCTCTGTACTAGAGCAGGGCGGGGCTGTAGACTGTAAACTGCAGCATTGGCGTTACATCTGCTGCATATCTAACTACAGTGGAATATTATAGCTGTTAAGGTATGAAAATTTAAAGCAATATGCCACAGTCCAGTTTTCGTAAGGTGGAATACATCATAAGATACTGCATTTTAACTTCAACAATCTGCTTTAATCATTTCTAGCTTGATCACCTGTCATTTCTGAATTTTTTTTAGTTTGAAGTTGAGTTTGCAGCATTGTACCCTACTAAGACCTTTAATTTGATGAACATCTCAACTAATGCTTACGTTTAAAATTTCTTTCTTGCTTGTTGTTTTCTAATCCCAATTAGAAGTTTAATGAGTAATAACGTTAAAATAGTTTTGTTTGTTACCAATCCAACTTTTAGAATGTTTATCTCCTGGCTAAATTTATGAAATACAAAATATTAAGCTGTTAACAGGATTTTAAATTCTTTTAAAATACAGGTTTAAAAAGAATGGTGTCCAATAAAGTTTTAATTTTTTAATTTTTTTCTGTTTCCATGATTATAAACTACTCAGTGCTGCTTTGTCTTATCTTAGGACAACCGATATTGAATCCTTAATCCAAAGACTAAACAGCCGAGAAAATTTAGTTTGTTTAAAAACAATTTCAAACATCCAGCATCTCATAGGAGATTTTCAAAAGATATTTCCTGTCAGATAGTGACTTTATACACGAAAAACTTGAGGTAGCTTTGATTTTTTCTATGTAATAGTGCTGACGCAATAGTTACCCAGGACTCTAGAACTTGGTTGCTTCGGTCGCTCAGAGGGCAACCGCGCCGACACTCCCCTAACCGGTCAAGTTCACCTGAGATCATCACATGAGATTGGTTGAGCGAGTACGTCAAACTCAACGTTGACTGCTCTTATATTCCTCTAGTACTGCGTTATTTCAAACAGACAATTACAAATGCAGCGCAATATTTATGTAAAAATGTTCTTTCGGAAAAAATGTTATGTAACAAAATAATTAATGTGGTTTCCACAATTTGATAAGTCAAACCCTCAACAAATAAATTACCATTGTTGATTGTTTTTGAGTGTTTTGCCTATTTATTGTTAACAATTGGAATAGAATTTTAATATTGTTACATAATTTGGCAATTATGTTATTTTTTGCAACGGTTAGAACGGGAAGTACAAATAACTGAACCTAAAGCTCTTTAAGCGTTAAACAATTTATTCGGTTCTGTCAGAGTTTGCGGTCAGCTGGTCTGGAGCAGAACACGGTTCTCTCAATAAATCAGTGACACCGCCCATTTGTTATCAGAGGTTCTTTTTAACCCTGCTTTCAATTTACGTTATTTTTATTATGTTCCTTTTTACTAGTCGTATCTTTTGTAACCGTCAAGTCCATACTTACTATTACGAGTAAACACAATCTTACATTATTTTTATCTATTCTTTTAAATATTTTATATTACTTTCAACTTAGCTCTCTATTTTTTTACTTTGAATGCAATTATGTCGATATTGCTGTATCAATCTGTCAAAGCTTACTTTGCGCTTGTTATGGGTGAAGCAGTAAATATAATAAAATAAATATTTGGCAAATCAATAATAGATTATAATTTAATGAAATACTGTATATTGTAGAAGAAGGTGGGATGCTACACTCTATTACCTACCACATTAAACTACGCACCGGCAAACCAAAGTATACGGGTGGGATTAGGCCACAGAAGTATTAATCCTTACTCCATCAATCTGATATGTAATGTTTCCTTTTACAGTAATGAATTATATTATGTTAGATATTGTTCCAACATATGCTGAAAAAGTGAAAAAACGGTATTTTTTTACATTTCATTTATAACAATGGACATAAAATTCAGCAAGAGTTGTAAAAATCTTTTGTGAAGCGAATTTACATTCTGTAATAAGTAAGATGTTCTAAAAATCTTGGTCTATCGTCTATCTTTGACAGTGGCATTCTAGCGTTTTGACGGGAAACGGTCTAAGCCCCCATCTTGGTACTACCTAACATTGACCTGTTGTTAGAAAGCATCATTAATTAATTAAGCCCAATGACAAATGGCATGTGGATATGGAATCGATTCTTTGAATTTGATTTACTAAGTTCTCAGAATTGAACGGGCAACTATTAAATTCAAAAAAGAGCACTATAACCACTCAGCTACCCTGGCAGTTTATAGTTAATTATACGTCTAAATATATAAATTAATCGTTTATAGGTTTTTAAGAGTGTCACATGACAAAATTACACAGGCGATCGTAATAAAGCTTTGAATTTTTTAAATAGATGATCCCTTTATAGAATCCGTTTGGTTAATGTGTGGGTTTTCCAAACAGATAAATTTGATAAGGGTTAAAATATCTTGGTTTAATTATAACAAATGACATGTTATATAAAGTGCTCTATCTCCTGATCAACATAGATATGTGAAATTATACAAAACAAACTCAATTGTTTTCCATCTAAATGAGGTTCTTTAAAGAGAGGGTTTTGTAATGTACAATAGTGCTTAGTTATAAATGATAAAAGGGTCTTAATAAAAAAATAAAATTAAAAACTTTAAATGAATAATTGCTTGGTAAAACAAAAATTACATTTTCATTGAAAAGACGAGTTTTTCACTAAATAGTGCAAAGAAGATTACAACCGTTCAAGAAAAGAGTGCCATTTGGAACACAATCAAGTCAATGGCGTGGGCTTCTTCCGTTCTCTACCTGGACATGTTTGCTTATTTCTTTCACTGTCACAGTCATCTATCATACCTTTTTCCGTATCATCTGTTTTGAATAATTCATAAATCAATTAATAGTAAAACGTTTATTTACTTAAATTGATTTTCGTGCCACGTACAATGAATACCTAATAAAGAAATATTAGTACTGTATCTTTAAATTGGTTTACAAAGGTTTACTAAAATTAATACGATATATTGTTGCTTGAAATATATCAATTGATAAGTTCATAAGAGCAAACCACATATAAGAACCCGAAACGCAAGACTCAAAAACTTAAACAATCATGTGTGGCACTGAGTAGTGAGACACAGTAAACTCGTATAGGGCACGGTAAAAATTCCAATCGTAATTCCAATATGTAACTAAATTAAGATAGATAATTAAGGATTTCTTACTTACTTTTACGTAAGGATTTTTTTTATTTGGATCATTTAATTAGTTACAGTAAAATTATCAAAACATTCGTTTTCATTTCTGTAAGACCTAATTTCTATGTACAAAAAGAATTATATTCTATCTTACAAATTTATTTAGTTTGAGTCAGAAGAGTGATTTTATGTCAATAAAATGTAAAAAATATACATATGAAAGAAATCAATCAAAGTTTGAGGTAATATTTAATCATTAAAATGTTACATTAAATATTGACTATTTAAACGAACACTGCATGTAATATGTAAAATATTAAAAAATAAAATATATATTCTTCAGAATTATTGTCTTGTGGACCAAGCCATTTAACAGCACTAATAAACTGCCAATAAACAGAGTCAAAGCAGCAGGGGAGGCCACTGGCCTGTGGATAATTGGAGAGAATGAAGCCACATCACAGGCCGAGCCTAGAGGGCAACGCTCCTCTAGGGAAACTGGTTGAGCCCTGACCTGATAAATAAGAAGACGAAATATATATTTGAACAGAATTTACATTGTTTGTATCTTATGTCTCTAAGGGTGCTTTACCCAAACACGTTTAACATAAACTCTCTCTCTGTGCACCATTATCTAACAGTTCCAAATGACGAAAACCATTTGAAAACCAAATTAACTAGTAAAATAAATTTTGGGTAAATATTGACATTTATGAAATACTTATTTTGACGATTTCTTTTAGTATTACATTTACTAATTGTTTATATGTATACTTTGGAATATAACGTCGAGCTCATTCTGGCAAGAATTATTACAGTTCTACTCTCAGCTTAGAGTTTTTTGATCAGAGTAGGTTCCAGTTTGATCTAGGTAAAACAACACTAAGTTTTCCTTATTTTTCTTCTTCTAAGGGTAACTTACTGGTACAATAGTAGATATACTGGAAGATAGATCAGTTTCACTTTCTATATATTCTATAAAAACAGTATCTATATTTTTATAAACTCTGCTTTTAAACAATGAAAAAGTGTAATGGGCTGATATTCTACAATCACATCTGAGGAGATATATTGTTGTTCACGAGTAAACAGTTTGTTCTTTTTAAGGTACAAATAAAAGTAAAGTTTATGCTTTTATAACTGATAAAAATGACATTCTTCAAAGCCACAAAAATATCTCTTTTCGGGTATATTTCAATATCTCTTTTTATCATGAAACACAAGGGCCTATAGATAATGTTATGTAACCGTAATATTAATCATTTTTAATTTAATAAGTGAAACATAACATTTTCTTCATCATAACATGAGCAGAGATTTATTTCATTAAATGTATTTTTAATATTAACTCTTCCACACTATGTATTTTTGTTACATTAAATATAAACAAATTTATAGAGAATTTAAAAGTTTCTTTGTACTAAAAAAAGAAAGTAAAAAATTAAGTAAAAAGTAATAAAACACGTTCCCCAGGGTATCCTTTGTTGCCGCAACTCATTACAATGCAATGTTATTCGCCCTATCAAAAAGGAAAACTTTTATATTTTAGTGGGAACTGAAAGCAGGACACAAAGCCTAAGGGTAAAATAATAAAAACAGATCATAGAAGTGAAGCGCGGAGTGCGGTGTTGCACTTAACTGCCTCTCGGCGAGTTTCATTGTTATTCTAAAAAGTGTTTGGCGATCTTGAAAAATAAACATTTATCTATGTAAATTGTAAATTAAATGATCTTTTTTACAGTTTAATGTCCATGATTACAAATAAGTATAAGAGATTTTCAAATATGTTGATTAAGAGGTTTGATTTCGTGGAAGAAAACTCGTGGATGAGTGGTTTTTACAAGTTCGTTTCCTTGTCATCGCTTGTAACCAGATAGTAAAATAACAACAGATATCACATAATATATCCAATTGGCATTTGAAATGAACCAAATTACTTTACTCCTCAAATATTCGCAGGTGAAGTGGCCCTGGCCATGCAGGTGAATTGTGACGTGTAGTTGTACGTGGTTAAATTGTACTGAGATTTAAATTTACACCTATCTTGTAGATTTTCGCTTGCTTGAATTTCTCCTGTCATAAATTTATTAATATGTATACTCAATGTTATATATTCCAATGTAGAAAAACAGAATATTCATCTTTTAATTATTTCACATTTAAATTCACTTTTCGATATGACAGTCAAAAAACCTCAAATATAAGTTTCAAAAACCCATGGAAATCATAACTTATTGGTTTTTATAGTAAATACCAATATAGAAACTTTGATTAAAATACGCAGACGATTAATTTTATCAAATTCTACTTTAGCTTTCATTTCATTTTTGTTTTATTTATTTATTTTTAGTATGTCGTGTACTCGTACATGATCAATAAAAATAACACTTAGGGGCGAAATAATTATTGAGTCAATGTGATTATGTAAGTTATAATACCATCTCAATCACTCATCCATGAATTGATGGTTCAGAATCATTGATGAGGTTGGTCTGTTCTAACTCCCTACTAAGAAAGCGCCAGCGAGAAAGCAACTGTAATGTATCTATCCAAAGGGTCTTTAGGCTTTGTACAATCCGAAGAGGAGTTAAACCTACATAAACCTATAATCCTATTATATACTAGTCCAATTGTGAAACATGTATGTTCTCCGGGATTAATCAGAAATGCAACAAAAGGAAAGGCTTCGCATACGGTCACTGGTTGTGATTAATCAGACAGCAAAGGAACCCACAACACAGACGGTGCTGCGCCCTGGCGGAACTTCGGTGAAGCTAAACTGCTCGCCACTGATCTGAGTGTGCTGAAGAATGTGATGTTCAACCACCGAGCAAAATTGTAATTGTATGTTTCATTAAATATTTAAACAATGGTACACATGGAAGTCCAAAAATTTGTTTTAAAAATTCACACATTTAAAAATTTATTTTTCATTTGCGGATTTTCAGCCATACGTACACACTTATGAAATTCTAACGCAACAGACACACTGGGGTGTCCAACACCCCAACCTTAATTTCAACGATATTTTGCATTGTAAATATATTTTCATTTTACCAATAGGTCATTAAATATTCTTTGGCTTATTGTTGTTATATTATAGCACAAATTAAAATTTTTTAATAATATTTAATGCAAATATATAGCACTTTTATATAATGTGTCACTTTTTTGCTCACAGATTGCAATGTAAATTTTCTTTTTTTATTTATTATAGTTGGGTAAACAAAACACCACTAATTATATTTACTTAAAAAATATAAAACATAAAAAAAGCAATTGTTTAGCTTATACAAGAAACTAAATATGACATATTTTCAGTCCTCACACTCATGGCAAATCTTGAGTCTGTTTTCGTCGCAACAAATCTTCATCACTTTCCATATCTTTGTCATCGTCCATGAGTAGGTCCCTAATTGCATCACTTCCTAAATCAATAACGCACCGTAAAATCCGCAGAACGCACCGTAACGCAACAGACACACTGGGGTGTTCAACACCTCAACAGTGACTACGTATCAGCCACACTGGGGTGTTTGCCACCCCACGCGTAAAACAAAAGAAGCTACTGGCTCGGTGAAAGAGCGGCAAACAATGACAGAGATCAGGGGCTGTAGGCAGTGGTACCAACTGAATTTAGGGCGGGAACAAAATTTCCCTACTCCTTATATAACAAACTTATGAAAAAAAGAAAAATTGTTGGGGTGTTTCACACCCCAGTGTGTCTCACTAGGGTTAATACGTAAATTTTAAGTAGAGGAATCCAAAAGCTTTTGGTCGTACTCAATAATTACTGATAAGGTCATTTGATTTCTAGTGGGAAAAATAACTCTGATGAATTTTTATAAATCTTACAGCTATAAATTACCAACAAACCATTTTCTTCAGATTCAGTTCAAAGTTTTTTTTTATTAAATATACCAACTGCAAATAGGACTTGGTAATAAAGATAATCCTCGCAAATATTAATACAATAAGAAAATAGCAGAGCTGTGTGGTTTGCTAAATTTTTCATTTAACACCTCTATAGCCTTGAACAGTATGCCCTACATTATGGACTACCATTTCCATATGTAAGTGGCACCATACATTTAAAATTGTATAAACAAAACTATTGTCGGTGTATGCAGTACCTTCTAGTAATATAAGAGGTTTTTATATTACGAGGTTTTATAGTATTTCTTGATCTAAAAAATTATTTAATTTACAGTATAATAAACATTTGTTGTTAACATAATTTATTTTGTTGGTGATGGATTGATGTTAGTGAGTAATGGACCCTCTCCAAACTGACCTTGGTTTGGTCGTTACCAAATTTATAATATACAAATAAACACTTGAGACATTTTTACGAGCATAATATAAATTTGTTGTGGAATCAAGTCAAAGTAACCATAGAACAATACAGCAGTTTGAAGGCTAATAATAACTATTAGTGTTTGTTTTGAAAACAATAGCATAACAGTATTTTGATACTCAAATAATAAAAATAAGTTTGACAACAAAGAACCGTTTCGCCTTTTACGGATTACGCAAAGTCCTGTTTTGTAAAATAGGTTATCCAAAACCATACGGACAGTAATGTGAGAATAACTTGGTTGAATTGGGCGAGATAATCTAGATAAGAAGTTGGCTTCATTAAAGTAAAGTAACAGCCCCCCCCCCACACACGCACAGCAAATAATACCAATTAAAGAATTTAGTCTTAAACAGGTTCGTAGGAAGGAACTTTAGAGTTGATTTTTTTATTCAGTTCCTTAAATCAAACTATAAACTCATTTAATATGGAAATTAAATCTAAAGTCAGGCATGTAGATTCAAAAGATTATTACAAATTTATAAGTCAGCTGTCCATTACTACTATACAATTACTCTCTGTGTTTTAATATATGATAGTTCCATGCAAATAATAGTTAACCACCAACGACACGACCAAACTCCCTAGCGTGACCAGCGATTTGCTTACCTCATAAAAAGGTAACAAATCAATTTTTCATCTTCCTAATCTTAATAAACTAACTCAACCACAACCAACTTATCTAAATCAACCTAATTTTTGTGTTTGTATATTTAAATTTTGTTTTCATTACTAAGCCATCAAATCCTTCTTAAAACATGATGCTCAAGTTAGGCTAGTTAAATGCAGATTTGTTAGTTTTAAGTTAGTTTACATTTGTACATTTAAGATAGATAATTTTAATTTTTTTCACGGTTGTATAACTATATTGAATAAGTAACTCTGCCTGATAAATATAAAGTTGTGGGTACATAATAGATTTTGAGCCAATTCGCGAAATACTAAATTTCAACTACAAATTCTCACTATGAACATCATTAAGCCTTAATATATTCAGGAGAAACAGTATTGCAGCCCCATTCCTACACTATACCACTTGCACTGGTAGTGTTATGCGCTATCTTGCCGGTTTTGTAGCCTCAGAATGAAGTGAACTTGACTTACCCACATCGGAAATAATAACAGAAGTAATACCGCGTGAACTATCAACTTTAACTGTCCATGCCAACCGAAAAGATGGCATGGCGAAGAAGTTTTTAAAAATGTACGTGCACAAATGTTTTTGTTAAAAGTTTCTATGTTATATTTTTAACGATTTCCATTTTTTGTTATTTGAAAAGAAATCTAACAGGAGATATTCAAGAGAAATTTATAAAATAAAAAAGCAAAGCAGTGATATTTAAAACAAAAGATAAACAAGTCTGGTTTAAATTGTTTCAATCCTAATCTGATGGAGTTAAATGAATCTGTATTCCCAAATATGGGTATAGTAAAAATTAAGATTATACTTAATTTGTTTCTAGTCTAACTAGTTTTATTTATTTATTTATTTTTATTTATTAAAATTTGATATAGGCAAATGTGACTCTTTAACAGTGTTACAAATAATTGTGAAATATAAGGCCACCGTGTAACTAAAAACAACCCGTTGAACAACCTTATAAGATGTAGCATAGACCAAACTAACCATGTTTTTAGATCAACATCTTTCCTAGCTTTTTGTTAGCCATTTGATTGGCCTTTACAGTGTCAGTCGAACAAAAGATAAAAAGCAACCTCGTTATAAACCTTAAAACATGCCTTTTTCATCGTTACAACAATCAGCAATTTGATATCATACGGAAACTAAAGTATCAACTTTTGATTATTTCACAATTATTTCTTTAAAACTGTGTTTTTAAATAATAAAACAATTTCTAATATTAGTTGAAGAAAGAAAACTGCTACTTCGCGGTCTTGTTTAATTGTGAACTACTATCTATATCTCACCATGTAAAATAATCAAAGTAAAAAAGTTCGCATGAAGTCTGCGTAAAATATATGTATACACGAGAGTTATATTACCAAAAAAGTATTGAATTGGATACTTAAAAATCTACTTTATTATTGTTTCAACAGTATTCATTAGAATCAGATATTGATTTGATAGAATGTGATAATTTACACTCTTATTTCTGAAGATTGGGAGGAAATGTTTGTCCCATGACGATTCCTTACTGATAATGAAACTCATGCATTATGGAAATAACGACGTTTTCTCTAGGCAGTTTGATTGGAGGAGCTTTAAAATTTTTCTTATAACTGTTAAAAATATTTTAATTTTCTCAAAACACAGATAGAAAATTTAGTTATTTCTTACACAGCCTATAAAATTATATTGTTATCTATATATAATTATAAATTATCATTGCACTGATTAAACTTTATAATTTTCCCGCTTACCATACCAATAGGGTGTAAGCCCTCTGCAGCGGCCACGTGTTCACGATGAAGCCACTAATTTATTGCGGGTCCTCTGCCACGCGGGTAACCACCTCGACAGCGGCCGTTTATAATTGATTAAAAATTACCAGCTCCAAAACTTTCACCTGTTTGGTTAGTTTGCTTTTTGGAGCATCTTCAAAATGGGTAACAACAGCCATACTACACCTGCATAATACGGGTAACATTATATTATATTAGTAATTGTAATTAGCGATTTTTTAGAGTGATAGTCACAATCACATGAGCTGAAAACCCAGATTATCACTTTGTAAAACGCCGGCGCTAATATTGCTTATCTCAAGACGAAATATGGACTAATAATAATATAACTAATAAATATAACGATAAGTGTAGAATGGGATTAATTGAAATCTTTCAATAGCTATTTAATTATCTTGGGATGGAATAGGCACATATACTCATGAATAGATTTGTTGAACTGAAATTATTAATCATACGGTTTGCATCCACAGAAATGTAATAGGCCTATAATAATTCACTTGGTTGTTTCGATCAAATAAAACTTATTACTGAAATCAATTTTGTATTGATGTACGTAATGACATAGACCAATGTACTAATCTTAAACTTCCTGTGGGGTGGATGGAGACTTGAAGGAAAATTTACTAGACTACGTTGTATTATAGACAATTTTAAATCCGTTTAAACTACACAATATTTCTTAAACATAACCTTAATATAACATTAGTTATTAATTGTAAAGTTTCAGCAATATGATTTCAATTCAAAGTCTGATCGTCAACCTTACCCGCTCGATTATCCATTTAAGGTTAAGGTTGAGAATTTTACTCTACTGAGACCTGTAATTTGATGTATGTATCATCGTATGCACACATTTAAGATTATCTACTGACTACACATTGACCGACCCTCATCAGTGGTGGAATGTAAGTACTAAGGTAAAAATGAATGCTATAGCTAACAAATTTAAAATTTTCAGATTAATTAAATATATAAATATTAATAATCTATTATTTCCTTATCACTACTGTAATATCAAGTATTAAGGCAAAACTAGTTAATAGATTTGCATAAACACTAACATATATTCAAGTAATCCATAAAATTTAGACAACATAAGAAAGTAACCACGTCTAAACACTTTCGATTTCCTCAAACTCTATTGAACTTTTCCAATAAAACTTTTTAGACAGATAGCGAGATACATTTTTTTTTCTTCTCCCAAGAAAGGGATGTCACTCTTACAATCGTAGGTATTATAAGATTGTCAATAAAGGCCTGAAAAACTCATTTATTAAAAATACATATCTGTATAATTTAAAAGTCTTGTCAATTCAACCTTCAGAAGCTTGTTTTTTAAAATACATAAAATATGACAAACAATATAAATTGTAGATGTACTTAAAGTTTTTCTCCATCAATCGAAAATTTTTCTCACCATATCGCGATACTTAAAGTTTTACCTGGCAAATATTTTAAACGGAAGTATTTTTTTACACATTTGCTATCCATAAATGTAATCCTGTTACTGTTGTAAGGAAATATCCACTAATGTATGAAGGGTTCTTGGCTGACCACACCGATTGCAAGTGTTAATAATTATTAATATTAATATTGTACAATTACAAGGGATTGTTAACTCTTATGCTAAGTAAAACATTCATCGTATAATTCTACACCCGCTCCCATTTTGTGCCTTTATTTCCATTAAGTCCGATAAAAGTGGGAGGGATTTCAAATAAAAGATAAATATTTGGGGTGTTTTATTCGCTTTTTAATAATTTTATATTTTGAATCCATATTAAGCTATAAAGATTCAAAGTTGATTAACTTTAGACCATTGATAGATTAGGTCCGAAAGTTGAAAGGGCGAGTTGAGACAGTACAAAAAATGAGTGAGGTAATAGATGAGAGGGAAATAATAATTGAGAGTGAAAATATATGGGAGGATGGATGAGTATAAAATAAATACATAATTAATGACTTGGAGGACCGGGCAAGTCAGCAAAAGACTTCGGTTTATATGAACGAAGCTCTCCTCGTCAGAAAGCTATCCTCAGCCGCTCAATTTCACACGATTCGAGGAGCAGCATAGAGCTGTAAGCCGACTTTAAAAAACCATAACAAAACTTATATCAGAATTTTGTACTTTTTTCGTACCTTTTTGTACCACAAAAAGAAAATTTTGTACTTCTCTCCTTCCGAAGTTATAAGCGATTTAAAAGTCGGCTTACAGGTCTATGCCAAAAACACAAGTACTCAAAATTGAAAAACAAATTATACCACATTTTTGTACTATTTTTGTACCATTTTGTACCACCAAAAAGAATTTTTGTACCGTGAAAGTAAAGGCTACACAATGAAAACAAAGTCGGCTTACAGGTCTACTCCAAAAACACACTTGTTCAGAATTAAAAAAAAAAAATTATGATATCTTATTTTACTATTTTTGTACTCTTCAAAAATACAAATAAAAAATTTTGTACCACTCAAATAATGGCACTATAGGCAGTTTTATAAATTCGGCTCATAGGTCTACGCCAAAAACACACGTGATCAGAATTTCGAAAAAATTATGCTATCTTATTCTACTATTTTTGTACTCTTCAAATATACAAATAAAAAATTTTGTACCACTCAAATAATGGCACTATAGACAATTTTATAAAGTCGGCTCACAGGTCTATGCCAAAAACACAAGTAATCAAAATTGAAAAACAAATTATACCACATTTTTGTACTATTTTTGTACCATTTTGTACCACCAAAAAGAATTTTTGTACCGTGAAAGTAAAGGCTACACAATTAAAACAAAGTCGGCTTACAGGTCTATGCCAAAAACACACGTGTTCAGAATTTCGAAAAAAATATGCTATCTTATTCTACTATTTTTGTACTCTTCAAATAAAAACTTTTGTACCACTCAAATAATGGCACTATAGACAATTTTATAAAGTCGGCTTACAGGTCTACGCCAAAAACACGAGTACTAAAAATTAAAAAACAAATTATACAGAATTTTTTATACAGACCTGTGAGCCGACTTTATAAAATTGTCTATAGTGCCATTATTTGAGTGGTACAAAATATTTTATTTGTATATTTGGAGAGTAAAAAAATTGTAGAATAAGAGAGCATAATTTTTTTTCGAAATTCTGCACATTGGCAATGTTTTATGCAGAAAGATGACTTTTTCAGGATTTTAAGTCAGTTTCAACTGGAGCAGAACTGTAACTACATCACATTTTTATAGTCTAGAGTTTACTTATGATTAATTTAATGATTATGTATATAATTAATGTATGTATTATTTTACCTATATTGGACTCAAACTTTTGTTTATTGTAAATATTATTTTGTCATTTAACAATATAACATACATTTAATTTATCAGAATTGTTTCCTGAGGATATTAATTAATTTGATTTTTATTGTCATTGCAACATATAGGCCTATTTTAAATAACAAATATATACATACTAGTGGCTCATAGGGGCAAAAGCCCCTAATCATATAATTAAAGTAGCATAAACCATAGCGGATTACCAGTTCTTCACTATACGAAAGTTTCTAGAGGATTTAATTTTAATTTACATAACATTTTTTATTACTGTAATACCATTTGAATAGGCCATTCACATACTAAACACTCTTTAACAATCCTGTACTATTAGGCCACTCATTTGTAAATCTGTTTTAAACCTATGTCGATCTATGACAAATAATTTTTTGAAATAAATCATTTTTTGAGCTATGAGAATCTATTAATATTACTTAGAAAAGCAGCAATGATAAAAAAATACGGATTCACATTCAGCACCCATTTCAGGGCCAGTAAACTTTCATATATTTCGTCACACCAACTTCATTGCCTGCCAAAAGATATTGGAGGATGAGGGCTGCTGGGATTGTTTGTCACAGTGCGTCCGGGGCATCCGCCTTAGAAAAAAGACTGATCTTGAACGCTATGCGGCTCAGATCCCCTGTCCATGTGGCTGGTCAAGGAGTGAGCCCAATGGGCTTAGGCTATTTTAGGCCTAGCCTGATGTAATGTGACAAACAGTTCAAGGCTGGATTTCTAAAGAGTAGAGGATTTTTTTTTTGTGGGTATTTTAGGGGAGTCCCACACTACAGGCTGGTCCCCTGTGTGCGTAATGCATTTTTCCTGCCTCTCCCTAAAAAACCCATTTCATTGTTTTGTTTGTCCTATAATTCAAAGGATGTTATCACTTCAGTCATATTTTGTTATTTTGCATTAACAAATTTTGACTAAACACCTCAAATCTCACTATCAATATTCGTCACTCCTTGTCAACACACTTCATTTCATGTAAGCAAAGCAGACTTTTTTAAAAATCAATATAAAAAGTCTTACATGGCGAATCTTTCAGGAGAACCTTGAACAAAATATATCTTTCTTATATATTTCCCATTTCGTTGTAAATTTTTTGACTTGCTACTTTTTTGTTAGTATATATGACAGAAGCCTTTGATTTTAACTCTCCCCCATAAAGTTTTCATCCATTCATTCGGTTTTGGAATCCATTAAATGACAAATAAATAAGTTGCTATAGCAAAAGTCAGCTAACAGAATACCAAGACTTGTGACTGATACACTTTAAAATCAAACAAAAATACGTTTTAACGTAAATAATTAGATTTGGTTTTTCCCAAACCACAATTCCCATGCCCATTGCCCGCCTATCACGATCAGAATGTTTTTTTTTTATGATTTGTATCTTGGCCTTGTTTGGATACACGCTCAGTTAACAAAACTGTAGGCCTAAATTTTATAGTTTTTTTTTTATTTAAATGACTAAAATGATAGTAAAAATTAGTAGTTAATTTGTAAAAGTTTGTAAGTTTGGTAGCCCTCTCAGTAGAGTATTTAGTCAGTCAAAGTCACTAAACGTCTTACTATAGTATTACCACTCTAGGTATATTTTTTGTCAATTTAATAGTTCTTCATTCAATGTCATCATCTGTCTCCCGTTTTAAAATCAAACCATAACACATGTTTTCAATATACACAAAGCAGACGTTTTTTGAATCCCCATGGTTATTCTTATGGAGGACGTTTTACGTTATTTCTCATTTCCTGGTAACTTGATGTACACGCCGATAATTTTTCCTGGTGCATGAGACCGAGACCTTTAATTTGAGACCCCTCCCATCTTCCTGCGATTTGTATAACACTCACAATTTTGCTCAAGAAATTTCGCTTACAGAATTATATATATATAGATTGCTTCTCGTGGTGTGAATTATTTTATCATCTTCACTCAAAGTTATCATCTGTGTCTCATTTTAGAATCAAACTTAACACATGTTTTAATGTACACAAAGCAGACCTTTTTTCGAATCCCCATGCTATTCTTATGTAGGACGTTTTACGTGATTTCTCATTTCCTGTTAACACTATGGACACGCCGATAGTTTTCCCTCGTGTATGGGACTGAGACCTTTAATTTGAGACCCCTCCCATCTTTCTGCGATTTGTACAACGCTCACGATTTTGCTCAAGAAATTCGGCTTACAGAATTATATATATACGAGTAGATTAACTTGATATTTAGAATGTCTTATTATATTTTGCGGACTGTTAGATGTAATTTGTTATTGTTTTGTAGCAATTTTTTATGTTTTACATACTCTTACATACGCTCATGGGTAGAAAGTTAAATCTAAATGTTAAGTCATTTATCCATTTAATGTTTTAAGATTGTATAACTGGAAATAATACATTTTTTATTTGTAATTTGTATATATTATTACTTGTTTTTATCAAACTGTAAATAATCAAATGGAATTTTCGATAATATTATGTATCAAAATTGTTATAATAAACTATGTTTTTTTTAGATTACTGTTTTGGATTACCTCTACCTACGGTAACTGTTTTTAAAAAAGTTCGTCATAAATCTCTTCCCTTTACTAACAGTAAGGCAGTTAAAAGTCTAGGTGAAGATAAAAAATAAGAAATCACACAAATTATTTGAGCGAAAGTTGTTCCAAATTTGTAATTTTGATTACTTAAACAGGAAGGGTAATACAGCCAAGTTTATTACAATATTGGAATGTTTATTTAAGAGACCTTAGTGCCACAAACATGCGCAAATTTTTCAATGCTGCAATTAGTTTCTTTGTATCTAGCAGTTGTGTTTAGTAAAAGAAGTACAAAAGTAGTAAAAAATGTTGTTTTCGAATTTTTGAGCAATTGCGTTTTTGGTGTACACCTTTAAACCAAGTTTTCGATCGCTTATAACTTCCAAAAGAGAGGGGCACTTTCTTTTGTGTGGTACAAAAAGGTACAAAAAAGTTAAAATATGAGGCATAATTAGTTATTCAAATTTTTATAAATTATAACTACCAATGAAGTTGGGTACAAAGTTTTTGTGGTACAAAAAAATACAGAAAATTTCGTATAAATATTTTTCCACTTTTGAGTACTGTACTAGTGTTTTTGGCGTAGACCTGTAAGCCGTCTTTGTTTTAATTGTGTAGCCTTTATTTTCGCGGTAAAAAAATTATTTTTGGTGGTACAAAATGGTACAAAAATAATACAAAAATTTGGTATAATTTGTTTTTCAATTTTGAGTACTTGTGTTTTTGACATAGACCTGTAAGCCGACTTTTAAATCGCTTATAACTTCCGAAGGGGAGGGGTACAAAAGTTTTTCTTGCGGTACAAAATGGCACAAAAATAGTACAAAAATTTGGTATAATTTGTTTTTCAATTTTGAGTACTTGTGTTTTTGGTGTAGACCTGTGAGCCGACTTTATAAAATTGTCTATAGTGCCATTATTTGAGTGGTACAAAATTTTTTATTTGTATTTTTGAAGAGTACAAAAATAGTAGAATAAGATAGCATTTTTTTTTAAATTCTGAACAAGTGTGTTTTTGGCGTAGACCTGTAAGCCGACTTTATTTTAATTGTGTAGTCTTTATTTTCGCGGTAAAAAATTATTTTTGGTGGTACAAAATGGTACAAAAATAGTACAAAAATGTGGTATAATTTGTTTTTCAATTTTGAGTACTTGTGTTTTTTGCATAGACCTGTAAGCCGACTTTTAAATCGCTTATAACTTCCGAAGGAGAGAGGTACAAAATTTTCTTTTTGCGGTACAAAAAGGTAAAAAAAGTACAAAATTCGGATATACGTTTTGTTATGGTTTTTTAAAGTCGGCTTACAGCTCTATACTGCTGATTCGAGGCCACGGGGGAGAAAGAATATTAAAAGAGAACTTGAACTGATCCCGCTGCAGTTCATGACGAAACAATTATGCCTACTGTAACTTAAATAGTAAACATAAATAATTCTCCTGGGTTGCAAGCGCTGCAATATATTGTAATGCAGTAGATTACAGTTCTACAACGAATGCTATTTGGAGAGCTATCAAGTCAATGGAGTGTATTTCCACGACTCTTAGATAAATATGTTCCCTCTGGTTGTTCCTCGGCTCAAACAGACTTTCATCTCATAATAATTTAATGGTTTGTTCTGTAAACTCACCTTGAGAAAAACGTTATGCAAACTGTTGCTAATTTTATGCTATGGAAATACTCCAATAACTATTTTTTTTCTTTTTGTTTAAACGCAATCGCTAACTTTTACGTATAAAACTTCTTAATTTATTCTTAAAGTTTTGTAATGATCTGTTAAAAGATATTCCCTTTGAAGTTAATGGAAGGACATTGATAATTTAATTATTTAGCTTCAATAGAGGCGAATTCCGTGATCAATTGCACTAAATGGATTCAAAATATGATATTAAAATAAGATACTTTATATAAATGTATTTTTAAGCTTTTAAAAAAATTCTAAGATTGATGAAAAGTCAGAGAATGTTTGGAATATCAGCATAGCATTTTAACCATGGTTTAGTTATTCATATTTCAATTTGTGTAACTTCTACCATACTAGTCACATTACTAATGAATTAAATGACTAATTAAAAACTACTGCTTCAAAGAAAATATCTGAAGTACACCTACAGAATTTAAAATTGATATCAATTAAGCTATGTGAAATATCTTATTGAAATATATGTTTTTTTATTTTATTTTATTTTTTTATGAACACTTATCAAACTTTTACATTCAATAAAATTTAGCATAAAATTAACATAAAATAAAATTTGGTCAATAATCGAAAAATTGTAAATTTTACTTTTAAGTTTATGTGATTACAAAGTATTTTACGATAGTAATTTGCTGTTCTCTCTACGGTTAATTTCCTAATTTATAACAAGATTAAGTGATCAAAAAAGTTTTTAATTAATATTGGTCATTATATTAAACTAATAACGGTTAGACAATGGATTCAAGAAAATATAAGACAGTAACCAAAACCGGGTCGTTGCACACTAATTTTCTGAAACTTTATTGAACTTTTCCAATTCAACTTCTGGATGGATTATAGGGCACATAATCCTTTCAAACAGAGAATTGAACCTAATTGTCTACATTCATACTCGTAGTTATGCATATATTCAATAAAAATCTAATATTATTATAGTTTATGCCATCCTTAGACATAAATTTCGATAGTCAAGATATCGAGTGGAGAAACTAAAGCAGTCTATAACAATACGTTTTACAATGACATTAATAGAAACTTGAATATACGCTACATACTATTCAACGTCTTGACAAAAATTTAAATTTTAAGGTTGGAGCTGAAGCTTTGTGTAAGCGGCCACGTGTTCACGAAACTAACGCAAGTTTATTCCAACGGGAGTATATTTATTTAAAATTAAGTCTCGATTCCCTCAATAGTCACTTTAGGAAAGATCTAAATTTATAAGCTTTAAGGCCTTAAGTATAAGGTTGAACTTTTAGTAAGAACTCGTTTATTCAATTAAATAAATCTCGAAACTTTATTTCTGAAACTTTCTTAATATCTCTTTAATGAAGTCCTTGCCTTCGGCAGTTAATTAAGTTGATGTTGCCATATTTCCTTCGGCTCATATTGAATTACTAGACCCATTGTAATTAGTACGATTCATCTTATATTTTATTGCAAGTTTAATCTTCTTAATAAAAACGTTACTATCACTTATTGAATCGGTCCCCACGAAATATCTCGAGTTAAGAGAAAGATAGGGTAACTTATGATGGCTCATTTTAAAGCTTGAGATCCAAGGACGCAAGGAAAAATACTAGAATTATCAAAAGTTACCTGGGCTTCGCCCCATTGGCCCTTTGAAATTCTAATGTTAATATAATGGGAAGAAGTTTTTAGATTTACACGTGTGATTAAGCAGATGTTTCTGTGTATATTTTTTATCATAAACTCAGCTGGATACTGAGCAGATATTTTGAGTTAGGATAACCATATGATTATAACTTTTTAAAATTGGTAATGCACTATAAAAAACGAAAACACTAATCTATATATTAATACGCAAGCATGTTTCATTTCCTCCTTTTTTCTCAGCTCGTGTGCATCGTAGGATGAATCCGAGCATACCGTTAGAAAGGTATAGTCCTGTAGATGAGCAGAATCACATTCTAATTCACATCGGACTCCAGGGCTACGCCCCACAGGCTTTCAAAGTTCCAATGTTAATCTTATGGAGAAAAGAGAAATGAATGAATCATTAGACAGCTGCTGTAAAAACAACTGCTAGAAAATTAAGAAGAACAGATGTTTTAGTTCTAAAACGTTTTTAAGCTTCTTGGGTCCAGATCAACTGAAATTTTGATCGAATTTCGATCAGGAGGCGATCTCTAGTTGTCATAAACAGATTACGGATTTACAGGAGGTCTCATCTTCGTGACCCCATCTATGTCATTAAGGAAACAGGAGTAGAATGATTTTTATGCTGAATATACCAAAGTTAAAATTGGCTTAGACGTAGCTTGGTTGATATAATGATTAATTGTCTTTACTAAGTGAATGTCGTTTAGTTATTGCGTTACTGCTTTATAAATTGGCTATTAAGTAGTTTGAGTTGAAGAGTTAAATGGTTTTGTTGAGTGTTTGTTTATTTTTGACTGAATTATACTATGGCATTATATATAAACTACTAACATTGGATAACCTCCGTATTAGGAATATTTTATTTGGTTTTATCCATTCACTTATTCTTTCTTTACGTATGTCGTAGGGAAACAATAAACGCCCGTTAATCCATAATGAGGGGGAGCTTTTCATGTAAATAAGCAAGATAAGCGAAAACAAACAATATAACAATTAATCTTCTAATTCATTGACGAACAGACAAAATTGACTACAATCAAAGCACGAGGGATGCCGGTGGCACTGAGCGTAAAAGGACATGGGGGAAATAAGGGGCACGACAGGGGGGGGGGGCACAGGAGATCACGGATATACGGGGAGGGACGGCACGGGACCATGGGGAGCTTAGGGGTTTCGGGGATATGGGGGCACGAGGGTTACGAGGAGTGTTGGTGACACTGGATACAGGAAAGGCATGAGGGGAACGGTTGAGGCATGGGGGACATAGGGGCCCGTGGTAGCGGGGGGTGCGGGGGCGCAAGGAGTACTAGGGGCGTCGCGTCGGTGGCAAGAGGGGTAGATGGGCATGGGAAGCACGTGGCGGCGCGGGGGTGGAAAGGCGCAATGGGCACTAGGGGCGTCGGTGGCACGGGGCACGATGGGCATGTGGGCATGGGAGTAGCGTGGGTGAGGGGGCATAAAGGCACGAGGGTTGTCGGGGGCACTGGGGTTAGGTGGGAATGGGGGCCAAGTTGGAGGCATAGGTATATAGGGGGCATGGGGAGGAATGGTGGGAATGGGGGCATGGGAATGGGGGCACAAGGGGTACTAGAGACAGCGGTGGCACAGAAGGTGGTTGGGCAAGGGGGGCACGGGGGAAGAATGTGGAACATAGAGGGCACGGGGGCCACGGGGAAGAACTGCGGGTATGTGGGCACGCGAGAATGGGGGGCACAGGGGCATGGGGGGCTCGGGGGTACTGGGGCACGGGGGTACAGGAAACACGGACACGAGAGGTGAACGGGGCCACGGGGAGCCATGTGGTCACGGTAAGTGGGGGGGGGGGGGCACAGGGCTTCAGGATGAAGAAGTGTGCAGTATTAATGGGCTTATGTCGTATTGAACAATATTATTTACTTGAGTTACAAACTCATCATGACATAGTTAAGGTTAAAACCTTTTTCACCGCTTCCGGTAGTCCGGTAGTGCAATAATGTTTCTTTTCTTCCACAAAATAGACTACTGCATTTTAATACAGGGGAAATTATTGGTAGATTACTGATTTGATACCGGCACAAAGTTTCAAGATTAAGAAATATTTTATTAGAAAATCCAAACGTCTAAATTCACACTACAGCTTTAGAAAAATACGATAATACTGCAAGGAGGTGGTAATTTAAACTTATTTGTGGAGACAACATCATTATATTTATTTTTAGGGGCCTTTGCCCCTACAAGCTACTAGTTTTAAATTTAATTCTGTTACTAATAATTATAAATCCACATATATTTCCTACCACTTATCAAAAGATATTTAAAAAATAGCTAATCTATTTTTTAAAGAGTGATCAAATACATCAGATCTTCTTGAGGATTTATTTTTAAAGTTGATTGTTCTATTTATTTTATGGGAGTTAATGATTATAAGAGGACGAAGGGATTATAAATAATTATGTTTCAGACATATCAGATCTTCAAAAGATCTAGGATGACGGCTTTTTTGTTATCAATAAATTTACACCGATGAATCCTGTAACATAGTTTTAGGACTTATTTATTAACAATTTCTTTGATAGTCTCTCCTGAGTCTGAAGCCTTAATATTAATCTAAATGGCAAGCAAGGGTTGGTAAGAAAAATGAAATTGTTTAAGTAATAAAGAACTTTGTTATAAGTTTGACCTCAAACGAACATCCGGTTCTAAGATGGCAGGTGATTAAACTGGAAATTTAAACCACATTAAAACGCATTAAAATTCACTAATATCTGGCTAATTCAGCATTTTGAGGTTGGGTGCAAATTTCTCTGCATTTAAAATCATTATAAAGTAGACTAAATAGTTTTACTGCAAGATTTCTCTGGTAACGTTCCTTAAATGAAGTCGTAGATAAAATTTAATTGTTTATGTCACATCAAATATTTTTTATTAAAATCAAAGCAATTGCCCCAAACCCGGCCATAATATTTTGAACACTTCTTTCTGTTAGTTAGTATCAGCCTTCAGTCTTCTCAGTTATTGAATTTGAATTTTGTATGTGATTTAATTAATATTCAAGCTTGTTTGAAATACTTGTAACATTTTTTCACCTGCTATTTATGAACCGGTTACCTTCAACTAGTTAATAATAGTTGTATGGTTATTAGAGCAATTAACTGTTAGTTCTCCTTTCCTGAAAGGCCTGCACTTTTTTGTTTTCTTTGCAGGTGGACCAAAGGCTTAACGTAACTGACGAACCACAGAAGCGGCTGATTTTTTTGCCCAAAACCGGGATTTGAACTCGGACCCGCCGGGTGATAACCCAAAGCTCTACTATTGAGCTACGGCCTTTAACTAGTTGAAGTTGGGTTAACGCTATTATTTTTAAATACTTGAAAATTTAAGGTTGATGTACGCAGCCTACGTTGATGTATGCTTATGTTTATAATTTCCTGCCTACTTATCGTAGGCCATAACAGGAAAAATGTGTAATCACTGAAAGTTTGTTAAAATAGTATTTTGTGTCCTAGTATTTTAATAATTCCTGTTTAGTCGGCATATCTTGATTAATAGAAATAGTTACAAACGTCCTGGGACATTAAATTCAATTTGTGCATAAAAACTTTTTTTTAGAGTAATGTTCCAAACCAAAGGAAATTTTTCAACCTGTGATATAGGACAAAAATGGCTAGATATAAATTTGATGAACTGGCTGGCAGAATCCAGATAAGAACTTGTTGGTCGTTTCAGCTTCATTAAGGTGAAACAGCAGGCTAATTCCCTCTGTCGCTGTCTTTTTCTCAATCAACTAATTCAAATGTAAAATATTTAGCTTTTTTCCTTAATTGTTAAGCTTATATTTATGCATCCAAATGTTTTTAAGTGGCAAAGAAACTACAGCACAAAATTATATGAGAATACTGAACCTTATCATGCTTTTTATATCGGGGGTGTCGCAATTTAATCGGCAATAAATCGATCAATCAAATCGACGATAGCATCAAAAGTTCCAGGAGCCTTATCTTACATTAAACCATAACAACCGAGCAAGCAATTGAATGTCTTTAATATTTCGAGATTGCGGAGTCTGCAATTTTAATAGCAGTCAGCAAAATAATAATAATAATAACAGATTATTCATAAAACTTTATTCCAAATGCTTTTAATGATTTTGTGTATGCTTTTAAAAGTACAATTGCAATGTATCTTCGACGTTATTAATACTACGCAATCTTGTAGTATCACATTGGATGTATTGTTATTTTTCTTCGTCTCGCTCCATTGTATGAGGTCTAATTTGAAGTAAGTTAAAAACAATCTGTCTGATATATCTGAAGTATGATATAAAAAAATCTTATCCATTGTTTATTTTTCGCTATATATGTTTGTTACATTTCCGTTTCTTTATTCGTGAGAACCTTTCACTTTCAAGCAGAGAATGTACACATTGTACCATCTCGGCTCTACAGTATATATTATTAGCATGGTACTATTTTCATACACTGTTTTTTACTAAAATATAAAGTTAGTTAGGCAACATAGTTTAAAATATTATTTAGTTTAAAACGTTGAGAAATATTATCTTTGTTATACTTACTCCACGTGAACTCGCGATTTAAAATAGAACCTGAGCGAGTATCGTCGGACCAGCCGGGGTTGTATCGTAAAACAGATCATATACCGACAACAGAGCTGCAGTTTACTGCCTTTCGGCGCTCCAGTGGCTCGTTCCTGTTATGGTATTGTCTCATTGTTTCCTAGTGTTATATTGGAAAAGAGCTGCTTCCAGCATTTAGGTAGTGTATTGTGAGAAAAGTGTATACATTTGAAACACGGTAGGATAGTCACGTAGTATCTCGATCAGTATTAATTTTTTTCGCTTTGCTGAGCAAGGCAGCAGGAGTAGATTAGAATAGAACTTTTGTAAAGATTTTGAGGATTATTAGAAAATTAATTTTATTGTGTGGCTAAGTTGTTTTAATAAATTATGACAATGATAACTTTGAGTATTGATTAAATACTTGATTAGTACTAGTTATTACTCAAACATGATCCTTACTAGTCAATCTAGAATATTAATATTTTTACGAGGTCAAGTATAATCATGTTGGTAAGTGCCATATGCCTGTATTGACAAATTTTAATAATATTCTAGATTGACGTGAGGATGATGTTTGATTAATAACTGATACTAATCAAGTATTAAATCCCTATATAGTTTAATTAATGATATTACGATAGTATAACATAAAGTACAATTAAGTACATAAGTAGTATTCATCCGTGCTGGCCGAACATTCCTGACACACTTGTGAGGCTAACACTAAAAATCATTCAACAAACATTTGCAACAAACAACCACCTTACATATAATTTACATTTTGAATAAATACAAACAACAACAAATGTTTATCAGAATACTGTTCGGTGAACATGTTCGGACAGTGCGGACGCGGCTTTATTAAACATTAAATACAGCTTTATTGTTCTTTAAATTAAAAATACAACATGGTTTAAAGCAATCTTGATCTTCATAAAGTGATTTCATAGAAATAAAACTTTTGAAAACCTTACAAATTATGAAAATCATTTATACCTCTTAATATACTAACCCTATTTTCATCATATACTCCTCCTTAGTTTAATCCAAGCAAACATTCACTCAACCGTTTTTTTTTTTTTTTTTTTTTTTTTAATATTCCAAGTAGAGTATAGAGTATGATGAAGCTCAAGTCGTTATATCGAACTGGAGCCCAAACGATTGTAAGCTATTCGCTAGATGCTTATGAAGGATTACCTTCTAACTCGTTGTTAGGGAAGTTATTTTCCAGTTTTAAGACAATTTGTGATTTTTAACATTTTCTGCATTAAGTGTAAAAACTATTATAGCTGAGAAGTTTGTGAAATAATTTTAATAAATTAATATATTTTTATAATTTGATGACAATGGTTTTTTTTATAACGAAAGGTGTAAAGTACCACAATAGCGAGAGAAGAGTGTAAGATTTACTCTATTAAATGAATAACTGTTATTAAAAATGTTAAGTGTGTACAGTTATTTATTATTGATAAACATTATGGGAAGTATAAAATATTCAAATTACAATTTATTTATGGAAGTAGTAAACAAAATTTAATCAATTAAAACTATAATAATTCATGAAGTTGTTGTGCATTATTCTTCACTTCATTTCCAACTACTTCTATCTTTCCTACCATTCAACCAAAAAATAAAAAATCTTTGGACGGTGAAAAATATTTTGTCCGTGCAAACAGTACTTGTATTAGAGTATAAGATAATGATAACGGCGTTGTTCACTGAAAACGACATTATATTTCATACGAAAGGTCTAGTTTCATTGAAGTTACTGGTAATGATTTGTCCCCATAGCAAAAAGTACATTTAAAACGTTGTAATGTGAATTGAAGATGTGATTTTTTAGAAAAACGTTATGTATTTATTCCAAAACGGATTCTAAAGATATTTCTACTACGACTCTACGTAAATACTTTACCTTTCAATATACATATCCCAAAGTAAACCGTTTGAGTGATTTGGAATTTTGAAAAACATGGCTTATATAGAACATTTGTTATGATATACCCTTCGTCTGTTTTCCAATGGTAAAAAAATAATGACTTCGTAACTCAAATATAATGTTTATATCTATTAAAAATATGTGAAATCATCAAATTTTACTAATGATTCTGAATGTTCATATTAATTATTGGTATTATTTTGTTTATCGCTTAACTTTTATACAAACATGCTAATGTTGCATATCAATTCTGTTATTATTATTTTTTTTATCATCCTTTCATTGTGAAATTTATCATTTTATTCTTATATTATAGGACTATAGACTGTGCCTGTAAGTTAATATTTGATTATTTAAGTTATACATCTAATAATGTCATGAAAGATCTGATTGCAACTTAGCTTACTAACTACTAGCTTAGTTAGTTAGGTAGCTATTTAACTAGTATTTTCAACTATGCATAGAACATATTATAAAAGAATTTTTATTGATGTGAGCTGTGGAGTTTGTAAGCTCTGTAAGCTCTGGTTAAAATGATACATTTGACTAAAATAAATGCCTCAATACTTTTTTTAATTCAAATGTTTTTTTTTATTTTTATTTCAAGATTTGTAAAATACACGTTTACTTTAATCACAAAGTGTAATGTGGGAACTGTGGGGTGGCCGGTGCAGTACGTCGTCCCTCAGTAGGCCACGCGAGTATTATCGTTAACCCTTTGAGACAATTTAGTAGCTGTTTAATGTCTTTCTATTTCAGTAGATTGCCTAACGGTAACACAACCTTTTTAAGCTCCTTGCTTACATATCTTTTAATAACGTTTCAAGTGGATTAAAAAAAGTAGTTGGATAAGTATCAAATTTACATTTATGAAACTAACTTGTGAAACTTTGTAAAATTCTTATATTGCAACATATAATCTTAAATTAAAATATATACGAAATTAAAATCACAAAAATACTAAGAAGAAAATTCTTACGAATGTGATTAAAAATCTGAATTAAATAACTTTGCGACTTATAACATTAATAATCTATAATAATAAAATGAATTCCAATGAATAAAATCGTAAATGATAATAAAATATTTTTTGTTTAAAACAACAAAAGCAGAGCTTGAGGGTTATGTCGAGCCTAAACTGTATAGAACTCAACTTTATCTCCAAACTGAAAACACTGCAGGCGTCGTTGCGGTCACCAGCAACAATGCCTCGGACGGCCTCTCTCAAACTTCATCTAAGGCCTCATAAACTGTTTAATGATCTTCTTACCATCATTATGGAAAATAAATTGTGTATTATTCCCAACCAATGCGTATAACTCTTATCTTAAAAAATACCCAGTTTATTTTAATAAATAGTGCTTTTTTCATAATGTAGTGACAGTTAACTTAAATTTTTTATAAAAAATATATTCTTGAAAACACTTATATGTTTTACCTTTTATTCAATGATGTGTTATTATTGCTAACAAAAACAGTTTTATAACATACATATTCTGTTTAAATGCCAAATACTCAACAAATAAATGTGTTGTAGTTTTTATTTTAGATAAAATAAAATTTATTTTCATTTTACAGTAACCAACATTTTATTATAAAGATGCATTTTTATATTTTTGTAGTGACTGTTTAATTTAACTAGATAAAAGACCATGCTCAGTTACAGCAAAGCATCGCATACCAAAAGTGAGGTCATCAAACGTATTAAAACTACTCACAGCTAGCCCCCAAAAACTGAAATTTTAAACTGATTGTTTTTCTCTTCGGTATAATTAAAAAAAGGAACGGTTTTCATATATGGTTTTCTTAAATGGCTCTCCGTCTTAAACAAAGTTTACTTAATACATCACATGATTAATTTACTTTTAATTTAACAGTTTCAAATTGGCCATATTATCATCTGTCCAAGTTTTCCACTTCAAGTTTATAGGGTGTTTATTTTGTGTATGTTTCATGTTTATAGATCCGGCAAGTAAAATAATCACCAGAATATACAATATTTGTTTTTAAAGGATAAGTGCGATTTTGTACCGATATGCAAGAGTTGCAGCATCGACCGAAATACTAACCTTAAAGGAGAGGATATATTTATTGTTTGCAGATTAAGGTTATTTATAGAATGCTACTAATTGTAAAACTGTAAACAAATAAATACTTGATAAAAGTTATGAAAATTTTGTTAGATTGAAAATTGAAAATTATACGGGAAAAGCTGTTTTTATTAGTTTCTAGTGTGTAAGATAACGTTTACCCGTTTTTAAGACACGTCCTTTTTACGATAAAATCTATCACTATTGTGAAGTACAGGGACTCTACTGGTTATTGTCATATTAGAACCTTGAGGGTTCAAAACCGGTGATCTTAAAAAGGGGGATTAAAAGGCACAAAATATGTTTGAACAATATTTTAAAAGTAAAATTTTCTAGCGTGATATATTATTACAGTAATTAAGGTTTTAAGATTATATATTAGTAACTTATAAAAACAACAAGATTTTTGCACGTAAAGCAATATGAAATTGAGACATTGGTAATCTGTCGCAATCAGTATTCTAAGATAAGACACAGTAATCGGTAATACGTAACCTGAATTCAAGATCTATGACATCATTTAGCAACCAAGTCATATTAAAAGTGAAATATCACCGGATCTCTACCATTATTACGCTTTTATGATGTTATTTTCTTCCTCGAGAAAACCTGCAATCAATTTATTTGAAATTAAATTGCTTTTGGATCCATTCTTATGAGCCGGCAAAGTGATATTAACAAGAAATTTAAATCTTTAACTAACCTTCGTACTTTCGTCAAAGGACTTCAGGTCATTGCGTCATTTTAATAATGAAACAGCTCCGTATTTAAATATTCCTTAAATTGAAAATATACTAATGCAATTAAGAGGATTTATCAGTTGCGGCCAAGTTGTTTCCAAAGGGATTCACAGGATAATGTTAGGGATATGTTGCCTTTCTCATCCCTCCGGACAATATTTGGTCAAAGTTTAGAGCTCTCAAGACTTTGAAAGTGACTTGGATAATTTATGCTTACGACCTTACGTGACCTATATCTAACATTTGTTATATTTATTATCGGTGTTTATTTCCTTGAGAAGGTTTCGATGAAATATATTCCGTCCTTAAAATGAAAAGCTGTTATGAATTTATGTAAGGTCTATGAATAAACCAAGATAGATGATTCTTTGTCAATTAAAAAGAACATAACACGACAAACAAATACAATGAACGCATATTACAACTGAGTAAAGAGTGTAAAAATTAAGGCACTAAATAATAACACTAATGAAAAGATGAGACACTAAAGAAGACGGAAAGCAAGATGAGGAATGTTAAATATTAAAATATGCTTGAGTTTTTTTAGATTGCATTGTTAGGCATGTTAATCATATCAAAATTAAAGGTCTTGCTCAGCAATTACAATTATGTAAACAAGGCCCCTAATATAAAATCGAGTCAAAAAGAACAGGTAATTAAAATTGCAAAAGTCATGTGAACAAACAAAATATAAAATGCCATAAATTCCGAAATTACTGGCCTTTATAGAGTTAGGGTTTGACACATATTTCTAAACTCAAATGCGTTTAAAACTATATATGATATAAGAAAGTCTCATAAAGTTTCATTCAAGACCCTTTATAGGTTATACCCAAAGTAAGTCTTGGATTAAACTTTTGGATATTGATGGAACACACATAAATGTAAACATCTTTATGTTTAGAAAAATATGACACAAATCCGGCCATTTATGGTTTAAAATAAAAGTGCCGGCTATAAAACTGAATAACAAACTTTTTTGCAATAATTTTACCGAAATCGATATTATATGTGCATTCCTCTGTGATTTCAGTGGCCATTGATTTGTGTTTTAAATATAGCAAATACAAACATCATTTTTAACATGGGCAACAAACGTACATGTTTTGTTAACAAACTTTGCCTTAAAGATAATTTTTATCTAAAGGCGTTGTCTTTTTGTTCAAAACCCGAGTTTACTTTACAAAAACATAAGGGAAATCATAAGACAAAGTTAATAGCTTACTTTGCGATGTTTTAGTAAATGAAATCATGAATTTAAAGAAGTGGCCGTAGGAGATTGTTGTAACGGTATCGACGAAGGATCGCATACGTTAACTTGGAGCGTCAGTAACAAAACTGCCTCAAGCACTTCCTTATGCTTTATTTCCCTGACAGTTTATCGTCCGCGAGGCTTTCACAACAGGTTTAGAAACTTTTGAACTAAGACTCACCCGTTCGATGTTATTCCTCACTGGCAAAAAGTATTATTAGTTTAAAAGGTTTAACTTTACTAAACAGTTTTAAAAAGTATTAGTTAGTTTCAATATGTTAATTGATTTGTTTAGAGGATTGACTAGACCAGTACCATTGATTATGTACACTAAAGTGAGTAGACTTCTCATAGCGTAGGAGTGTGTGAAACCTATTGACGGTGGTGCGATCTCGTGCGGCGTACATGGAGGTACACGTAACATATGATAGATAAATCAGTATTACCACTCTTCTCAACCAAGGATGAAACATTTTAAGACTGAAAGTTATGTTTATGTTTTGGTAAAGTGTTTTTGCAGCACTGTAAATTCAGCTGAATAATACCAACATCGATGGCAGCGACTCTGGTGCCGCGTACACCGAACTTCCAAATTTTTGCCTCAAACTTAATGCATTGGATGAGACGTCTATTCACGTTAGTGTACATAGTCAATGCCAGTACCGTATATGTATGTAAAAAAAAAAAAAAAAAAAAAAAAAAAAAAAAACTGTACATTTACTTCAAAAGGTGAACTTTCTTTTTTAAAAGCTTAGAAAACATGCAGTAGGTTTTTAAAGAGTTTATGCCATTAAATATGAAAAAAATAAAGGTTGGCAATATACCGTTTTTATCACATAAAATAATTTATAATTTTTCCAAGTAGACAAACACTATAATATATAATTAGTTATATTAAATAAATATATGCGGAATGTGGGTGTGAATGTTAAACCAACTGTTATAATGAAATCTTCATATAAAAAATTATCTGCTATTTATTTGATCATCAGTAAATCGTTGTTTGTCTATTTATTACATTTATTGGTACAAATAACATATTATAACATCAAATCAATACTAATTTATATACAATGTGTGTTTAAGTAGGTAAAAATTATTTAAAAAATTAAAATATATTGTCAAATTTTGGTCCGACCGAAAAAAAGAGCACAACCTTTATTTACAATTAGTGCTACAGAGTTTTTATCTACACACTACACTAAAAGGGTAATGCTGAACAGATGAAATGAAACCATTACTGTCACTGATCAGAAACTACTAGTTGTTGCTAATACTAGAAATTATTAGTTAACGACAGAAACTGCAGATGTAACAGATATCAAACCCGGCAAATACGCGATATCCGGTACACCTCTAGTAGAAGAGAAGAGTTCGGGGTCACGTTTAGAAAAGAATAGAACGAAATTGAATATTGTTTTGTAACGCAAAATACTTTGTAAATACAGTGTGTGGCAAAGGTAGAGGGACACATCTCATGGAAGGTCAGATATCAATTTCCTCGCCTGCCAGGTTAAAATGATATAATATGGCAACCTTAATGTATCTCCCACAATATTACATAGTAGTAGTTAAAGGGAATATGCTATTAATATTGTTTAAAGGTAATGCATTTCATGAGAGATGCCTATGGCTGAACCACGTTTTCTATTAATAATTTTTCATTTCCAGAACAATGATAGTATTAAAAACCCTTAATAGCTAACATCAAACTTTTCAACAATGAGAAGTAAATTTTCATGTTAAAATTAATATACTAATTAGAATAATTAATTAAAACTTTCAGCGTCATAAATTATGTGGTGGATAATGTGAAAATATGCAGAACATAAAAAGGGTTTAACATTTTAAGACCTTCTTAGGAATGAATGAATGAAAAGTTTGTTGTTCCTTCATTTAACATAAACATACATGAAAATTATAACGTAACGGTATAAACACAATGATTAAATTTCAAGTTATTAAACTACTAAACCAACATTTAATCAATATTTAAAAAATGAACAATTTCTATAAATTACATACTAATATAATAGGTCTAGTAATACAAGGTACTTTTGAAGAAACAATAGCAAAGTATTGCCCCAAGGAATAACGGGGTTCGGCCGGGGCCTTCTTAGGTTATTCTAATGGGAAAATGTTAAATTTCAATTATTGATAGCGCCTTTCTTTGAAGACCGTTTCTCATGAATTTTTTGTAGAAACAACTACAGACAGAGCCCTATCAAACGACACCATTAACTTTAAAATCGGAGTAGGAGTTCCAATTAAAAAATAAAAAACCCTCACCGTATTAAAAAAGTATAGATAGGTTTTTTTGTTATTTATTATTAGGTGTTGTAATGTTATTTTAAACAGTTTTGTTTAAATATTTTATCGGGTTACATATCTCTCTTATCAATTAAGTTGTTTTTCTCAATATTTGGTTTTACCTTACGATTATAGCTTAAGGGCCATTTGCACAAATAAATGATAAACCGGATTAAATTTAATCTAGATTAATTCAGTTAAAATCAACTGGAGGTGTAAGTTTAAACTATGCGTGTGCAACTGACTTTTAGGTTAAACTTAGGTTTAAATCGAAAATCAGGTTTAAACTAAATTGGTGCAAACGGCCCTAAAAAGTTCTTTTTCCGGTAAATTTCTCATGGGTCTTAATATTTGGGACTGTTACAGCATACTTACAAAACTATAAGCGTAAGAGGACACACTGCTGATACAAAGGTTGTCAACTGTAGTTACGAATATAAATATTTCATAACTAGGCTTTTCATTTAGGGCAAGTTTGGAAAGTCGGCTCAGATCCTACCACGATATTACATCGCAACTCAAAATTAAGACGATTCTTTTGGTTTTATAAGGTTTTTATTACACACAAAACATGTTAAGCGTATTTTTGAGGTAGATTATGTACTAAACTACATAGTTGTCGAATAAATAGGAAAACTAAATATTTCTTGAATATACTTCTTAAGTTAAGGCAACCGCATTTAAAGTTCAATATATCTCAACAAAATACTTGTTTACCACAGGTTATATTGTAAATGTCACGAAAAAGCAGTACTTTTTACTCGTATTATTGAAAATAGCGTTAAGACTTACCTAAAACTAAAACTCCTCGTATTTTTTGTTTTTGTAAGATTGTTTAGTATGGGTTAGTACTTTCAAACCTTTAAAGATGCCTTTTTTAATGATTTTTAAACTATAATTAATATTAACCATAACATTAATCATAACTGTTTTATTATTTGAGTTAGGTATACTTTTTGGTGGCAAAGAAGTAGCATGGCACTACAATTTATATATGCTCTAAAAGTAACTTCAAACTCCGTTTCGAGATCGATGACTTCCTTAACCGTTTCCATTAACCAGACTAAACCAGTTTGTATGGCCAACTTATAATGCTAATTAGGATTTAATTGTTTAGAATCGTTCTTTCCGAATCTAATGTATTTATAGGTTTTGGCGAATTCTTCTATAGGGGAAAACGCTATTACGGTATTACTCACGGTAAGACCTAAGCCCGTAACCATGTTACTTTTTTTTGAGGTCCCTTGAACCAAAAACACTGGTTGCTTAAATTCATAATCCCGTTCAAATTTGAATTCGTTAAAGTTTCGGGACCCGATTAGACGCTTAATTTTGAAGGAAGCCTTCGATTTCGATGAAATTCAGTGCGAAGGTGTAGGGTAACGCTCTTCAGGTTAAGGTCGAAACCCAGGTTGATCGGACTGTGCGAAAGGGTTTTATGGGGTTTCAAAGGGGTCGAAGTCGGGGTTTTGAATTTTATCAAACTTAATTTTTTAAATCCGCCAAATCTACCAAAGACCATGAAATAGCTTTAACAAATAAACAATTTCGTACTTAAATCATTAAATTAGCTTCATTTCTTACGGAGAAAGAAAAAAAATTGTCAACAAAATCAATAAACTTTTATAGATTGCTTATTTTTTACATTTTTTTATAAAATTTCGTATATACCTTCATTAGGTGCTGAGTAAATAATATTTGGTCAAAACACCCCATGGCAGCAAACCTATACACTAAATCCCATGACATTTTAATGGGAAGTAAATATAAAATGAATCAAGAATCAAGAACGTTTATTTGTCATAAAACTATACAAATAGCATTGACAAATGGTCATTTGGTTTTAACATACAATAATCAGTGATTAACATAATTAAAATTAAATCACACCTCTAACTAAAAAGTAGTCTTATCTGTTAAAAACTCCTGGACGCTGTAATATTCCTTGAGGATCAAAAATGATTTTAATTTGCTCCTGAACCTGTTCACATCTCTTTCTTTTTTAATTTCTGAGGGCAATGCATTGAAGAGCTTAACAATACTGTAAAAGGACTGTTTTTAAAAAAAAAAGTGGTGTTGTGGTGAGGTATGGATAGAGTGTAATTTGCATGTGTAAGTCTGTAGAGATCGTTATTACGAAATTGAAATAAATGACTATTTTTTATGTAAAATGAAAGACTTTCATAAATGTAAAGTGAAAAAAACGTGAGCATTTGGTTGTTTGAAAAGACCCCTCTACATGAATCAGTTGATCTCATAGAAAAATTAATCTGATTGCTTTTTTTTTGAAGACGAAATATCATCATAGATTGATTTGTTTCGGCTCCCCAAATTACAATGCCATAGCTGAGGTGAGGATAAATGCACCCGAAGTAAGCTATCAGGAGAACACTGACATCAGCAAACATTGATAAACGACGAAGAATAAAAATCCCACTATTAACTCTGCGACAAACCTTAGATACATGTTCAGAAAAATTCAGACTTGAATCAACAACTAGACCCAAGAAGTCTGTGCTCGTACAAGAATCTATTTGGTTCTCACCAATGAATATGCTAGATGTGTAGTCAAGTGTGTTTCGTAACTTAAAATCAATGAAGTGAGTTTTTCCAGCATTTACACAAAGATTGTTGTCAACCAGCCATTGAAAAAGTAAAACTGCATTGAATGAAGGACTCCATTTCAAGATAATTGCGGGAGGAATTACTTAAGTTCAAAGACGTGTCATCTGCGAAAAGGCAAAGGTCAACATTTGATACACTCGAGTGACATCGTTCAAAAACAGTAAAAAGAGGACCGGCCCAAGCACAGAGCCCTGGGGGACTCCACAAGTGACGGCAATTTCACAGGATCTTTCAGAAGAAATGCATTTGTTATGATCTAAATATGGTATCTGCACGGCTTGTGTTCTGCCCTCTAAGAACGGAGATATCCAACTCAATGCATTGCCTCTAATACCAAAGTGGTCCAACTTTCTCAAAAGCAATCGATGATTCACCATATCAAAGGCTTTACTCATATCAAGAAATATCCCAAAAACATGCTTATGCTCATCAAGTGCCTTAGATACACTTGATTCAAAGCTGTACATTGTATTGACAGTAGAAGTGTTTTTTTGAAACCCAAACTGCTTCTCAAACAGCAAGTTATTACACACTAGGAAGGGATAAAGACGGTTCAAAAACAACTTTTCCAAAACCTTAGAGAATGTAGATGTTATTGAAATTGGCCTGTAATTGTTTTTATCAGTGGTTTTACCTTTTTTGAAGAGAGGTTTCACCACTGCCAATTTGAGAGATTTGGGAAATTTTCCTTCAGCAAAAGAAACATTGGCCAGATGAGACAAAGGTCCTGCCAAACATTCAGATACCCTCTTAAGTAAATTTGATGACATACCATCTTCACCAGCCGAATTACTATTTTTTAGAGACTTAATCACTTGTGATACCTCCTCCTCGCTAACAGGATGTAAGAAAAGACTCGAACATGAAGGAGGTATAAGAATAGAACGGTTTAATGCAGTTGGATCACCGACAAAGGTTTGAGAAATATTGGTGAAGAACGCATTGAAATCATTAGCAACGTCCTCAGGCCTGGAGTAGAGGTCCCCACTATCAGATTCAATCACGAACGAGTTAAAAGCCTTGGTTGCAGTTTTATTGGGAATGGTTTCATTGACTATGTCCCAAACCGCCTTGGACTTACTGTCAGAAGAGTTAAGATGAGCGACAACATTTTCTGATTTTGCCTTTTGCACTGCAACCCTAAACTCCTTTTTTAGATTTATATACGAGATTCTTAGGGGGTGATCATGTGGAAGATCTTTAGTTGAATAATACATCTGAAGAAGAGTCTTTCTATCTAGTAACAAGGAATGATCAAGTTTGATTTTCGTAAATAATTTTTTTGGGCGAATCTTAGATTTCTTGTTCGGAAAAGAGAGTTCGAAGTAATAATTTAAGCTGCAATTAAAAGATTCCAACTTATCATCAATACTAGTTGATGAAAAAACTTCATCCCAGTGTTCAAATTTTAGAAAATGATTAAAAATGCGACAATTGTCCTCACTGAATATTCTTTTAATCCTGAATTCTGGAACAACATCTTCCAAAGAAGTAGCAAGTTTAATATTGGACACTTGGGCATGGTGATCAGATATCCCACTTATAACAACCTCGGTGGTGAAAACTTTTGGAGGAACGTTGCAGAAGACATTATCGATTAATGTTTTACTCCCATTAAATTCTCTAGTGTAAGAGTGAACAGTGCTGCGCAAACCGAAAGACAACATCAAATCGGATAGGCTTCTAGAAGTTCTATCGTTTACAGACATGTCAATATTAAAATCGCCAGCAACCAAAATCATAGAATTTGGTTTGGTAAGAAAATCAAGACACCTACCAAGAGATTCCAAAAAGTTTTCTACAATTTCCAGATTTTGATGAGGTGGCCTATAAACAGCAAGCAAGAAATATGGCACAATATCCAAATAAAATTTAAAGGCTGCAAATTCACAATGGGAGGAGGCCTAAAGAGAGAGTGAGAGATGTCTGAACCTGAACATTATCAGCTTATCAGCTGACTTCCTTTATTTGTTATATTAATGTTTACATTTTTGGATTCATAAACAAATCATTCTTATGTATTAGCTCTGGGTATGCACATTTTTTTCTGTTTTTATACTTAATTATATTTGTAATATAATGTTAAAATAATTCTAAAATAAATCATTTTACATTTTGTTGTTTGCTGTTTTCATCCAATTATAACACAATTGGAAATCAAAAGAAAACAAAGAATGTTTTGGAGGAGGACAATTGTTCAGACAAAAAACGACAAGATCTCCTGCGAACTCTGCTTTTCTTCACTTCAAGATAAATAATAACAAAAACTTTTCCCTTTACTAACTTCGTTGAAGGCTCTTGTGTTTTCTAATGAATCAGAATGAATAACGGATTTGATTGTTATGTTAATACAGGAGACTTTTAGATTTGGCCTTCTCGAATGTAAAATTTTGTTGTTAATATGAATTTTTGGTTATTTTTAATAATTCGTCCTGGCAGAATAAGTTGAAACTACAGAACTTAAAATATTTTATAATTGTGTTTTTTTTATCAAACTACATTTTGTATTATTACGAATTAAAATTAAATTTTCATTTTATAATTTTAGCAGTTTTTCAAATGTGATATATGTATGACATACAAATATCTGAAATAACCACATGTTAGCTGCCTCCGTAATCTGTTGTACAGTAATTCAAGTCAGACTCTGAGAGTCGAGCTAGTTTTTAATGTTTTGCATAGGTCGCAGTACAATTATAATATCAGTCATTTTTTTAAAACTCTAGGACGTAAAACGCCGCCTTTTTGTAAAATTTCGATTAGGCTTGTTATTGAAGGGTTTATTTTTAAATGGCTGTAATGGGTTAAGCGTTTTTATAGCGATTCTAGTACTGTAGTTTTGTAATGCGGCTCTCTTCAGCCTTATTATAAAACTTGCGCTGGCCGCCAACAGCGCTGAAGTCGCTTGCAGCTTGCATCTGCCAAACGCCTAAATGGTTTCAGTCTAATTGTCAAAACTAACATCCACCACTGTCGCGCTGGTATTGCCTTCCCACAATCCTTGATGTTGTTTTCATACAAAACATGAATGTGTTCGAAAGAACTGAACAACAACCATATTAAAACTGACTTATATTTCAAAAGGGTGTTAAGTGCAACAAAGGATCTGACATTTGCAAACAAGTAACGCTTTTTACGTTAAGGTGAGCAACACCCTTAATTAGTTTTTATATCAGTGCTGTAGCATAAAAAGAAACAGTAACTTATTATATAGTAATATATCCATTACTATCGTATTGATTTGATCGTTGTTCAGTAACGATTAAAAACCTATTTTATATTTATACTTTAGTGTAACCATACTTTAGAATAGCATATTTTTATGTTTTACCAACACTTAACTTCAATTTTTACACTTTTAGAGTGGTTATATTGTTATAATCCATTTAATTTATTTCATATTTGTGAAGTGTATTTTTTATTAATATAATTAATTTTTGTAAACTGACGTTTACATTTGAGAACATTGGTTTTAATACAAATTCTGCTGTAAAATGAATTTTTGTAGAAAGGGTAGGTGTCGTCTTTCCCTTTTTGAGAAACCATCATCAAATCACAATAGTACTAGTAGTATAGTACAATAGTACAATAGTACAATAGTACTAGCGTAATTAGCCATTAAAAAATCCTAAAGTACCGGGTTTCCACAAAAGAAGTAAATATTACAGTGAAGTTTTAATAATTTATAAAAAGTAATATACACCATTAGAAAGATGAAAACCTTAAGTTTTTTCCTGTATATTAGAAGTGCTCAAACGTGAGCCACGGCTTCCTCTTGAAAGATCTATTCTAAAGTCTAATTCTAACCAAACGTGATCATCAGACGTCGCTGGTCTTCCGGAGCTCTTCCCTTTTCTCAAGCCACAATTTTTGAGCAACTCATTTTGAATTTTCGACGGACACGCAGTTTATGTTTGATTGACGTACAAAGTTGTTTACTTCTTTTGTGGACACCCGGTATTGGTATTGTTATTGGTCAGCATTAGTGAAGAAACGTCTAAATTCTTACCGCGTGAAGGTCCTAGGATTTGTACAAAATGGCTGATGTGCCAACTGTATTGTGACACACAAAACTAATACGTAATGTTATTGTTTAGTAAATTATTACTGACATTTTCCAGTAATTTTTTGTTTAAAGTTCATTGTTGGTGATGAACTACTACTATGTAGTAATATGTACTAAATGATGTATGTAGTAGTATGTAGAAAATGTACTAAACAATAACATTTTCCATCACTGATTAGTAAAAACAAATTCACGGGTATAGTAGTACGGAATGATTACATCAGTACGCTAGCTATATGTATGTAATTTTAAATTGTATATTTTAATTGTAATAATTATTAGAGTCAGGAAAACGCATAAAACTTAGTACGTGAAATGTAACAGTGTCACTAAATAATAAAACAAATTTTAGCTTTATAACCACCAACAGCGCGATAAAACCAATAACACTGAATCAGTTAAATGAGGTGGAACACGGCTCTTTTGTTTCTTTGTTGAATTTTCTTCTCTATTGAATAGTTCTACAACTCTAAATAATAAGATTTTCTATCCTGTCAGGACTAGTGTGTTTGCACGATATTGTGAAATAATACACACGAATTAAACAGAATTCACGAAAAAGTCGAGTTAAATATTGGTAAGGTACAGTAATGAAATATACTTTATAAAATTGGTTGGCTGTAAAGGTTAAGTTAAGGTAATATTTTTAATAATTTAAAAATTAAATCTTTTCATGACTTTAAATACAAGGGTCCTTTAAAATGCTCATAATGAGATTTTATAAATATTTTAAACGCTATTATGAAAGTTAGTTTAACTCTCTACCAAAATTATTTCCAGTAAAACACTTTATGTAATGTAATTATCATATAAAACACAATTGTTTTCAATTCTAGTTTACAATTTTTTACACTACATTAACCAACTTTACGTGATTATCGACCATTGATCATACATACCATCATTTATGGAAAAAGATTGTTTGGAAATGAATATGTTTAAACAAATAATATTAAAAATTATTTTATTTTAGAAACAGAATTTAATTTTTTCAAAGGTTTATAAATCATAATTACTTCTGTTCTTACCTGAAAACCTAAGTGTTATTGACCCTTGGTTATACTCTCGTAAGAGTCAAACTATGACTGGCCTGGTTTGATAATTATTTTAAATTTCGTTATTTAAATCGATTGTGCCACTAGTTAAAGGTAGAACCAAGAATGTTATTGAATTCATGTTATTTCTCACAGGACTATAGATAAACATTGATTAAATATTATCAGTTTTTCGAAGTATTATACATACGAATTGAGAACCAAATTATTGACATTAGATTTACAGTTCTGTACAGGCCCGATGATGAATGAAACAAGGACGGAGAGTGTAAAAAGAATAAATATCGGGGCAGGAGAACAGTGAACTCTCGTAAACCATAACCTAGTATTATCCTGGAAAGTTGTTATTTATTTAACAATTAGGGAGTTTGTTTATCTTCTAAATTCAATTGGAAACAATAATTGCGTAAGTGCAATTAAAATATAACATTTACGCAAGGTTCACAAGGCGCAAGTTATGTTTTCTTTACGATTACGATGATAATAGCTTGATTTCCTGGTTAAAATATATGCTTCATGCACTAAAAAACCTCAGATTTTTACACTAAAAAAGTTTTAGTAGTATCCACAGGTTTATTCACAGTCGAATTCGTTGCACACTCCCTTTAAAGTATTGATTGTTGCCGTTAAGAGTCATCTTCATGGCAATCTTAACCATACGGCTTTTATGCAAAAACATGGTATTTTATTCCTCTGTTTCGGACGCTGTTTTTTAATCGATTTTCTTTAAACTTGGCAAGTGTTTAGTTGAATAGTTATATTAGGCCCCTCATACCTCGAAATTTTGAAATGTTAACGAATATTAGTCTCTGTGACGTTGCAAAATAAGTCGATTTTCCTTAGTAATATCATATTATCCTTAGTGTTAGTACATTCATTATGTTGATGTAGTTAATGAAAACTCGGGTAGGAAAAAAATAATTAAATGTAAAAAGTAAAAGTTGGAAAGCATGAACAGAAACAGAGATATATCATCCCCTAAAAAGTAAACAACTTTTTATATCAAAATAAATAAGCTGATAAATAAATTGTATTAATCTGATAAGTTTAGGTATAGTGGGTTAGCCACTACACCGAGTGTTAATGTAAAGGTGAGGTGATTGCTTGTGTATGAATTAACACACCACAGTTAACACTATCTACCCGACCGTGGCCACCTGATTGTTATGAATATGAATGTTAGTCCCGGATTAACCGTGGAGGTCCAGCGGTAACTCGATTGTGCGACAGCTTCAACTCTAATCAACTTGCTCTTACTCCAGTGCCGGGACCCGAGCGGAGCGCTGCCGGTGAAGCAATGAGTAGGTGCTGCTGCGTCACAAGCTGGAACCCCGGTTATGTTTATTGATGATTGTAAAGTACGAAATTCTTACTCTTTATAACATGTTTATTTGTTTCAGTTTAAAGATTACTTTAACAGTACGCATAATTGAAATTACTATTTATTTTACATATTATTCTGGGTCTTAAATCGAATTTTATTGGTTAAAAATATACATTAGTTTTATTCTTAGAAATATATGGTGTTCAAAATGTTGATAAGAGAGCCTTTATGTAGTCTAAGAACAAATTATGAAAGAACTGGTAAACTCATTCACCTAACTACTTTTATTTACCTAAATCGTTTTTGTCCGATCAATTGGTTTTCAAACATAATAATAATATCTATTTAAATATGTACAAATTTGTGATACTAACGATTTATAATAAACACTGTGGAACAATATCAATTGTACCACCCAGTTTTATAAAAAAAACATAGCTTAATATATCTATTTTATGCTACTCACACATAATTTACACGGGTCAAAGGAGTTCAGTGCTTTGCTGAATACACTCAGTCAAGTTTTCCAATGTAACTTTATTCTCTGCAGGGCAGGTCGTACGTCAAATTGAACTTGACTTTGCCATAGAGCTACCTGATAATCTTTACTTTAGTGGAAAGTGTTGTTGTTTTGAAATTTAAAATCTCAAAGCATTCATATGATATTGAATATGTATAAAAATCAAGATATCTTTAGGATTTGTTAAGCTGACGTATTAAAACTTTATAAAACATTTTTCTGTTTGTATGGAAATAACTAGGTTCGTATATGGATTTACGTACTAAAATTTAAAAAATATATACATGTTACATTAAAGTGTGAATACTTTTATGCATAACTGAAACCCAAGAAACTTCTCCCATTTGGCATTATAGTTATCGTACTTAACCGTGTCATTCGTGTTGAAATTTTCTTTTAGTTTCAAACAGTGTTACAACCATTTCCTTTGAAGATCACTAATTTTAACTTAACTTTCATTTTTAAACCATGGATAATCTAATGTATGAGATATACTTTGAATTACAACTGTTTAGTGACGTTTAAAAATATAATTTTATTATTGTTATGGTGTATAAAAACTATAGAACCTGCATAAAATATCACTATAACTAAGAGTTATTTCTCCCTAAAAATATTTGCTTTATTCTTTTAGTTTTATATCTTCCCATTAAAATTTATTAAATTTATATTCATTCATAAAATTAGAGTTTTCATGTAGATTTTTCTATTACTATACATTCTTAAAAAATAAATAAATAAAACAATAACAAAAGAGACCTACCGCTGAGACAGAAGTTGTCAACAGGAGTTATGAATCTACATATTTCATAACTTGGCTTTTAATTTGTGTGAAGTTTGAAGAAGCCGCTCAGATTCAACCACACTATTGCGTGATCCTAAATTAAAAGGATCCTTGCCTTTTTAAGTTATAAGTAATGAAAATATATAATTTGATAAAAATATCACATAAGTTTAAATTGAATGGGGTGGATTATTTTTTATAAACCACTAGTTGCATTGTAAAATGTTACTAACAATATGCAGTTATAGATTTATGTTTTTAAAATAAACTCTAGTCTATGGTAGGTTAATCAGTCCGAAACCATGAATTTTGTTGTGAAGCTTTACACATTTTGTATGGGTTTTAAGGGCTAAGAATGTATATTATAAATGATCAGTCTAAGGCAATAAATTATATTACAAACAAAAACACAAACCTTTATTAGTGTTTGATGTAGCCTGTCCGGGGTACCCCTTTACACTTCACTAGTCTTCTTGCATATTGCATAGACAGTCTTCTTTGATATTTCATTCATCAAACAAGTTTATGAATCTAATACAGTAGTAATTGAGTTTTTATTGTAAACATTTTGTGGTTGACTGATCATTTTTATGCAAAAGAGTAATGAAAATATTTAAAGGAAATAAACAGGTAAAAAATTAGAAGTGGACTGTATTGATTTTTTGTAAGAATAGGAAAAGTCATATGGTAAATATTAACCAAATGAAATTATTGAATAACATGTGGTGGGCATTATTAAGGGTAAAATATGAAACCTAGATGAACAAGTAGTGAATGTTACATAAATTATAATATAGGAAAATATTAATGGTGGGAAATAAATATCGAACATATCGCCCCCTTGAACCTACTTGGTTCAGAGGAAGAAGAAAAAGAAACATTAAAAGGAATAACATTGAAAATGGAGGAAATGTTAAATGGGGAAGAAACATAGAAAAGGGTATGAAGGGATGTAGCCAGGTAAGAAAAATCAAGGGGGAGGCGGGAAACTTTGATTGCGGGACGGGTTAAATTGCCACTGTTCGTCTTGAGGTGGACGACTCGGACGACACCATCCTTCCCAGGAGACACAGCTGTCACTCGACCCATCTTCCATCTGAGTGGCGTACAGTTCATGAATAACAACTAACTCTCCAACTTTAAGGTTAGTTTGAAGCTTGGTCCATTTGTAGCGTTCTTGTAGGGTTTGCAAATATTCTTTTTGCCATCTCTTCCAAAAGTGTTGAGAAAGGGCTTGGACCATTCTCCATCGTTGTAGGTTGGTTGAATCTAAAGCATAAGGCTCTATCAGAGAAGTTAGCGGACCACCTGTTAGGAAATACCCCTGTGTTATGGGCTGAAGATCATGAGGATCAGCTGAGAGAGGCGTGATGGGTCTTGAATTCAAGACTGCTTCAACTTTTGAGGTCAACGTAATGAACTCCTCAAGGGTCAGGATCTCTTCACCAATAACTCTGGTGAGGTTGTGTTTAGCACTCCTAACTCTCGCTCCCAAAGTCCTAGTTGATGTGGAGAATGCGGAGGGATGAAGTGGAACGTAACTTTGTGGCTTTCAGCAAATCTTTGGGTTTTCTGATTTCGCATAAGATCTTCGAAGCACTTCTTAAGTTTTGTAGATGCGCCAACAAAGTTCGTCCCGCAGTCAGAATACAAATCTGAAACTACACCTCTTCGAGATGTGAATCTGGTAAGTGCTGCTATAAATGAGTCAGAAGTTAGATCTGTTACCACTTCTAAATGTATAGCTTTGGTGGCAAGACAGATAAATAGACACAGATACACTTTGAGAGGTTGTACATGGCGGAGTCTAGAAATTTTCACAGAAAAGGGTTCAGCGTAGTCCACAGCAGAAGTGTTAAAGCAACGAGCAGGAATCAGCCGGTCAGAGGGCAGGTCACCCATTAGCGGTGGTGTCACTTTAGGCTTTGCACGATAGCATCTCATGCATTTGAACACTCTTGACCTAATGATACTTCGGGCTTTGAAAATCCAATATTTTTCCTGAAGTGCAGCTTGTAGCTGTTGAGGACCTGCATGCAGATTTAGTTGTGATAGATAGTTTAGTTGTGTGTTGTAGTAGATTTAGTTTGTGATAATGATCAGTTAGCAAGTGCACAACAAGGTGATTCTTAAGGAGAATTATTTTATGCTTGGCATCGTACAATAGATTGAAGTGTTTAAGTCGACCTCCTACACGAATAATTCCTGACTCGTCCAAAAATGGAGATAGACGCTGGGTGCGTTTGGAGCAACTTTTCTTCTTTTTCAAAAGTTCAATTTCATGAGGGAAACACTCTGTTTGTACTATCTTGCATATTTGCTTACCAGCTTCTTCAAGCTCTTGACGTGTAAACGAGTGATTGATTTTACGTTTACTACGCAAGCAATGAATTAAGCGCAGTACATAACCCATGATGTGCAGTAGTGTCGTCCATGATGAAAATTTATTGATTAAATCAAATGTGTGATTTTTCTCCTCAGCTAACAGATTAATGGACGCAGGCTTAATTTCTGGAAGATCTTCTTCAGGGATGGATATGCAAGAGAGAGGCCACGAATTAGAAGCAGCTTTCAACCAATGTGAACCAAACCATCAGAGGTCGTTGCTGATGAGGTTAGAAGCAGTAAGCCCTCTAGATGCAAAATCAGCTTGGTTATCATGCGTTGACACGTGTCGCCATATACATGAAGGGGTTAGTTCTTGGATTAGGGATACGCGGTTAGCAACATAGAGTTTAAGTCTGTAAGCAGGAGTACGAATCCATGACAGAGCGATTGTTGAATCACTCCAAGCAGTGATAGAGTTGATATGATACTGACCAGATAACTGCTCAACACAATAATGAAGCAAATTTGCTAGAATGTGAGCACCACAGAGTTCCAATCGGGATATTGTAATGCGTTTTAGTGGTGCCACACGAGATTTCGCAATCAATAAGTTTATATCGATATTGCCATGAGCATCCTCAGTGCGGACATAGACACAAGCAGCGTAACCAAGTTCACTGGCATAAGCGAAACCATGTAATTGAATATCAACAGCACTGTCTAATCATACATATCTGTTAATTCTCAAGTTTCCAACTAGTGGAAGTTCATCAATGAAAGTTGACCATCTGTTTGTTAACAAGTTCAGTTGGCAGAGCATCATCCCAATCCAGCCCTAACAACCATAAATTTTGCATAAAAGCTTTGGACCAGAAAGTGAGAGGAGCTAGCATTCCTGTGATATCATAAATCCGAGCAATGGTGGATAGAACTGATCTCTTAGTAAACAGTTGAAGGCTTCTCAATTGAGTATGTAAATGTGTCTGATTCAGGATTCCATTTCAGTCCTAAAATCCCAACCAAATATTGATCAAGTGAGACTGGAGTAACACAATGCTCTTGTGGTATGTCATCCAACACACTTTTATCGTTAGAGGTCCACTTACGCAACTCAAAACCTCCTTTTCTCAGCAGCTCTATTACATCATCTCTCAATTTGATCGCTTCTTTGATTGATTTTGCTCCTAAAAGTGCGTCATCAACATAGATTTGCTGTCGTAGAATTTTGGAAGTCTCAGGATGTGCTTGCTCTTCATTTTTAATTAATTCCTGAATAACTCGGTTTGCCAGAAAAGGAGAGGAAGTCATTCCAAATGTACCTGTAGTCAACTGATAAATCTGAAGTGGATCTGAAGGATTATTTCGCCAGTATATTACTTGAAAGCGTTGATCGTCTTCGTGGATGGAAATCATTCTAAACATCTGCTTTATGTTACAAGTGAAGGCAATTTTATACTGTCGGAAACGAAGAATAATATCTCTTATCCAATTATGGAGCTTTGGACCTTGATGTAGAATATTATTTAATGAAAGTCCCGAAGTAGTAGGAGCTGAAGCGTTGAAGATTACACGAATCTTACCATCTTTGTGAACACTATGATGTGATAAGAAGCAATGAGGCTTGTTAAGTATGGAACTGTCGGAACAGAGTTTCATGTGACCAACTGCAAGATATTCATTAATAAAACCAATGTATCTTTGTTTTAGCTCTAAATTAGATTCAAATTTGCGTTCCGTGGATCGAAAAGTGGCTATTGCCAATTTTGAAGACTCACCTAACTTGAATGGATCATCTTTGAATGGCAGTCGCATACAAATCGACCTGCGTTATCTCTCGAGTGAGTATCAATGAAATGTTTTTCACATTCTTCTTCCTGCGGAGACAATTTCGTAATATGAGGTGGCTCTTCCATAGACCAGAAGAGTTGTAAAGTTGAGTTAAAATCTAACTCGTTAGAACAGAGAAGGGTCGATAACGAACTTCAGAAGACAGTTCCATACGAGGCATGAAGTTTGCAATTTTGTCCAGTATTATGACGGGATGTGAATTTGCCAAAATAGCACCACTGAGTGAAGATAAATTCACATAAGCAAGACCGTTAGGTTTAACTTGTGCGGAGGATATGCCTGTTATTTCAGGCACACCCGAAAAACAAGATTAGCACAATGCTCAGGAAGAAACTGCCATAAGGACTGATCTTTTAGGTTTGGCACCTGCATTTGCAGAAAAACTACTCGGTTGTTTGTTAGAAGAAGTGCTTGGAAAAGCTAGGGATGGAGTAGGAATACTATTTAAGTTAGCAGCTTCCTGTTGGTTACAATAAGTTTCCAAAAATGTGATGATTTCCTCAATAGTAGGGATCGCCTTGGAATCGTCCCCTTTACGTTCAAAAGCTGAGCGTAAATTAGGATCAAACTTCCTCAACAAGTGTGAAGTTAAAACCAGGCTTTCATTAGCAGCTATCTCATGGTTGAGTGCTTTAAGAGCTTGATAGTTATCATTATAGGCTGAAATAAAACCTCGTAATTGCTTAACTGTAGGTTTATTAAACTGAGGAAGGTCCAAGATATTACATGGAGGTAACCAATAACCTAGTGTTGTGATATCGTTTCAGTAAGTTTTCCCAAGCTATTAAATAGTTGTTGGAGTTGAGAGGCAATGACTTGACAAGATTAAGTGGTTCATCAGAGAGACGACAACAAATATGAAAATTTCTCAACATTTGATAGAGATGTACTGTTATGAACAGTGGTTTCAAATAGACCGTGAAACGCTATCCAATGTTCAGGCTGACCAGAAAAGGTAGGCAAATTGATCTTAGGTAGCCTTACACTTTGCTGAGCTTGAGTTGAGCTTGGTTGAGTTGCATCACTATGCACGGAGTTGATTGGACATAATTGATTAAGTTGAGCTGTAGGCAGCAAGGCATCACACGTGGATTGTATATTTATAAGCGAATCTGATATCTTATCTTGAAATTCACTAACTTTTTTATTATCAATATCTTCAATTGATTCAACATTAGAAAAAAGTATCTATTTGGTTTTCAAAATCAAGGTTTTTCTGAACAGCTGTGCTAGACAAAAGTTTATGTTTGTTAAGTTGTTGGCCGTTTAGTTCAGAGACAACAGCAAGTTCATTTAAACTATCCACTTGTTTGCTTATGGCTTCCAGCCTAGACTCAATCAACTCGCACTGCTTTACAAAAGTTGGAAAACTCATTAGGAATCGTTTAAAGGAAATTAAATCTTTTTAACATAGAATAACAATTTTCAACCCCCTACCAGAGGTTAGGGGTAACTTATTTTTGCAAATAGCAACCTCTATCGAGTGCCCACTCATTTATAATGTTTTTATCAAAAGAAATGTAATGCCGTAAATCCGACCTCAAAAGGATGACCGGCTCAAAAATGGCAGGTAAACAAACTTAGCATTAAAATCATATTGCTGAATAACTCCTGAAACACTTGACCTTTTGAGGTCGAGTTTGTGTAAAATTGCACAGAATGTAAAGCCTTTTAAAATGATGTGTCATATGACGTAGACCAATGAAGTTTCTTACATGACTTCTTTAGGAGACGTCCCTAGTGTAAGTTTTCAGTAAACTGCATTGGCCTACGTTTTAGGATACTCCATTTTAAAGGGCTCTGCATTCTGAGCAATTTGCCACAAAGTCGACCTCAAAAGGTCAAGTGCATCGAGATTTATTGCACTTTTTGATGCCGGCAATAAGATTTTAATGCAAAGTTTGATCACCTGCCATTTTTTGCTCGGTCGTCCTCTTGACGTCGGGTTTACGGCATTGTATTTCTTATGATAAACCCTTTAAAATAAGGGGTCACTCGATAGGGGTTGCTTTTAGAAAACAAAAAGTTACCCCTAACCCCCACTCTGGTAGGGGGTTGAAAATTTCTTTTCGTTGTCAAAAAGTCAGCAATCTGTGTTAATGATTAATACCACAAACCAAATATTTCTATCTATTTTGGTTAAAAAAAAAAAAAAAAAGATTTGTTTCCATATTTAAGTTACACACTGCATATAAAATGCTCAGGATGGTATGAAATACAAAAAGCAGACAAAAGTATTTGCAAGATTTGTTTGTGAGTAATGTTTTAATTTAACATAGTTTAACTATTTGTGAAATAATTTTTCGGTTTTAAAGCAACACCTTAATATTGTAAAGCAAGAGTGAAAGTATTGACTTGTCAAAGTAATGACTTTAGTTTAAATCGTAAATACAAGTAAAACCAAGAATTATAGTTAAGGCTGAATGATAAAACTTGAAATTATTTCTTTTTGTTTTTGAGATAGTAATGTTAAAGATTACATAAAGTACTCTTCTTCTCCAATTACAATAGAAATCAAAAGAAAACTAAGAATAAATTAAAGAAAGGACAATTGGTTGGCCAGAAAAAAACAACAGTTCTTATTAAGAACAAAACTTTTCTTTTTACTTTCTTTGTTGCAGGCCCGCTGGTTTTATTTCCTAAAGTCAGAATAAATTATGAACCTGATGATTGTGGTTTTATTAACAGTACCGGGGAGCCGAGCTTCGCTCTATAATTATGTTGTAAAATGTTACAAAATGTTTAAAGTTACATTTAAGTTTATTAAGTGAGGGTGAGATGTCAGAGCACGCCTTCAGTCTTCCCTTTTCTATAGGCCTTTTTTTACTTCCTCCTCGAGAATGTTGGGGTGGGAGAAAAGTATTTAAAATGTAAACAAAGAACTTAAACTTACGATAGAGGTTTTTTAGTAGCATTTTCCTAAAATAACATTTTCAATCTATCCATAAAAATGACTTCAAAAACGAAATCTTTGTGTGTCTTGAATAGGCGCAAAGACTACTGGACCGATTGACCTGAGGTTTTATAAAACTATACTTTATTTATCTAGCAGAAAGATTGATAGGCCTATTCCTGCTATTTATAAGCTTCTGGGCTTTGCCCTATTGGCCCTGCATATGTATTGTACGTAGAAATTTAAACGTGTATACAATATAATTATAAAACTTGAAACTGGGCAAGTTTTGTTCAAATTTATTTATTCTTTAATTCAATTTATTAATATAAATAAACAGCTGTTAAAATTTATTCTTCAAGGCGGTGGATTATTTTGTTATTTTTGGTAATTTTACTTTTGCAAAATTATTAGACCATCTCTTTCTATTCAACCAATCTGCAGCATCTATACTTATTTAATACGCTAAGGTTTTTTTGTTGTTGAGAACTCCTCCTACAATTTTTAACCGATATTCAAGTTTTTGGTGTCGTTGGATAGGGCTTGTTCTGTAGTTGTTTCTGCTAAAAATCGATGAAAATCAGACATAAAATAAGGGCGCTTTACACAAATTAAATTAGAGATTTTCCCATTAGAATAACATTGGGTTTGGGTTGAACATTTTAAACATCTGTTAATGTATAGCTGTAAACACGTGTAGTTTTTTGTTCTTTTGCCATTTACATTGACAGAATTTTTATGTTGCAGAAAAGGGCCGTAAGATTAATGTGTGGCGTTCATAACCAAACACATTGCAAACCACTCTTGATTGCTCTTAAAATACTTACCATCATTGTTTATCATGTCATGCTTTTTGTCAAGGACAATCTGCCAAATTTAACCAAAATATCAAATGTTCATAGCTACTCCACAAGGTTTAGAGGTAATATTTCCAAGTCAAGGTGCATGTTTTCAGCCACTGAAAATAGCCTTTGCTATCAAGGCAAGAAAATATAATTCTTTGCCTGTTAACATAAGAAATTTATCTAGAGCTAATTTTAAGAATGTTATAAAAACTGTTTTAACAAAAGTCTCATTGTATAAACCTGAAGAGTTTTTTGAGGTTAAGTTTTTATGTAACAAACTAACCTTAGTTTGATTTTTTGACGATTGTCATAAACATTGTTATTGTTTCAATTGACTTTAAAGCATTTCATTTTATTATAATCCTATGATTTGCACCTATACTTTTCTTAAGGGCAAAAATTTGATTCATTATCTTACTATGTAATCCAAGGTTTTTCGTGTTTTGATGAATTAAACTACCTGTTATTTTATACCCTAGAATTTATCGCTCAATACTGGGTTTCCACTCGTGCTTTTGAAGATTATGCCTAACCCCCGACGCAACTAAGAAATTTTCTCGTTTTTAATACACAAACTGGCTACATGGTTAAAACATGGGACTTACGTTTCGGAAAAAATTTTATAATCAGGTGATCGCTCCAATGCTTTTCTTATGGAGAAAAATGATTTTTATTAACGATTTTACTAAATATTTCGAGCGTTTTGATGAATTAAACTACCATTATTTTGTACCCAAGAATAGTTATTTTCCATCCGGAACGCTCTAGCGCTTGTACTTCGCAAGATAATTTCCAACCACAAACCCCACTACAAAACTTTTTCGTTTAATATAATAGGAATGTCAATTTACGATAGATATTTCTAATTTTAAACTGGACTTACTGAAGGGAATTTTGGTTTAGTTGATCATTAGTCCTGATGGGTAATAAAGCTTAAATTAGGCCTCATATATTTTATGAAAATTCATTAAATTCTGAGTGTCCTAGACCATACACCATTTTAACTACTTACATAATATTTTTAACCAAACCAAATCATAGCAGTTTAGGGTAACTTGGTATATTCTATCGATTATCACTGTTTTTATTGCAGATAGTACAAAAGTATGACCTCCAGGAGACGGAAAGATGTTAATTTCAAATGCAAACCCATATTTTTATGATATTTTTTAATTTTACACTTGATTTTAAGACTTTCTTGCTTCTCGTTTTCCACAATTTTCATCTTTTAATAGTAGGATCTCTAATCCTACTGTGATTTATGGAATAAGTAGCTGACTTACCTAGGGAGTTTTTTGACCTACAAGTAAGTTCGTTACCTGCACTCACTCGCCTCAAGTCTCTAATATCCTTTACTTTTTTATTACCAATCTTGCCGTAATACTTTATTGAGAACGCCTTTTTTATAAAATTCTTGGGTGGGAAGGATGCAGGGTAATCTATTGTCAATTTTTATGGATTTTTCATGTCAAGAGCTTTCAATCAAGTATATGGTTGTAGGGGTTTTTACTTCTGGGAATGCTTAAAAAACTTTATTTACATCCGACATTACAAACCCAACTTAAAAATTTAAAGTGTTTTAGAGCAAAAACGGTAAAATATGTAGCAAAACTTGAAAAACAAAAGTTTAAGATAGTTTAATTCCCCACTAATGATTTCTAATCAGATCTCCGATCAGATACACCCTTTAGGCACTAGACTGACAAAACTAAAGAATGTACCCATCTTGGCAACCACAACAGCAACTTTTAATGGTATATATATTTTTTAACGGTTGGAGTGGGTGATCTGTCAACAATTTTTATAGAGTTTGTAGGCCAAGAGCTCTCATTCAATTATATGAATGTAGGGGGTTTGACTTCTGGGATTGCTTAAACAACTTGTGTTGCATCAGACATTTGAATCCCAACTTCCATCTTCAAATTGCGAAAACGGTCAAATATAGAGCAAAACCTCAAATAAAAAATCATAGATAATTTAACTCTTCCACTTGAGCCAGATTTTAACCGAACACTCCGGTTGAACATAAACAGTGTAAGTATACTTAAGTTTATATCTTTGATTGTTGTAGACATTTTTATTTCATTTATGTTCTTTTTCACGCATAAAAAATCGAAGATCAGTTCCTTGTTTCATCAATGAACAGTTCAATTTGATTAGGCTTTATTTTTTTAATTACTCGCAGTTAATTGAGACAGGTCAAAAGAACTCAGTACCTCGTTGACTGAATACACCTTCTGTCAACTTTCCCAATATAACTTTATTCTCTGAAGACAAGGTCGTACGACACATATTTCACTTAAGTTTCACTTTTCACTTCATTTTCAATTATACTCTTCCTTTGCTGAGTTATTTTTACAAATACAACACACTCACACCATTTGAGATTGGTTGTAGATACACGTAAACTAATATTTCTGGGTTTATTTAATTGTTGCATCAGACGTAGCGCAGTTAAAATTAGTATCTAGCAAGAATAAAGTGTATCAGAACTACCGTCCCAAAATCTAATACCTATTTTGCTTGGTTTTGCGTCTATCTTTCTGTCTATGTTTGATTTATTATCTCTTTTCTGGGCTATGGGATCGAATTAAAGGTTTGTATTTTGGTTTATGGTAGTACGGTATATTATATTCAACAATATATCACTTAAGTTTCGAAATGTCGGCCAATTGAATTAAAAACCTTGCCAGTTACAATAAAAAAGATAAACCATGACCTGAATACAAATGTTCCTCAGAAGCTTCCTCTCAGGGGTGCGGCTTAGCATCCAATCTCCTATGCTGTCAGGTGAAATGGTATAATATGGCCTTTAGAAACATGCCATATATTTCATAAAACAGCAAGTTAGTGTATTTTAATGATAAGAGGTTATTACTGTATTTATATAAAAACCACTCAACCACATTGTTTTCTATTTCTGTATTCTTGTTTTGCAATCAGTCTAGATGTAATCCTTTTTTAAGATGTAAAAAATAATATTATAACTCGCAATTATTAAATTTATAGAAATTGATATCGCTTGGCGTTTCTGGTAACTATGTTCTGTGAACCTTTCAACGTTCTTTTTTTACCTTATTCATAACTCAATCCAAAGTTGCTTGAGAAGAGAATAGAAAGTAAAATGTTCTATAAAGTGCAATTTTATACATGTATTATAGAAAACTCGATGTACCTCAACTGTCCGGTAATCCTTTATGGATTTTGCACTACTGCAGTTACGATCCGCAGGGGATCTTCATCAGGTTAAAATAAAGGTTTTTAAAAATACTAAGGTAATTTACTATCTACTGTTATGGGTTGTCAGTCACTACTACATTATCTATTTGCAAAAATCGTCGTGATTGTTGGGAAATTTCTATAACCTATGACCTACAATTTCTGTATTTATAGTTTAGAGACTTTTATATAGACATAAACCTTTCTACATAAAAATTCTTTTTGTAATAAAAAAATAACATTTTAAAGCAATGTTTGTATGTATAGCAAAAGGTTCAACACATTATTTTCCAACACCAAACGATGCGATCCATCGGGTTCCAGCGCTTGGTATGCCCACCAACTTCCAATGAACTTTTCCAATATAACTTGAACGTTGCCGGAGCGGGCCGTGTGTCACAGTGTCTCTACTTGGGTTGGATTGTTAACGTCTGAGGTGGAGCTAATGTCACTAGGAGTTGTGGAGTTGCGGGCGACTTGCCGACGACTCCTCTTGAGGACTGGAACGAACTTTGTAAGACAACACTCGTATGGCCTGTAAGGGACGATTCGAGCTGCGCTTCCCAAACCTCTAATTTGTAATCTAATATTCAATTTCTTGACAGCGATAAAAATATAGTATGTCGTAAATTCCTGCCCTCTATTATGAAACATCTTTTGAGACACAGATCTTGAACGATTTAAAAATAAATTACGAAATTACTTTATTGACATATGCATTTATTCTATGTAAGAATATTATAATTAAAAATGATAGTAATTCATCTAAAATTTGAATTATGATAATGCGTAAGACTAATATATATGCTGATACAATTTTAAATAATTGTCTAGCCAATAACAAATTGAATTAAATATACAGTTTAAGGAGTAAACTTATTAAAGAGCCACAGTTATAAGAGTATAAAGATAGTTTAAAAACATAGGTTCTACATGTTTATATGGTTGGGATATTTAGGGGGCTAATATTTATGTCATCATTTAATGAATTTTCCAGAATTGCTAATTAAAAATATCTTTTTAACATTGGTTACCGAACTCCTCTTATTAGTCTAAAATGTTTTACATACACATTATTTAAATATCGATGTTCAGCAGGCATCTTTACCCATAGAATTTTGAATGGAATTTAATAACAATCATTAGTGTAGGTTAAACGCTGTAAAAAAGGAAGATTGTAAAATATTGACAAGACAAAACTTTACTGATCAGAAATTAAACATATTATATTTCTCACAAAACTCTGTACACATATTTAATTTCAAGTTGCTAACATTTTATAATAATAATAATTTTTAATAATAATAATTTGATTACAAAATACTTACAATAGTTACAATAAATAGGTATATATGCCTACAAAAATGCAGATCAAATACATTTCATTTTAAAGAAGCCAAGCTGACCTTGTTCTATTTTGGAAAGTTAGAATTTGCAGGATAAATGCAAATGAATGTTTTAGAATTATAAACAAATGTACTAACACTATTATATATTCTCAAACCACACCTCTTTGAAATGTGCTTTATAATATAAACAAAACACAAAGTCTGATATTTTTGTATAATTTCAATATTTATTTCAAACATCAGTGTTGTTGATCAGTTACAGGTTATGGTTGGTTAGAAGGTGGTTACTTATTTGGTGGTACTTCCTTTATAGACATGAAGTACACACAATATGACACTGGAGTAAAATGATAAACTAATTTACGTCCAAATTTAACTTGCAGTGTGAAAAGTTAAGAAGCATGATAGGCTTTAACCTTTATTTCCCCTTTCCCTTGATAACTTGATAATAAAATATGTAACTTAATTTCAGCTATAAAATACACACAGATTATACAATACAGGGTGTCTATAAAATCCTTTACAACCTTACCATCCTCTTTTCTAAAAACACCACATGAAAGAGTAGCTCAAAAGTTTTAGGCTACGGCCACACATGGCGACTTAGTCGCCGCGACACAAACGCCGCGACAAAGAAACAAATGTGATACATTGCACGTCACGGGTCGCCTTGTGTGGCCGCCTTCATTTGATTCAATGTATCACACTTTTTCGGCGTTTGTGTCGCGGCGACTAAGTCGCCATGTGTGGCCGTAGCCTAAATCAGTAGCAGTTTTATCAGCTGATTGGTTTATATTGTTGCTTGGTAAACAACAACAAATAATTTGTGAGCCCCATAAGAATTGCAATGGATGTTCGTATTAAAGCACAGTGTGGAGTGGTTTATTGAAACCAAGCCAAAATTGTTGGTCTTGAAGAAGGATTCCTATTGCACCTAGTCCGAAATCTCCGTTGAACAACAACATCAGACTTGGTTTCAATAAACCACTCCACACATTGCGCTTTAATACGAACATCCATTGCGATTCTTATGGGACTCACAAATTATTGGTTATTGTTTACCAAGCAACATTATAAACTAATCAGCTGATAAAACTGTTACTGATAAAAACTTTTTGAGCCACTCTCTCGTGTTTTTTTTTTTTTTTTTTTTTTTTTTAGAAAAGTTGTATGTTACTTTTGAAGAGGATGGGAGGATGGTAAAGCTGTAAAGGTTTTTATAGACACCCTGTATTACTATTCGAAGATACAAGAATCATTATCTTTTTTTTAGATTATTAAAAATCAACACGTTTATTAAAGTGACATTTTTTTACTGTAGTGAGAAAAATGGAGATTTTTTAGCTATTGCCAATCGAGCGTCTGATAGAAAATACTAAGGATACAGATTTCATAAGGACGGAACGTGTTTGAAGAATAAATGTAGGAAATGTCTCCTAACCGTAGCACATCGAACTCTCATGAACCAATTACATTGTCTAAGCAACCTCTGGCAGGTTTTCTTCCCTACCGCTACCGCAGATGGAGTTACTCATCAGCACTACAATCATAGACACTCTCGCTGAAAAAAGAAGGGATTGTAAATCGCTCAAGGTAATACTTGAGGAAAATTTTTACATTTATAAGGTCTATACTAAATACTAAAAAAGGCTGAGAGTTCACTGGAAGAAAATATTTATGGGGGATATAAGCTTTATTCGTTTATAAATCAACATTAAAGTTATAGATGTGCTTTTAAATTTTAAATCAAATTAATATAGTTTTACTTTACAGTTGGTCTTAAATATTAACTAAAACAATAAATTATCAACGCAGCACTTGTCAGGATGTATTGTGAATTTAAATGTATTGATTCCTTCGCATTTTTATTAAAATTAGTGTTGCTGGTTGATTATGTTTACTTGTGCGTAACTGAATTGTTGTTTACAAATTCTAGTGTAATGAATGTTCTACAAATGTATTTACCTAATGTTTCACTATTCCAACTAAAACTATTTTCTTTATTTTAATTTATAAATAAGTAATAAATGTTTATAAATAGACGTAACATTTACAGCAAAAACCAAGACAAGAAATTTAATTTGAAAGTCATTTTCCAGGTCTGCTAGGATGGGGGAATTTTCTAGTTGAATGCTGATATTCCTTATTTGACAATACATTATTTTGAAAATAAATACACTTTTATAATAATAGACATGAAGTATAATTTGTTGAGCAAATTCGGCCCGGTCTTTATGAGTTCAAAATATTAGCCATTTAAATATGCACTAAACATTTATAGAGTGTGGCTACACTTGTGGTCATTTGTAATCTTCCAATATAAAAGAGGGAACTCACTCGGATTTTGTTCAAAGTAACAACGAATTTTATTAAGATATATTTCGTAAAAACAAAAGTACAGCCGATACACAATTTATACAGGGTGATTCACGACGGAGTGCAGAAATTTCGGGAGTTGATTCTACACATGAAAATAAACCAAAAAGGCTATATAAACATATGTTTTAAAATCTTTCGTTTAGCCGCTAGCCGCCATTTTGTTTTTTACACACAATAATTTTTATCTCCGTAAGTAATTGATGGATTTATTTCATATTTTGAGATTTTTCTATTAAAATAACCTAAATTTGCATTAATTACAATGCAAAATATATGTTTTTGTGAAGTAAAATCCTAATAACTCCGTTATTTGTTGTTAGATCTTTACAAACTTGGTATCATTGTTTAGATAATTTAATTTGTCAACTTTTATGTCTCTAATAAAATTTTGACAAAATTTGCCGTTTTTGATAAATTTGAGTTCACAATTTTAAAATGGCTGCCATTTTGAAAATGGACATTAGAAAATAATAATTATTTTTCTGGAAATTACCATTATTGTGATTAAGGTCCATGCAAAATATGAAATAAATCCATCAATTTCTTACGGAGATAAAAATTATTGTGTAAAAAACCAAATGGCGGCTAGCGGCTAAACGAAAGATTTTAGGACATATGTTTATATGGTCTTTTTTGTTTATTTTCATGTGTAGAATCAGCTCCCGAAATTTCTGCACTTCGTCGTGAATCACCCTGTATAATGCTCATCCATAATTTCTCATCGGAGACGTTACAAAGTTACTTAGAGGATGAAAGTCGACTTACAAAGCTACTAAGTCCACTACTGTGTACTCAATTATGGTTAATCCATGAGCCAGAGCTAATTTAGATTTTGTCAATTAATAGAGAATTTTTAGAACAACACATACTTTGAATGTAATTGATAATTATGTTGAGGGTAAAGTGTCATTACATTCCTAAAAAAGAATAGGTGATTTTAATCAATTCTAAAACTGTCCATTGTTGTGGAATTTCGTACACAAATAAGAACATTTTTATTAAAAAAAACCTAGTTTGTTAATACATGTATTTTATTTTACAGGACTAAAACACTATCTATAAAGCATTAACTAAACAATATGTAAAATTCCTATTATTTACAAGTTATACTTATTTTAGAAAATTTCCCATAGGGAATAAGCTATTACCGTAGATCTCATGGTAAGACCTAAGGCCGGGACCATGTTACTTTTTCGTTTTGAGGTGCCCAGAGATAAAAAATAATAGTCATTAAAATTTATATACAGGGTGTCCCGGAACTCTCTAGAACCCTTTTGTATATTTGTTCCTTGCATCGAGACAAGAAAAAAACATCATACAAATAGGGGTCTAAAATCCATCGTTTAGCCGCTAGCCGCCATTTTGTTTTTTTTTCACGTAATAATTTTTATTTCTATAACGGATGGTTGTATTCAGTTCATATTTGGTATGAATTTTTATCATACTAATGTACATTTTCAGGAAAAAAATTAATTTTTTCTACTGTGTATTTTCAAAATGGCGGCCACTTTTAATTTTCAAACTAAAATATCTCAAATTCGGTAAATTTCAAAAAAATTTTACTCTGTACAAAAAAGTTGCTAAATTAAATTATCTAACCAACGGTACCAAGTTTGTAAGGATTTAATAACAAATAACGGAGTTATTGCGATTTTTCTGTGAAAATGGCCATAATTTGCGTTAATTATAATGCAAAATCAATGTTTTTTTTTGGAGAAAAATCGCAATAACTCCGTTATTTGTAATCAGATACTTACAAAATTGGTACCGTTGGTTAGATAATTAAATTTGGCAACTTTTTTGTACTAGGTAAAATTTTTTTGAAATTTACCAAATTTAAGATATTTGAGTTTAAAAATTTAAAATGGCCGCCATTTTGAAAATACACAGTGGAAAAAATTGAATTTTTTCCTGAAAATGTACATTAGTATGATAAAGATTCATACCAAATATGAACTTAATATATCCATCCGTTACGGAAATAAAAATTATTAAGTGAAAAAAAACAAAATGGCGGCTAGCGGCTAAACGATGGATTTTAGACCCCTATTTGTATGATGTTTTTTCTTGTCTCGATGCAAGGAACAAATATACAAAAGGGTTCCAGAGAGTTCCGGGACACCCTGTATATGTATATATATATATACATATATACATATAGGGTGTTTCCGAACAACCTGGAAATATTTTGTATATATGTTCCTTAGGTCGAGACAGTAAAAAAATGATATAAACATATGTCCTAAAATGCTTCGTTAGGCCGCCAGCCGCCATTTTGATTTTTCCACATAATAATTTTTATTTACGTGACGGTTTGTTGTATAAGTTCATATTTAGCATAAACTTTAATCACACCAATGCTCATTTTAAGAAAAAATATTATTTTTTTCCTATGTTTATTTTGAAAATGGCGGCCATTTTAAATTTTTAAACTTAAATATCTTAAAAACCGTAAATTTTGTTAAAATTTTACTAGACCCAAAAAAAGTTGACAAGTTAAATTATCTAATGTTCATTTTCAGGAATAGTCAGGGAAATTTACGAGAAAATAGGACCGAACCTCGGACAAATTGTACTCCCAAATATTTTGTCGTTGATGGGTCAAGTGACAAGTAGTAAACGTGGAAAAAAAAGTTTACCAAAATCGGACCATGGGAAATTGGTAAAAAGCCACCATTTTAAAAATCTCATATACCTACCATGCTAATGGGCTGGGTGGCTTATGAAGCACTTTACACTTCTTAGGTTATGTGTGAAATTAGTTAGAGAAATTCAACTTTAAATATCTTATTTGTGACGTCAATGCTAAATTTTGAGACATTTCATAACATTATAGTCCTATTGGGGGACGGCCCACCAGGAGTCAGAAAAAATTCCATAATGTAAGCACAGGTTGATATGTACATCAAATTAAAGGTATTGTTTGGTAGAATTCAGTGCCGCAAACCCGACCTAAAAAGGACAACCGCGCTCGAAATGGCAGACGATCAAATTTTGCATTTAAATCATAAGATTAACAAAAATATTACAATGTAATAACAAGTTAAATGCAACATATATGTGTCCGGATGATACTAATAACTTTTGAAAGGTACTTCTGATTTTAATGAAATACTCTAAGAAGATGTAGTACTAAATTATTTTCATGAGTTTGCCATCCAATATAATTGTATTTTTTGAACAGGTTTATGATTTTTCAATAGGGTAAAAAAATAATTTTCATCATATTCTTATACGGTACCTCAATAAAAAAAACAAAAAAATTCAAACTGAAGCTATTTAAAGGGGATTGAAAAACAAAGAATTTAGTAATTTTTCATTTGAAACTCGGCTTAACTGATTACGGAGAAAGTACAATAATATGTTTCCCATGTTATTCTAATGGGAAATCAACACAACCTTGTATCGTATGTCGTTTATTTATTAATATAACTGAATATAATTTTCTATGTATATTCACTAGGAAGGATTTGACTTATATTTGGCTACACCTCCATGGTAGTAAACCTCCATACTTATTCCCATGGTGTTTTTGGAGAAAACAAAAAATACCGAATTCTATCGAAAGTTCGCTGAGTAAGCAGGTCTGACGCGACGGGAGTACATGAGTACATGTATGATTATTTTTTATTATACTCGGAAATCTTTAAAAAATGAATAATTTGTTATATTACATTTTTTATTACGTTTAGAAATAAGGAAATACATTAAAAACGGAATATGAAGATCCCTGTGTTATTTCTATGAGAAACAATAAAATGGTACTTTTCTCTTATTAATGAATAATATTTTAACAACGAATTTGTTGTATTTTCACTGGTTATTATTTTAATTAATTGTGATTGCATAAAACTTTCCAAATTCAGCAAACCAACACACACCTGCACTTGTGCATGGTTTCTTGAAAATTAAAAACTATTTTAAAATAGTTTTTCCATTTTATTGATTACGCAGGTCTGCTGCTACATGGGTTATTTTTTTACATCATACAGTTACTACTTATCTTTATTGACTCAAATGAATCAAGAAACTTGATTTACAGTGGGGTTTTATTGAAGTAAACTCCGAATAAGTTGTTAAAAATAGGTATTGTCCGCCATTTTGAAAATTCGATAAAATGGCGAACTTCCCATGGAGGAATTTCGGTAAACTTTTGATATGTTATTGATTTTACACCTACTATACCAATAAAGCATTAAAATTTGGGAGTACAATTTGTCCGAGGTCAAAGTCTATTTTTCCCCTACTAGAAAAAAACTTTTGTCCAATGTGTATTTTCAAAATGGCGGCCATTTAAATTTTTTAAACTAAGATATCTCAAAAACTGTAAACATTATCAAAATTTTACAAGAGACAAAAAAGTTGACAAATAATATTACCTAACTAATGATACCGAGATTGTAAGGATCGAACAACAGGTAACGGAGTGATTGCCATTTTTATGCATAGTCATTGATTTTCCATTAAAATTCACGCAAATTTAAGCTATTTTAGGAGAAAAATCTCCATAACTCCGTTATTTGTTGTCAGATCCTTACAAACTTGGCAAAATTGGTTAGATAATTAAATTCGTCAACTTTTTTGTGTCCTATAAAATTTTTATAAAATTTTCTGATTTTGAGATATTTTAGTTGAAAATTTTAAAATGGCCGCCATTTTGAAAATACACATTGGAACAAATAAATTTTTTCTTGAAAATGGGTATTGCTATGATGAAGGTGCATGCCAAACATTAACTTAATACAATGATCCATTACGGAAATAAAAATTATTTTGTGTAAAAAACAAAATGGCAGCTATACGAGTAACTTTCGAGTTTTCGAAATTTTGAATATGATATTTTGACTTGTCTATGGCTTAGGAATAATACCTGAAAAAGTTGGTAGAGAGTTCAGGAACACCCTGTTTATATGTGTGTCCCTGGACATGATAACTCTCGTAAAAATGGTCTGATCGACACCAAATTTGGTAGAGATGTGTAATCCTACGTTTATTCGGATGAGTTCGTAAACCAGACATATCGACCTACCGGAAGGGGTAGTTTTGGGGGGTTTTGTACTCATTCAATATGTAATTATTAAAAAATTTTCAATTTTCGTTATAACAATTGGATTTTGCTCAAAAAACACACAATTTAGTATTTTGAGGCTTTGCTCTATCTCCATTGGTTACCAAAATATTGAAAAGTCTAAGACAGTACATTGTATTTTGGGGCTTCAATGTTAATCTTATGGAGAATAAGAATGTGTTAATATTTCTCTTATTAACTAATATTTTTGGATGAAACTTGGTAATAAGCTTCATTTGGTTGAGATTCATCCATTTATAGTAAAAAATCTTGGTTTTTGTGCTTATCATGGCAGCAAACCTGCATACTCTTTTCCCATGTTAATCATATGGAGAATAGGCAAACTTCTTTTTTTATGGACTGAAATTGATGAAACTTAGTCATATGGCTTCATATGGTCAAAATAAAATTTTTTATGCTAAAAACCTACTTTTAATGTTCCCCATGGCAGCATACCTGCATACTCATTCCCTATATTTATCATAAGGAGAATAGACATTTTTATTTCCTTATTTATGAGCATGTGATCATATTTGGTTTACAGGTTTATCTGGTCAAAATTAATACTGTATTACTAAATTTGGAAATTCGCTGAGTACGCAGGTCTGCTGCGACAGGGGGTATTTAATCATAAAAATAAAAACATAACGACTTAATGGTTATAATTTTGTGCTTAATACTGCGTGAAATATTTATTCGTAAAACATTGGATTGAAATACAAAAGACATTAATGTAAAACGTAATCCTTACTTTAAATGATAATGTTATTTATATCCTAAAGCACTCTGTTCCAAACGAATTACTTTTAATACTTTACTTTAGTTTCGTTTAAAAAGTTTAATTTTACCAGGGGAACTCTCACGCAACGTGTTCTCAAGGAATGTAACGAAGTCTGAAAAATTTATTTTGACATGGTTAATGTAATAATAAATTTAAAAAATGAAGCCTTCTTTCTCAAAAGCATCAAGTATCGAGGGGTGTTGGATATGAGTGTGGGATGCCACTGTTTGGGATTGCACCTAGATGCGAATTCATTCCCTGCAGTAACCGGGGTTGAGGAGTCTCCAAAAACCCGCTGGGTTGAAATTGCATTTCTGAAGAGCTTAACCTTTTCCATTCTATATATCAAGAAAGTTCCTTGTTTCAAGTTCCTTTTCTGATAAAGTCGGACATTTAGAGGCACGTGCATGTCCATATCTTCAAAATTTATTACCTTCGTAAAAACTTTTTGGCTACCTTTTTTTTAAAGTTTGCTTGTATATTTCATTTACATTGTAAGATCAAGATCTGAGAGAGGTGGTAGTTTGACCATAAAGGAAACAAAAGCCTTGTTGCGATTTCTGTCTGGACTTACTTCGTTGTTGTTAGTCTTCCCTCTTTGTATAGCAACTCTCTATTTTCCCAATTTAGTGTTATTTTCCTCCATATTGTTTCAATTTCTTCCTCGTTCTTGCCTCGTTTAACAATCGTTTTCTGATGAAGTCAGAACTTTTGCCGGCATGTACTTATTATCATTCTCCATATAATACTCATCTTCATAAGTGAATAAATAAATGAAAACGTGTTATTCCAAAATATAGTGATGCATATTTTAAAATACATGAAACATCTTCAAAAGTAATCAATAAAATCCGCCCCTACTTTTCTAGAGTTCTTGACATTATAAAAAAAGTACATGATGGAAAATTTATTTCAATAATTTAAATTTACCCCCACAGTACTAACTGTTGATTATTTAGTTATTAGTAAATTATGTAACTATATTTACTAGTTTAAAGGACCAGTTTTACTCGATTAACATTATAAAGACACTTTAAAACATCAACCACCAGTCATTAGCATACAAAATGAAACATATGTTAAAAACAATTTAAAGCATTAGAAAATATATAGATTAAGAGTATTAACTTGCTGGATAATGTTTAGTGCAATTATTTGAGTATTTCCAAGTAATGCATAGCCATTAAAGTTTATTATTTGTTTGCAGGTAGTAAAGACGAATTATTCAAGTTGAACGAGAAGTTAGGCCCAGAAATGAGGGCTGAAGATGACGTCAGTGTCTGCATATAGATCGCTGGTTAATGTTAACTCTTCATTACCCCACAAATGACGCCTGAAATTGCATCTGCAACATTGTAAAAGCAACGACTTGTGTTTTAGCCCACCACAATTCGTAACTTACTTTTTACAATAATACTAGATAGACCTAAATAGTAGACCTGATGGGAGTATAACCCAGCCCTCTGATTGGTCGAGAGGTGGTCACGTGACCGATGACGTCATCAGGCCACGCCCCTTTTCCAAGATGGCGACTGTTTTGGCGGGAAATGGTGGTCACGTGACCGATGACGTCATCAGTCACGTGGTGTAGGCCACGCCCCCAAGATGGCGGCTGTTTTGGTGGGAAATTTCCAAACTTTTGACCATGTGTTCTAACCTCACTTTTACCATGTGTTTGACCACGTGAGTCAAGATGGTGGCTGTTTTGGCGGGAAATTTCCAAACTTTTGACCACGTGTTTGACCCCGTGAGTCAAGATGGCGTCTGGTGGGAAATTTCCAAACTGTTGACCATGTGTTCTAACCTCACTTTTACCACGTGTTTGACCACGTAGGTCAAGATGGCGGGAGATTTTTTTTTTCAGTTTGGCCATTTCTAACGTGATTTATTACGTAACATTTGACCTTGAACTCCGGAATTAGATTGTATAAAATACTAGACACTAGTACCTAACTACATACCATGTTTCAGAATTTTTGCTCTAACGGTAAGCTTGTTATGGGAGAAACCTATAGGGGTCAATTTAAGAAAAAATAAGGGATGATGGTTAAACTTGGTTAAAAATTACGTAGAGTACACATGCCTCTACCTACAACCCGAATCTGGTTCACCTCAACCTTAAAATACCTGAGCAATAGGTGTAAAACAGTTAAGGGTTTAAGTCAGCCCCGATTGAAAAACTGGATATTTTCATGCTATTCAATGTTAATAACGCTAGAATTAAGAGTTCCAGACGGTTTTGATGACATTTTGTCTTTTTAAAGTTAGGGGTTGTTCCAGGGGTAGTTCACCCTTAGAGGGTAGTTTATAAAAATTATATGTTGTATGTGTACCCCTATACCAAGTTACAACCCTGTGGAAGTATAAATGGGGGAGATAAAAAAACCGAAAGTGTCCAATAGAAACATGAACGGACTGTAGGCGCAAGTTGGTTGCGGAACGTACAGTATACCAGGAAATTTCAACTGGATAAACTGACAAACGCTTTGCACACTTATCTATAGTTATCTTTATCTGAGGTCATAAAGGGCAGACAGTTTTCCCGTTGTTTAGCGATTGCCGCTATCAAAGGTTACAGAGGTTAACAAATACTGATAGCGCTATTTCATTCTTTTCATTAGTTTGTTAAATATATTATACCTCCGCATCAGTTGACTGTTAACGATCGTTTTAGTTTTGAATTTAAATTATATCTCTAAGGTCAAAAAGGTCACTGGTTTATAAGTCGACGAAAGAATATTCCTCATTCAGTTCTCAGCCGTCTCTCTCTCTCTCTCTCTCTCTAAACAGATAGGGTTTCCTAGCTCTTGCGAAATATATACTTGACTCCAGTTCTGTTTCACAGTTTTAGTTCTATATATTTCTATCCTTTTATTGCTATCTACCTCTCGCTTAGCATTTTATTGTGTCTTGCGCCTAGTGTAATTTGTAATAAGATGGAAAACGTCGTTGACACCGAAAATGTCAATAATGACGTGGACCATGTAAACGTTGTCAACACCAGTGAAACGTATGTCAGGCGATTCAGGGTGTACGGTCATAAGACCACTTTTAAATTTAACACTCCACCGGAGGGAGTGTCCGAGATCGATTGGCTCAGAGGGGGGTTTTCCAGTCTCGTGGAAAAAATGAAAGCTGACGCTTCGGAAGGGGATCAGCTCGGGTTCACCTTACGCAGCCTTAATCTAAAAAATAAGGAGCCAGGGTATGTAGCTTTCCGGCCGGTCTCCGAGGTCGATGGTGATGTGTTGTGGGAAATTTTCGGGGGTATTGTTCAAAGTAACGCCGACTCCATCACCTCGGCAGACACCTTCCAGGTCGAATGTACTCGCGTCAATCTCCCTGTAGGCTCCGGCAGGATCCGCCCGGGTATGTTCAACACATTCAATGAAGAATGTCACAAACGGCGGGGCATCATTGTAATAAATAACAAAGACCGACTCTGCCTTCCCAGAGCAATCGTTGTGGCTAAAGCTAAGGCTAAAGGAAGTCCTAAGTTTCAGGCCATTCGTCAAGATAGACGGAACAGACAGCTTAACAAGGCGACAAAACTGATGCAAAAGGCCAGGGTGGAAATACCTGAAGAGGGGGCGGGTATCCAAGAATTGGTAAAATTTCAAGATCACCTTAAGAAGTATAAGATAACCGTCTATAATTATGACAGGAAAGGTCGAGAGGTGTACTTTGAAGGAAATAACCCTGACGCCCGGTTCAAAATCAATCTACTTTTCCACAACGGTCACTTCAATGTCATCACATCCCTTACTGCCGCCTTTGCCTGCACATACTTTTGCGAAGTCTGTCATGTCCCCTACAGTAATAAAGGGAGACACAGGTGTACCAACATTTGCCCAGCCTGCCAGACTGTCTCCCCACCCTGCACAGAGCAAAATGGGGGCATAAAATGCACTGAGTGTAACATGAAGTACAAAAATGAAATTTGTTTTTTAGCACACAAAAGCGAAAGGTGTAAATCAGTCAGAAAATGCATGGACTGTGGAAAAGTTATCAACTTGCTAAACAGAAAGTCAAATCACGTCTGCGGGGAAGTTTTTTGTGTCATTTGCAGGGAATTCCTGCCTCCTGACCACCAATGTTTTATGAAGGTTGACAAGTCTCCCCCCAAAACCAAGGATGCCTTGTACATATTTTTTGATTTAGAAACGCGTCAAGACGAACCCCTCGCCAGCGATCCCGAGTCCAAACTTCACATTGCTAATCTATGTGTCTCCCAGCAATATTGCTGGAAGTGCATAGAAGGGCAACATTGTGACACCTGTACTGACCGCACCAAGATTTTTAGGGAAGACCCCGTCACTGCATTTGTGGACTATGTAATGGAAGTGCGCCAAAAACTTCAAAAACGTTTGCGTAATCGCCCACAACGGTCAAGGTTTTGATTTCCAATTTATTTTGAAACACATAATTGAAAACACTAAATTCACTCCTGAATTAATCATGCGCGGAACAAAAGTGATCTTGATGGAAGTAGATAACGCACGCTTTATCGATTCGTTAAACTACTTCCCTATGGCACTATCTGCCCTGCCGAAAGCATTTGATCTTCCTCCGGAGAAAAAGAAAGGCTACTTCCCGCATCTGTTCAACACCCTTGAGAATCAAAACTACGTAGGTCCTATTCCTGCTAAGGAATTCTACTGCCCCGACACCATGTTTGAGAAGACCTACAAAGACTTTGAAAATTGGCACGACGAACAGGTGCGTCAAAATTACGTCTTTGACTTTAAAAAAGAAATCATCGAATACTGTTTGTCTGATGTTGAAATTTTGGCCCAAGCGTGCATTAAATTCAGAGCGCTCTTCTTGCAGGAATGCAGGGTCGAGCCTTTCTTAGAGTCTGTTACGATCGCGAGTGCTTGTAATTTAGCGTACAGACGTAACTTTTTGAAACCCAATACAATTGGTCTCATTCCAAAGAATGGGTATCGAATGGTCGACAATCAGTCGGCCATTGCATTGCAGTGGTTGACCTGGGAGGAAGACCAACGAAGTGTCACAATTCAGCACGCTGGGCGGGGGAGAGAAGCTAAAGTTTCCGGGATGAAAGTCGATGGGTTTGATGGGGGCCGTATTTATGAATTCCAGGGGTGTTACTACCATGGATGCCCTAAATGCTTCCCCTACAAACGAGAGGAACCTCTGAAGGAGGATCCCTCTGACAGCCTTCATCTCAGGTATGAACGAACTAAAACCAAAATTCAAAAACTCTCTGAGACCCCTTATGAAATTGTCGAGATGTGGGAATGTGAATTTAATAAAATTAAACGAAACCAAAATCTTACCTACTTGAACTCACTGCCTATACTGAATTCTCTCCCCCTAGAGCCTCGCAACGCTTTCTTCGGAGGAAGAACCGGGAACGCGAAGACGTACCACAATGCACTGACGGGGAATTAATTCGGTATGTAGACGTTTGTTCCTTGTACCCGTATGTCTGCAAGAGAGGCCACTATCCCTTAGGACATCCCACCGTACACATAGGGGACCGGGCCTGCCGAGAGCTTGGACTGAAAGTCAATGGTATTATGAAGTGTAAAGTACTGCCACCCCTTGACTTGTACCACCCTGTTCTCCCAGCAAGAATGAACAACAAACTTATGTTTGTATTGTGTCGCACTTGCGGGGAACAGATGAACCAGATGGATTGCGATCACAGTAGTGACCAAAGAGCCCTGACAGGTACGTGGACAATGGACGAAATCAGGAAAGCTGTCGACAAAGGATATGTGATCCTTGACATGTACGAGATGTGGGAGTACAAAATGGCTTCCTATGAAAGAGGAGGGCTCTTCACTGACTTCATAAACAAATTCCTCAAGATTAAACAAGAGGCGTCAGGGTTTCCTTCATGGTGTGCCTCGCAGGAACATAAGGAAAAGTATGTCAAGGACTACTTCGATCACGAGGGTATCCGTCTTGATATTGCCAAAATTGAAAATAACAGCGGGTTGAGGTCTTTGGCAAAGCTGATGCTGAACTCGTTCTGGGGTAAATTTGGCCAGCGTGAAAACCAAACAAAGGCTTCACTTATCCGAAACCCCAAAGAGTTCTTCAGTCTCATGACGAACCCTGGCGTGCAAGTCAACACTGTTAGAGAGTTGAACGAAGAAGTGCTCCTCGTAAACTGGCAGAACATTGAGGAAATAGGTGAGTCGTTGAGGACGGTTAATGTTGTCCTGGCCGCTTTCACTACGGCTCAGGCTCGTCTTAAGCTCTATGAGCACCTTGAAGCTCTTGGGGGACAGGTCCTCTACTACGATACAGATAGTGTTTTGTACATATATAAAAGCGGATTATACAGGATCCCTACTGGTGACTACTTGGGAGAAATGACAGACGAGCTAGCAGAGTACGGACCGGGCTCCTACATTGTTGAATTTGTTTCCGGCGGACCAAAGACATACGCTTACCTGGTGTGGTCAACAAACAAAAACGCCCTTGTAGAAGTGTGCAAAATTAAAGGGTTGACCCTAAATATTAATACGTCAAAAAAGTTGAACTTTGCCCAACTCAAAGAAATGGTTTTAAGCGAGGCGAAATTGACAGTTGAAACTTGTGAGAACAGAATCCGGAGAACCAAGGACAAAAACGTAATCACTACCAAGGAAAAGAAATTCTTCAGGGTCACAGGGCCCAAGAGGAGACATGAAGGACCCTTTGATACTTTACCTTTTGGCTTTAAAAAACCAAGGTTGGCCTAAAATCTTATCCAGATTGTTCCCATTAATCTGACCACTCAGCGTAAGGTATTTTTCATTCGCTCTTTCACCTCATATCGTCATCGTTAAGACAGAAACAACTTAGAATTATCTCTGAGGTTGCTGATAATGAAACACTAATTGGCACGGGTCATCTATAAGAGAGCACTCTATCGCCTCATTCCATAACCTTATAGCCATCATTTGAGTCGCTCTCTTTTGTGGCTAATCCATATATTTTAAAAGATAATACCATCATGACGTTTCACTGGGATAAACGAATGAATGAAGGTCACTGGCGTGGAACTAAAAAGCCCGTAAACCATGTGTGGATCGAGTCATTTGCACTGGGAAGTTCGGTTGATGACTTTGTTTGTGAGAATGTTTGAATTAATGGTGTGAATGTGTGTGTGTGTGTGTGTGTGTGTGTGTGTGTGTGTGTGTGTGTGTGTGTGTGTGTGTGTGTGTGTGTGTGTGTGTGTGTGTGTGTGTGTGTGTGTGTGTGTGTGTGTGTGTCAGTGGAGAGGTCACCTGTTAAGGCTGGGTTAGTCCCTGGTAAGTCCTGACAGATGAGTGGGTTTGCCTAAAAACAGTAAAACATTGTGTTCCCCACGACCGCCACAGACTAAGGGTTTAGTAGATTGAGATGCCCTGACCCAAGGAGAGTTTAGGTTTCTCCTTCGAAAAGCCCGGTGTGAATGAAGGTCCCTGGCGTGGAACTAAAAGGCCCGTAAATCATGTATGGAGCGAGTCAAATATACTGAACGGAACAGGCAATGACTTTTTCGGTGAGAATGTGTGCGTGTGTGTGAATGTTGTGGGGTCTAGTCGACTGAGTAGCTCAAACCCGAGTGACTCTTTGGAACGACCCTTAAATCCTTGTGAAACGTTGTGTTGGTACACTTTGACGGACATTCCTGATCTTAGGCAGGTCACTGGCAACCATGGTTGCTGTTGGCCCCTACGGTCAGAAGGGAGGTGGGGTAGCTCACCACGGCATGCAGCGAAGGCAGGGGCTGTATGGGTATTCCACAAACGATCATCGGTCACGCATGTCATCGGTGATCTTTGGGGGATATCAAGGGGGAAAATGGAGGCGACAACTAGTTTGTTTTTGGAGGTCGTCACAGTCTGCGGCGGTGGTAGGGGCCGCAGAATCCCGGGGGGTCAAAAAAGTATTGGTTGTTAGTCTGATATATAAATCGATTTTGTAACGCACATATTAGTTTCTTCTGCAGAGCTAGACTGTAAACATCCACACAATGGATACCTACTGTTGTAAAGCGAAATGTTTTGTAATACCTACAATGCAAGTTGACGGAATTGCATGTAGAACTTGTGAGCGTTTTAGCTTTTGCATGTGTCGATGTAAAACCTACCAGCTGCCGACCCCTGAACTTAAATTATTGAAAGTGTACAAGTCAAAGTTTTTCCACACCTGCTGTCCACAACGATGTGTCAAGTTTCATCTTGAAAATTTTCTCCATTGCAGAAAATGTTATACACATGCTGATGAATTTTGTAATTGTTACATAAACCTATGTAAATATAGATCAAGCTGGACCGCTGATCCAAGCCAAGAAAACCCATAAGCTCAGAGGGGAACAGAATTACTGTTTGTTTTTGGAGGTCGTCACGTATCTACGGCGGTGGTGGGGCCGTAGCATCCCAGGGTGGGTAAATATAAATTGATGAAAACCCCTCTTAGTCTATCATTATAACAATGAATGTCAGAAATACAATAGCTGAAGAATTGCATAAACAGGCGCGTAGAAGATATCCACGGCGACAAGTTACCCTTAAAGGGATTAATGACCTATATCAAGCGGATTTAGTTGAGATGCAGCCTTATGCTCGAATAAACAATGGTTTCAAATACATTATGACAATGATTAATTGTTTTACCAAATATGCTTTTGCAGTTCCAATAAAAAATAAGACGGGTGTTGAAGTGGCCAAAGCTTTAGAACCTATCTTAGCAAAGCACAAAATAAAACATTTTCAAACGGACGATGGTAAAGAATGGTTTAATAAAAATGTTCAAGGGTTAATTAGAAAATACGGCATAAATCATTATGCTACGTTTTCAGATATGAAAGCAAGTATTGTGGAAAGGCTAAACCGAACATTAAAATCACGAATGTGGAAAGAGTTTACAGCTAGGGGGACTCACGAATGGTTAAATATATTACCAGATATAGTAAAATCCTATAATAATGCAAAACATAGGACGATCGGTATGAAACCAAAAGACGTGAGGCAAAAACATGTAAAAAATATACTGGCTAGAATTAATAAGCGGTCTAAAGTGGTCAAGTATAAACCAAAGTTTAAAGTGGGCGATAGTGTCAGGATAAGTAAGTATAAAAGGGTTTTTACAAAAGGTTACCTTCCTAATTGGACGAATGAAGTTTTTAAAATATACGCAATTAAACCTACAAAGCCTGTTACTTACATTCTACAAGACTACAAGGGTGAAATATTAAAAGGCGGGTTTTACGAACAAGAGCTAATTCCCTCAAAAACTGGCAACGTGTACCTTGTTGAAAAAGTGTTAAGACGCAAGGGTGACAAAGTTTTAGTACGTTGGTTGGGTTTTGATAGGTCGCATGACTCGTGGGTGCATAAAGATTCTATAAAATAGTAATACACATTAAAAATACTTTCACTTTTTCACAAGATGCGTATTGTAAAACATACCATGCAAATACCAATACAAAATTTTGATTCTTTTGTTGGTTCAGGTATGAGCACAGAGAAAAGACATGGAACACTTCTTCCAAACACTATACGTTGTATCATTTGTGGACCGTCAAACTGTGGCAAAACAAACGTTCTTTTCAACATGCTTTTCGACCCAAACGGCCTTCGATTTAAAAATATATATGTTTTTTCAAAATCCCTCTATCAGCCTAAGTATAAGTTTCTAGCCAAAACCATGCCTAAGGAAGTTGGGTACTTTGCATTTAATGAAAATACCAAGGTCCCTCTGCCTAATGATGCTAAACCAAATTCTATTATGATATTTGATGATATAGCATGTGAAAAACATAATAATATTAGAAATTACTTTACTATGGGGCGTCACAACGAAATAGATACATTTTACTTAGGTCAGACGTACAGTCGTATTCCAAAACAGTTGATTAGGGATAACTGTAATTTATTAATAATTTTCAAACAGGATGATATGAATCTTCGGCATATATATTACGATCATGTCAACACAGACATGAAATTTAAAAAGTTTAAAGAAATGTGTAGTATAGCATGGAAAAATGATCATGGGTTTATTGTCATTGATAAAGATAGTGAAATTGATAAGGGGAGATATCGGTTGGGTTTGGACAGTTTTATACAAGACTTATAATGGTGCGCATCTATACGTACTCTGATCTTAGAGGATTTAACAGTAAATTGCATATCTTTGGCAAAACTTGCAAGATTCATGGAGAAGACTGTGGAGAACGATAAGTATATTGTGGAGGAAATTCCTCAGTGGCGAGACAGGTGGAAACGTACCTTTGTTTTTAAAAGTCTGACTGGTCAGTACATAATACCACGGTTTGACGATAGAGAAAAAAGTTACTACAAACATTTGGATTTTAATGCTGGAATTTCACTCCTAGACATTTTTAGATATATAAGGAGTCGCAAGACGCGGGCAATGTTCTTTAGACAGGTGGAACTGCCTTAAAATAAGGGTACTTTGAGATTGTAGTTCAGTATTCATCATGAAGCCGACTGATAAACAGCTAACGCTTAAAGTAGCCGCTCTCAAGGAGGCTATTAAGCGTAAATATAGAATGTTTAAGGATGGTATGATGGAAACAGAGAAGGTGCTGGAAAAGCAATACAAACCCATCATTCAAGAACTACGCAAGACTTCTTACAGTTCGATTAAATCCGAACCAGAGCCCATCAAGAAGGAGGAGGAGGAGGATGTAATGGACTATGATATGAGTGAATAATAATAATAATAATAATAATAATAATAATAATAAAGTTTATTGCCATTTTACAATTTACAATAATTGTGTAGCAAACGTCAGTCATCCTGAAATAAACAAAATGAACATATGTTGAAATAAACATTTTCCTTAAATTAACTACAAATGAACATTAAAATCAGCCCAACTATCCCCCCCCCCTCCCACAGAGACAGCGGAGTCATTTACTCTAATAGTGAATCCATAAACTCGCCCACAGTGTAAAACTCCCTCTCGATTAAAAACTGCTTCAATCGGCCTTTGAACTTCTTGTCATTTCTCTCCTGCAGAACATCTTCAGGGAGATTGTTTAGGAACTTCACTCCTGCTTGAGATGGAAGATTCATCGCAGCTCTAGATTTGTTGTGCAAGAGTCTGTACATGGTTCTGCTTCTTGTTGGATAATTATGCAAGTTTTGACCCTGGATAGGGCAGCACTTAAGCTTGCAGAAGAGAATAGTCTCAAATATGTACAGACTAGCCAGAGTAAGGAGTCCCAGCTCTCTGAAGACGCTCCTACACGACTCTCTGAACTGCAGTTTTGCCAATATGCGAATAGCCTTTTTTTGAAGACGGAACAACCTAAGGAAGTCCGCTTCAGTGCACCCTCCCCATAGAGCTATGCCGTAGGATAAATGAGGGTACACGAGGCCAAAATAGGCAATTTTCAAGAGGTCTACAGGGCTGTGTCTCGATAAAACCCTCAAGGCATATACCCCGGACAAGACTTTAGCGCAAATGCTATCGAGGTGGCAGTGCCAATTGAGAGCCCGGTCAAGATGAATACCGAGGAATTTTGTTGTTTCAACCTGTTCGATGATTGTTTCTTCAACCATTACAGACAGGCCTCCTTCTTCCAGCTCTCGCCTCGAGTAACAGATGCATTGAGTTTTCAAGGGATTAATTTTCAAGTTGTTACTTGAAAAGAACTGTACACAAGAATTCAGTTCAACATATGTTTCTACTTCTAATTGTGGATTGTGTTTTGCACTGCAGCAGAGAGTTGTATCATCTGCGTATTGGACCAATTTGCCTGATTTTATCGCAGACGGTAGATTGTTGACATAGATCAGAAAGAGCACTGGTCCAAGTATGGATCCCTGCGGAACACCAAACTTTATATCAACACTCTTTGAAAATTGATCGGAAATTTGAACCCTCTGAGTTCTTTTTGTCAGGTAAGACTGAATCCATAGTTGAGAGACGCCACGGATTCCATATAGGTTCAATTTTTCCAGCAGAAGACCGTGATCGACACAGTCAAACGCTTTTGAAAGGTCAAGAAAGACACTTAGCGTTCGATCGTGTTTGTCAAGGTTTTCCACCACTTCAGTTAAAAGACTATTGACTGCATCGACAGTCGATCTGCTTTGTCTAAATCCAAATTGATTCACGGAAAATAAATTGTGGCGTTCAAGAAAGGAAATCAAACGTTGCAAGAAGACTTTTTCTAAAATTTTGCTGAATGTTGGCAGGAGAGAAATTGGACGGAAGTTACTTGCTTCTTGAGGGTCGCCCTTTTTGTAAATAGGGACGACCTTTGCGTTCTTTAAGGCCTCCGGGAAGACGCCCTTTTCAAAGGAAGCATTAATCACCCTAACTAGTGGTCTCAACAAATTCGGAGAACATCTCTTAATGAGCCGAACCGACACACCGTCAAGGTTAGTTGATGCCTTTGAAGGCAGTCCCCCGAGTATGTTTGCCACCTCCTCCTCTGTGGTAGGTGTCAACACCATTGACGCTAGTGGACCTTCGATCTTCTCCGAGGCGCCTTTACGACATGAAGAGGCTTCAGGCTCAGCAACTCGGGAAAAGAAGTCATTGAAATGTTCAGCCAACTCCAAAGGGTCATGAGTTTCAATTCCTTTAATTTTGAGATGAATGGGATTTGATTTGTTTACGTTTTTCAATTCATTGATCACTCCCCAAGCAGTTTTTGAAATGTTTTTACTTTCTCTCAGCTTTTTGTTGACTTCATGTGATTTTGCCGCTCGAATTACCTTTCTGTAAATTCTCTTGTAGTTCTTGTAATAAACTTTGAAATGCTCATTTCTTGTTGTTCTTGCAGTAATTGCATGCTGTTTTAATTTTTCCCTGGAAACAAGCAATCCTTTTGTAATCCAGGTGCTCTTTTTTTGACATGCTTTCTTTTTTGAAGTTCTGAAAGGGCAGCATAGGTCAAGTAAAACTAGGAAATGTCCATAGAAAGACTGAAACATTTCCTCTGCCGAATCGTGTATGTCAAGAAATTTCCAGGTCTCTCGGCTAAGGACAGAATTAAGTGAGTTTACTGCAGCTTCGTCAACTATTCTGGCTACGTGTTTTCCACTGGGCCTCTGGGTTGTTGGGCAGTCGTTGAAGGTTACCACTTGGGCGTCGTGATCAGAAATGGCTGTTACCACCACAGAGGCTGCAATTTCATTGCTGTTAGTGACAACATTATCGATAGCAGTGGAAGAGGTCGCTGTCACACGAGTGGGCGTGTCTATGGACCACTGAAGACCAAAAGATCCCAATAAGTCCCTAAACCTTTTGGTCTCTGGGCGTGATTGATCAAGGACATCAATATTCCAGTCGCCAAAGATAACAAAAACTGAGCCGTTCTTCATTAACTCGTTCAAAAGTCGCTCGAGGCGTTCAAAAAACGAGTTAAAGTCGCCATCCGGCGATCTGTATAGGCCAATCAAGGATTGATTTTGACCGTTTGGCAATTTTAGGCGAATGCCCGCAACTTCAAAATCTTTGTCCTTGCAGAATCCAATTGGGATAGGACTATAAAGAGTAGGACTCTTTACGAACAGGGCGACGCCTCCACCTTTAAACTGAGTTCTTTCAAAAGATGCAGCCAGAACATAATTTGGAATTTGAAAGAATTTGATTGTTTCAACTGTATACCCTTGCTCAGAGACAACAAACAAGTCTGGCTCCAGTTCATCACATAAAAGCTCGATCTGAAGTGCCTTGTTTGTTGCTGTCTGTGCATTTTGATGGACTATCGTGAACTTGGAAGTATCACGATTGTTTGCTGATTTGGCTAATTTATTGGAGCGCCGCCCCATATCGTTTCTAACTGTTCTCTGTGGTGTCCTGCTCTCCCTCCTAAAAAAGATACATTTGTATTTACAGGCAGGTTATTTACAGGTAAGGTATTTACAGGTAAGTTATTTACAGTGTCTTTTAATAAAACATGAAGTGGGTCCGTTTCACTTTGTCCCGATGCTTTCTTTGGTACCGGCGTCCTCGGGCAGGGTTGATCTGTAGACATCTTAAGAGCATGAGCGTAAGAGTCGTGGGTCTGGATGATCGGTCTGGGAGAGAAGTCATCGTTTTTGTCGACAGCACGTTCTTTGTGTTCGGGGAAGGATTTCTTCACTCGTTGGTTTGTAGAAGAGTGCAGTGTGGGAAATTGCTCCTTGACTGAGCTATTTACTAGGGCAGACACAATCAACCCCGCCAACAGTCTTTTGCCCCGCTGTCCCAGGTGCTGACCGTGTCTTGTGAAACATCGGCGGGGGACCTTGTTTATGTCCACAAGCCTGACGTTTGGGAGACGACTTGTTAATTCCTCTATGTATGCATTTGCTAATAATATGTTTTCATTAATATCTGAGTCAGGAGGAAGGTCGTACCTATTAGGAATAGTAGAAACAATCACTTGGTCATACTGCAGCTCAGTCAACAGACGTTTGAGCTCGTTGTAGATTACAGCATCATTTCCATCAGATATGTCATTAGATCCGGCGATCAGGACTATGCAATCTGGAGTTTTGTGTCTCATTTTTGGCGGGATACTCAAAAGTCTTGCAGATGGTTTGCAGAACCCAGTAAATCTACAGTTTCCGTTAACTTGTTGCGTACATAGTGAAGCTACACCACGCGAGTGGCTGTCTCCGTAAATGTCCACATTCGTGAATGAAGGGATGGCTTTCTGCTTATTGGAGTCAATTTTGTTCTTAGATTTTATTTTATGCAATCTGTTATAATTTGAAACCCCTTCAGTCCTTTCCTTGCACTTATTTTGAGAATTAGTCAAAACGGAAAATTTATTGTTTGTGTGAATTTTTTTAGCGTTTTTATTTTGTATTGTTATCCATTCGCCAATTCCTGTATTGCACTCACAGATTTTATTTTCATTTTTAAGAGTCTCAATTTCAGCTTCGAGCACTTGCACAGTAGTTTTCAATGAGGTTATAATTTCCTCATAGTCCGTGGGCTGAAGTTTTGGGGTAAGGCGGTTTTCTGGCTCACATTGCACGCCCACATCCGTGGTGGTTATAGAGTCAGTTTGAACAGTTTTTTCTTCTGTAATGATGGTGTTGCATTGTACCCCGACTTCCTCCAATTTCGGTAACGAGTCTTCTTGCAGTATCCGTTTGATTTCCAGATCTATTGCTCTATCTGTTAGAGCTTTAATGGAGTGTTCTTGCTTATCAATTGTTGTTCGTAGAGACTTGTTTTCGAGTTCCAAAATATTGTTATAGGAGAGCGCAGGCTCCACATCAACTATGGATATCTCCAGGGGCGTGGAACTCATGTGAGATATAATAGGAGTCACATGAACCACAGGTGAATACGAATCGCCGCACTCAGCCGCGGGTGTCCCGGGTGTCGTCTCAGCCGCGGGTGTCCCGGGTGTCGTCTCAGCCGCGGGTGTCGCGGGTGTAGTCTCAGCCGCAGGTGTCGCCTCAGCCACTGGTGCCTCAGTTGTAGCGGGTGTCGCGGGAGTAGCGGGTAACGTCTCGGCCGCGGGTGTCGCGGGAGTAGCGGGTGTCACAATGTAGATATTGCTGTTACCTGCTGGGGTACTGGGAGTAGCGGGTAGGCAAGCTGGTGAGGGTGGCAGTTTGTCAGGCTCAGGATGATTATGGCTTCCAGATTTAGATTTGACAACAGTCATTGCATTATTTGTTTTTAGGGTGGTCGTACACTTTCTGACGATACAACGCCAGCTTACATCACCAGTTACTAGAGTTCTGTCTTTCCGGAATAAATAATTCTCAAATTTTATCCCAGTGTTCCCCCTGCTATTTACGTATGTTTTGATTTTCATTCTAGCCGTACTATGTATATTTCCTTATAACCAGAGGATAAATGCAGCATAAATTTTGTTCAACAATTAATTGCAGTATTTAAAGTTCTAAGTAGTGCCTTCAATAAACTTGCAGGCGATCATGCAGGCCGTGAGATTGCCTAGAGTGTTTGGAAGGGGCACAGTTTTCTGCTGAAGGTGTTGCTAGTAATATTGCCAATATTACTGTCTTGTTTTAAACGTGTTTCACTGGAATCGCTGTGATGTTGGGAAGTTGCTCAGCAAAAAGTTTCAGGGGCGGTGGTCGGATTCGATCGCAGGAACTTGGAGCTTGGATGGAATCCGGGCTAGCGCGTTATCCACTACACCACGAACGGATGAGTTGGAGCTGTAGCGATTTCAATCATAGCTCTTCGAAAGATGGAACTTTTTAAACGGGATCAATGTGCTCTGAATTTTGCAGCTTTTTAGTGAGGTTATGTATTATAGCGAGCACATTTACTTACAATTACAAATTGTTGCTGCCAGTTCGCTATCAATAACGTCCCATACTATTATTTAACACGTGATTTACACTATTAATCATGGAAATTATCACAAAATATTACAAAACTAATGAATAACTTCAGAGCAACAAAACATCGCATCCTGTCTCAAGCGCAATGCGCGCGCAACCGCCGTGAAACCGAGATTGATGACGTATCGGGTGATGATGTGACTATTGACGAAGCTGGTAATGAGTTTACACCTCCGAGTGTATCAACACCGAAGAACGAAACCAGTCAACTGATAGATATTGTATCCTCCCCTTCTGGATTAGAGACTGCATCACGCTACCTTGAAACTGAATTTAAAAACCCGTTGACGCAGAAGTATATGAAACTACTCATGGAGGATACAGGTGGAAAGACAAAGGTTATTGATCACGATTTCGGACCGAGATACAACGAAGAGGGAAACAAATTGATGATTGGTGATAAGGATTTAGATTTTAACGCCGATGGAGATATACTCATCAATAATACAAGATTTCGTCCAACTGAAGGTCTTTACGAGCTGCTCTTCAAAAGACTTCCCGACGATGAAATATACTCAAAGGATGATCTACAAGTGTATAAAGATATACTTATTGCAACAAATGCTCACAAAAAAGGCTATAGCTTTTACAATCCGATAAAAAGGGATAATAGTTTAAAATATAGATATATCATGAAACATCTGTTCCCGCTTTCCAAAGGAGGCAGTGGTCTTAGCTGGAAATCGAATAAATCACGTGACATTATATACTGGGATAACCCAAATGAACTGGTTAGTAGGCTCAAACTCTTAGCAATGTCAACAGAGACGGGTAACACTTCCCATAGTAACGAGATACTTAACATTGTAGAGGAGCTTAGGGAGGCTGGGTACATAAAAGGGGGAGGCAATAGTAGATTCAAGTCACTTTTACGATGAGCGTAGACAAGTTCGGACGTTACTCGGATAAGAAGGATAAGGGTGGAAGGGGACCCAAGGGCGAAGGGTTCAACCTTACCACCAAAGGTGATTATGACATGCAAGACAAACGTTTAGTAAATGTAGGAGACGCCGTAGAAAATCGAGATGCCGTCAACTATATAACTCATGTGCAGGCGTTTCATAACTGTATCAGTTTGCAAAATAATGTATTTGACGCGCAAAGTACACGGATATGTAATATGGGGAGTCCTATTGAAAAAGACGATGCTGTAAATAAACATTTTATGGAATCACAAGTTCCTATTAAACTAAACGATTCGTATTCATTTCATCAGTATCGTCTACAAGATATAGCTCAACCAGTTAATGATGAAGACGCTGTAAATCGGGCATATGTTCGAACAAATGCCATCAGTAAAACAAATGAAGGGGTCTATAACGCTAACAATTCCATAATAAGAAACATAGCACCACCCATAGAAAATAACGATGCTGTGAGTCTTTCGTTTTTTAAAAGTAATACCATATTTAGAAATATAAACGGGGCTTATGATGTGCATAATACTATAATACAAAATGTGGCTCCACCCTTAAAACCGGGCGATGCAGTAAACAAACACTATTTAGACCATCGTACTCCCATTCCGGGTACGCAAATTTGGAACTTTAAAAATAAAAAGATTTCTCAGGTTGCAGATCCGACACACATACATGATGCGGTAACATTAAAATACTTGCAAGAAAATGCTATTGTACTGGTTGATCCCGGTAAAGGTAAAATGCCAAGGACAGAGGAACCTCATTGGAATGCTGGGAATAATCGGATTAGAAAGCTAAAAAAGCCTCAAGGACTGACTGACGCTGTAAATAAAGAGTACCTTAAAGAAGCCCTTGCCGAACTAGCATACTCGATATACAAGCAATTAAAAGCGAAAGATGGAGCCAGGGCGGGTTTACATGACGAAAAAGATTGGAAAACTGAAGTTGTGCAAGAGTTGACCTCGTGGGATGATTTGTTCAATGATGAAATAACTATTGATGCGTCAGAGTTGGTAAACCAACCAGGGATTCTCGAAACTGCGGAGGAGAGGGCAAGGAGGCTAGGTGGAGGCTCCTAAATCGTCAGTCGTTAGTGTGAAGTCTTGCGGTGAACATCGACGATGGAGCAGTACTGTTGCGATAAAAAGTGTTTTATACTACCGAAAAGCCGGGTAGACGGGATTGCTCACAGAGTATGTAATAACTTTGGTTATTGTCGTTGTAGGTGTAAGACTTATATAGAAGACTGCATGCAGCCTAAGGAAAGAATACTAAAATTGTATAAATTGGAGCATTTATATACATGTTGTTCTTTGCAATGTGTTAAATTTCCCCCTCGCGCTGTTATAGATACATATTGCGATGACTGTCCTCACAACGAGTTTTGTACGTGTATTTTTAAAAAATATTGTGAAACTAGAAAAAGTTGGGATTAAGTGCACGCCCTGTGCACCACGCTCTCTGTAGGTATTTAACTAGATATGACATCGGCACGTCATCAGTATTAAAATGGCAGGGCGCAAAGCAAGATCGGTCAGACGCGGTCAAGCGGTCGTACGAGGTGGTGGTATCATCTCCTCTGTAGTTAACAAAGCTATTGATTTTTTACCTTTTGAAGCACATCTCCCGGGGTATAATTACTGTGGTCCTGGGACCAGGCTACAGAAAAGGTTAGCTTGAGGTGATAAGGGCGTGAACGGTCTCGACGAAGCGTGCAAAATTCACGATATTGCTTATTCAAAATATAGCGATAACGCGCGTAGAAGACAGGCGGACAAAGAGTTGGCTGAGCGCGCCTGGCGAAGATTTAAGGCGTCCGACGCTTCTGTTGGGGAAAAAGCAGCTGCTTGGGCTGTAACAACAGCCATGAAAGCTAAAACAAAATTTGGTGGGGGTAAAAAGGCATCTAAGAAGCCTAAAGCCAAACGCAAGGCGCATGGCAAAGGGTTATACCTAAGACCTTACCCAAAGCGAGGAGGTGGTAAGAAAAAGCCAAAGGTGACTAAAAAAAAACATCGATCCCGATAAAACCTTTAACAAACTACGATTTATTTTACTACGCCAAAGAGCTAAAAATACCAAATTTTAGGGGAATCTATATGAGAGACGCTCTGCCACAGTCTGTCAGACGGTACGAATCTGCTATTGTAAATTTGGACTCTAGTAGTGGGGGTGGTACGCACTGGGTATGCTACAGAAAACTTGGTCGTAAAGTATTTTATTATGATAGTTTCGGTAACCTCAGGCCTCCAGTGGAGCTGTTACGATATTTTGGTGATTGTGAAATTTACTATAACTACAAGCGAGAACAAAATTTCAACTCAGTCGTGTGCGGGCACTTGTGCTTAAAGTTTCTTTGCGACAATGTTTTGCTTAAACGGTAGAGGTTCCTTCCTCTCGAAAGATTATTTTCCTACAGTGGATGTGAGCCAGGGTGAGTGGGAGATTGGTCTAATTGACTTGATGACCTACCATTCAATTCCAAATATCGAAAAGGGTTTAAATGACAAATTTTACTATGGGACAAATGAATGTGTCACGATAGACGAGGGGGCATACGAAATTGAAGACTTGGAAACATTATTAAAGGAGAAAACCGGAGACGACTTGGGATTAAGTTTAAAAGCGAATAATAATACGCTAAAGGCTGAAATTGAGTGTAAAAAAAAATCGATTTTACGAAGGAAGAAACTATTGCTTCGCTGCTGGGATTCAATAGTAGAAAGCTATCTCCAGGAGTAAAGCATATATCTGATAGGCCAGTCAATATCATGAAAGTTGATGTGATACGCGTAGAGTGTAATATCGTTCGAGGTTCGTACAACAATGGTGAAGAGGGCCATGTGATCCACGAGTTCTACCCGAACGTCGGTCCGGGGTATAAAATAGTGGAGATACCCAACACAATCATTTATTTGCCTGTGAACGTCAAGAGGATAAACAATGTTACAATCTGTCTAAAGGACCAAAACGGTGAGAGAATAAATTTAAGAAACGAGGCACTCTCTGTCAGACTACATATAAGACGGAAGGATGGGGCTTGTATTTAGGGAGGTTACAAACACGGTTAAGGTCAGTAGGAGTGCGAACACCGTAAGGTTAACATCGGCAAACGTTAAATTTTTACGCTCTCTGGGATTCAAGGTTCAAAATGTTGGACATAGAAAATAGCGCTGAATACAGTGATGTAGTCACTGGAATGGAATTCCATATCCATAAACCGTATGCGTCTTCCACGTATAAAAATAACGATGAGATTCGCATACCCATAAGTCAGCAGGATATTATAACGGCACCGTTTGATAGTACTCTGTACATTTTAGGATCACTTAGTGCGAAAAAAGCTGATAATACTGAGGCCAGTGTAAGTTTTGTAAATAACGCTATAGCGTTTCTATTTGACGACATCCGCTATGAAATTGGGGGTGTTGAGGTGGATCGAACCAAAAATGTCGGTATAACTACAACTATTAAAAGTCTTTTATCGGTTCAGCCAAGCGAGCTACACGGCTTGATAAACGCTTGTTGGTTAGGTCCCGGCAAAACACAAGTAGTTAATGGGGATTTTTCATTCTCCATTCTCTTGCGTCTCCTGCTTGGGTTTGCTGAAGACTACCGACGTATTATTGTAAATACAAGACAAGAACTCGTTTTACTCCGCTCATCAAGTGATAATAACGCAGTAATTAGTGCGAACGCTTCTCAAATATCTCTTAATATTAAAAATATATATTGGAGAGTTGCACATGTCACTGTGTCTGATGCGTATAAACTCAAACTTTTTAAAATGATTGAAAAAGATACAAAAATACATCTACCGTTTCGCTCTTGGGAGATACACGAATATCCCACTTTAAATGCATCCAAAATACATTCGTGGACTGTGAAATCATCGTCCCAGCTCGAGAAACCTCGTTACGCGATATTGGCTTTTCAAACGGGGAGGAAAAATGATTTAAAAAAGAATATGTCATCGTTTGACTCTTGCGGTCTACAAAACGTGAAACTATTCTTAAACTCGCAATATTTCCCCTACGATAACATCCACGGTGACACGTCCATATTTTATGAGATGTTTTATCGATTTCAAAATAGTTATTACAATAGGAACTCAACCCCGACGGTCGAGCTGGACAAATTTAAAACTGAGACCCCTCTATACGTAATCGATTGTTCCAAACAAAACGATACAATCAAGTCTGGACCTGTAGATATTCGAATTGATTTTGAAACCAAGGACAACGTGGATGCAGATACTACGGCATACTGTCTTTTCTTACACGACTGTCACATGACATACTCACTACTCACTGGCACCGTAAATAAAATGACTATATAAATGAAACGTGTCAGTCGATCGCCTGTCATCGTAGCGTCAACATGGGTTTCCACGGTTGGGTGAATATTATAACGGTGGGGTTTTCATTAAAAGAGATTACGTCAACTGCTATAATGGGGAAAATGAAGAAGGTTTGTTTAATATTCCCGCTGGGGCTGATAAAATAGTAGTAAAGTGGCGTACCGAATACGATTATTCCGAAGATGAGGAAGAAGAAGAATTTTCAGATGAAGAGGGGCAGCTGCTGTAAAATGGTCAGTTGTGGAGATGGAGTCGTCAAGTGAGGATCTCATCCAGGTAATTCCTAAGCCCAAAGAACCCATTAACATATTAACCGGGGTATTTTTAAAAACAACCCACTTTCTCGATCACGAACTAACTAAATGTGTCATAACGGGTATCGTTAAAAACAGAAATAACAGTTTGGGAGTTTTATTTAAGGGGAAAAGGGGGTGTGTTTACTGGCCCCACGATGTTTTCAATCAATTTGGCATTTCCAATTTTAACAATGTCACTGTAGCCGTAGAAGAGAGAAAAAAATTTAATTATATTTTGGGTAGCGGTGAAGGCATCAAAGTCAATACTGTATTTGGCAAACAACACGTGTTCCTGCACGATGGGGAGCATACTTTAGCGCTCAACAGCTCGGAGTGGATTCAGTTTATAAATAGCCTTCCTTTGATCTACATCCGTCTAGCTGACGTGTCCCTTCACGAACCTGCTATAAAAGAATTTATAGCAGTGTTAAAAATAGACAAAGACACTGTAGACATTGACAGTAATCTTCCGCAACACTTATCAACATACCTTTTCAATGAGCTGCAAATATACAGACGTTGGCCCTTCTACAATAGCAGTAGTTGAATTCCAAGCTTTTAAAGATAACAATAACAAGTTTATTATAAAAGAGTTTGCCATCGTCGGTGATTCAATATGCAGCCATTTAGTATTTTGCCCCCCTTACAGCATTCAAAATTTAAATGAAAAGATGCAGCGTACTGCACGATGGCTCACACGTCACCATCACCACATCCGATGGTGTGACGGCAAAATTAAATATGATGAAAATTTAATACGTACTTTATGCGATCCATTTGACATCATCTACACTAAAGGTTTGGAAAAAGTAAAGTTTTTAAGACGTTTTCATCCAAACATCTTGGAATATGACGGAACCGAGGAACCTATTGAATATTCATATTGTCTCCTACCCCAACACGCTGGGGGCTTTGACAGATGTGCACTCTATGCAGCGCATAAAAGGTACAAGTGCTTAACTCGCTGATTCAGTCTATGTTCAGCCTCCGTCATGGCAACATTTGTATGGAATCTTCTCTCGGTAGAGCCTAAAGAACCCGCCGGGGTCTTAACTGACAACTTTGTCATGAAGTTTGATCGGTTCATGAACTGGGATCTTTTGTCCTCTCATTATGATTTCTCCATCGATATGTTGCAGATCTATGCGCATAGAGTTAATTGGGCCAAGGTTTTGAAACGCACTAAATTCTCTGAAGAATTCCTAAGAGAGATGGTCCCGAATTTTGAAAATTGCTGGTATATCCTATGTAAATATCAAACATTATCCGAACAATTTATCCGTGACTTTGCTAATAAAGTCGATTGGGACTATGTAGCCTTATATCAAGATGTAAGTGGTAGATTTCTAGATGAACATAAAAAATATTTTGAATAAAATTGTGGATTATGGTGAATGTTACCGAGGAAGCCACTCAACAGGCAGGCGTAAAACCCATAAGTCCAGGAGTGAGCATGATGGTTGGCCTAAAAACCGTAAAACATTGTGTTTCCCATCGGTGTGTGTGTGTGTGTGTGAGGGTCTAGTAAATTGAGGCGCCTCGATCCGAGGAGGATTCGGGCTACTCCTTGGAACGACCCTAAGGACCTAGTAAACTGAGGCGCCCCGACCCAAGGAGGGTTCGGGCTACTCCTTGGAACGGTCCTGAGGTCCCTGGCGCGGCTGACGAAAAGGCTCGTAAACCTCTGAATGAGCCGGTAGACATCACCACAATCCACACCAAAAACATAAAAAATATAAAACCCCTCCATTAATCTTAGTAAATAAAATGTCAATGGTTAAAATGAACAGACTCTGTCTTAGTAAATAACCTGATGACCTTTGAACGGATTAGCGGAGGAGAAAAAAATAATGGGAGGTAGCAATATTTGTTATGGAGTGGCTACCACCGTAGTCTGCGATGGATGGGGCAGTCTACCCCAGAGGTTAGGCCTCCAGGGGATGCTCTGGGTTAACAAAAAGAACGCGCCAAGGCTCCTACCCCTTGGGTGGTGTGGAAACGCTGAGCCCCCACGGGATGCAGCATAGACTGCAATGGTCTACCCCAGAGGTTAGGCCTCCAGGGGATGCTCTGGGTTAACAAAAAGAACGCGCCGAGGCTCCTACCCCTTGGGTGGTGTGGAAACGCTGAGCCAAAATTTTGCACAATTACGTCATCCCATGTAGAGGCCCACGACCAACTTCAAGCGGTCACATAGACCATTGCGCCATCGGTACAGAAATGGAACATGCAGTTGGTGACATTCATACGGTCACGTAGGCCAAAGCGGTCCAGAAATGGAACACGTGGCCGGTAACGTTCATGCGGTCACGTAGGTCATTGCGATACAGAAATGGAACACGCGGCCGGTCACGTAGGTCATCGCGCCAACCACTCTAGCGGAGAAATATCAAACTGCATGAAATTGGCGCAAAAATACATGGGCGCCACCATCTTGTGGACACATGATACACTCTGGCGACAAAACAACAGGTAAGGTCATATACTAGACACTAGTATCTAACTACACACCATGTTTCAGAATTTTTGCTCTAATGGTGGGCATGTTATGGGAGAAAACCCATAGGGGTTGATTTAAAAAATATAAGGGATGATGGTTAAACTTGGTTGAAAGAGTTAGATAGAGTACACATACCTACAACCCGAATCTGGTTCACCTCAGCCTTCAAACACCTGAGCAAAAGGTGTAAAACAGTTAAGGGTTGAAATGAGCCCCGATCGAAAAACAGGGTATTTTCATGCGATTCAATGTTAATAACGCTAGAATTAAGGGTCTCAAACCATTATGATTATATTTTGCACTTTTTAAGTTAGGGGTTGTTCCAGGGGTAGTTCACCCCCAGAGGGTAGTTTATAAAAATTATATGTTGTATGTGTACCCTTATACCAAGTTACAACCCTGTAGAAGTATAAAATGGGGGAGATACAAAAACCGAAAGTGTCCAATAGAAACATGAACGGACTGTAGGCGCAAGTTGGTTGCGGAACGTACAGTATACCAGGAAAGTTCAACTGGATAAACTGACAAACACTTTGCACACTTATCCATAGTTATCTTTATCTGAGGTCATAAAGGGCAGTTTTCCCGTTGTTTAGCGATTGCCGCTATCAAAGGTTACAGAGGTTAACGAATACTGATAGCGCTATTTCATTCTTTTCATTAATTTGTTAAATAACGCGCCATCGCAAACACCGCGTTATCAGACACATTTCTGCCACCATCAAACAAGTACCTCGGTGGCTAAGAGGTAAAGCTCGCAACTCACGCGCCAACGGGCCGGGTTTGAATCCTGACCTCACCATGTATAAATTTTATTCATAAAAATTTAATTAATGGTGGACTATAAGGCTTGTTAGGTTAGAAATGACCTAACACGCGGTAAAAGTGAGGTTAGAACACGTGGTCAAAAGTTAGGTTAGAAAATTTCCCGCCAAAACAGCCGCCATCTTTGAAAGAGGGCGTGGCCTGATGACGTCATCGGTCACGTGACCACCTCTCGACCAATCAGAGGGCTGGGTTATACTCCCATCAGGTCTACTCTAAATATTATAGTTAGTCTGTCGTTGCGTTTTCTGCGGATAGTAGAAAAATAAGTGATTGATGCAAATCATCAATACACCCACAGGTATTATATTTAAAGCGTATTTTTAAACCCTACATGATCATTTTACATTCGTTAATATAATTTTCTTTTTTTAATTATAAATTTAATAAATTTATATACTGTACTTATGACGATAAAATGTTGATTGATGAACAATCTCTATCGAACCAATCGACTTGAGCATCTCAACAGCAACAAATCAAAATAATTAGAGCTTTAAAAGTATAACTTACTTTTTATCTACCGTATGCTACTTAATCCATAAAAAGTGAAATGGAATCAAACACATTAAAAATGTCAACCAGAACACCACTCGTGGCTTGCGTCCACCCCATTTAACAGAATCACTGCTATTGGTTTTATCGCTGCTTTTGGGTAGCCCATAAACCTTCGGGCCCGATTTTACTGTTTTTGTGATTATTATGGGCAAACAATATTAATAGTATGCATTTAAAACTATGATAAATTATTTTAACCACAGGGAGACAATATGCATACGCGTAAAGAGAAGGAGACATATGCACGAATCTTTACGATTAAATTCCCTAATATGATAAATTTTTTGTCAACATATCACAAACAATTGTAATGGAGAATGACTGGTGAATCGACTTCACATATTATTATTGATAATTATTTGATGGGATGGTTTTTAAATTGTTATACAAGCAAGAATTTAAACCAAACTTCCGTGGCTTTTAAATTTTTTACTTTAGATATATTTAAGATACACTAATATAACTAGTTAATTTACAGTTTTACCCGCGATTGTTGGAAGTTCCATAGCAGTTTCCATAGTTGGAGTTTTCCATAACTTCCATTTAAAAAACATTATAAAATATAAAGAGTCAATTCTGTTTTAGTGGGTGTTCTTCATCTTATTTTATCAACAGAGATAAATGATTTATAACAAATAAATAATGTTGAACAGCTTAAAAATTTAAGAAGTATGTACATTAAACATATAGCATACAAAAATATTAGATCACAATTTACTAGGTTAAATGCAAATGTCAAGCGAGTAATACTATATGAAAATACAGTTTAGTATGTAATAAATTACTAGTAACATAAATGACCAAAAACGGATTAGAAGAAGTTAGCTAAAGATGAATAGTCCAGTAGAATTAGTACCTTACCAGGAAAAAATTGCTACAAAAGATTTTTTTGCTTTAACGGCTTTATTTATGTCCCATATGATTATCCTAGGTTTTCCCCCTCGTCGGAGTTGTGCTAAAGTGGTGGGAGGCAAAAATGTACACGAAAAGGGACATTTTTTGGTTAAATCTCGTAAACGGCTCAAATACTGAAAATATGTCCAGTATAAAAGTTAAAGAGCATAAAATTCCGCATTTAATGAGACCAACCGCATATATTTTTTAATACCCGTTGTCATGTTACAACACATCAAACTGCACGATTTTTAACAATTTTGACAAATTTGTCTCCCAAAAGGTGTATTTTTGTAATTTTACAGTTATATCTTGTAAATTAATAAAAATATTAAAATATTATTGTTTATAAAGTCAAAGGGCATTAAATTCTGCATTCAATGAGACCAAAATTAAAATTTTTGAACAACTCAAATTCGTACAGACTCACCTTAAAAATTGGATGATTTTTTTTTTTATTAGGCCATAAGATTTTTATTTTATTTATGTTATGTCACGGGATCATAACAAGGTTGTGCTAGGTGGTGAAGATACAGACTTACTAATAGCGCTCACCACTCTAGATTTCCCATCATCATCACAGATATATCTCTTCAAACCTGGAAGAGGAACAACCCCACCAAAGGTTTTTGGTGTCAATAGTTTTAAATTAGCAGACACCATGAGAGAACCCCTCATCTTTTTCTTTTGTTATTATTTTTTATACAACTAATAAAATTATTTTCCACACACTATTTATTTCTACAGTGTGATCTAGGTAAATATTTTAAATATTAAGTTCAAAGCACGTAGGTAATTATGCTGTTAAAATACTGATGATGTTAAAACAGACTTCACTAGTTAAAAGATTCTATGTAATTTGACAAAAAAGTAAATGAGATGTCCATAGAATCGAGTGGTAATAAATAATTTCTTTAATTTTATCGTTAAATAGTCAAATTAAAGTACTAAAAAATTATGTAAGATGTAATAGTTATTATGTTCATTACAGAATATATGCCTACACAGTACATACTTGACATAGTTTATTTATGTCATTATTTTATTCATCTCTGTTAAACTTAATGTGACGTAGTTAGGGTATAAGTGGTCCTAAAAATTTTAGGTTGGTCTCATTGAATGCAGAATTTTATGCACTTTGGTTTTATAAACAATAATATGTTAATATTTTTATAAATTTACAAAATATAACCGTAAAATTACAAAAATACGCCTTTTGGGAGACAATTTTGTAAAAATTGTTAAAAATCGTGCAGTTTGATGTGTTGTTACATGACAACGGGTGATCCAAAATACATGTGGTTGGTCTCATTAAATGAGGAATTTTATGCTCTTTAACTTTTATACTGAACATATTTTCAGTATCTGAGCCGTTGACGAAATTTAACCACAAAAATAAAAAAATGTCCATTTTTGTGGACATTTTTACCCCCCACCATTTTAGCACAGCTCCGACGAGGGGGAAAACCTAGGATAACCATATTAGGACATAAATAAACCCATTAAAGCAAAAAAATCTCTTGTAGCAATTTTTTCCGATTTACCTACTTTTTTTGTTTAACGCTACTGGCCTAGAAAGTTTCTATTCTTCTCCTAGAAAATGTGGACCGTTGTCATTCTACTTAACGTCAGAAAGTCTGTCGCCAAACTGTTAAGTGAAAGCTTCTAACGTGATCCCCTCAAAAGCGAAGAAAAGTCAGTGCCTTCATCCTACAAATAGTTTAAACATATTTTAATTCTATAGTAAAATCGTATTCGCCTTATACATTTTAGTACCACTTGTATAATCGAGCTGTTAAAATAAATGCATTGAACAGTTGACTGTACACATATATTGCAGTCACTCAACACGACAATATCCAGAGCAGGGCGGGGCTGTAGACTGTAAACTGCAGCACTGGCGTTACATCTGCTGCAGATCTAACTATAGTGTCATATTGTAGCTGTTAAGCCGTGTTGTCACAGTGAACATTGTGTGTATCGCCATCACCAAGTGGCTCTGTACCAGTGCAGGGCGGGGCTGTAGACTGTAAACTGCAGCACTGGCGTTACATCTGCTGCAGATCCAAGTACAGTGTCATATTGTAGCTGTTAAGCCATGTTGTCACAGTGAACATTGTGTGTATCGCCATCACCAAGTGGCTCTGTACCAGTGCAGGGCGGGGCTGTAGACTGTAAACTGCAGCACTGGCGTTACATCTGCTGCAGATCCAAGTACAGTGTCATATTGTAGCTGTTAAGCCATGTTGTCACAGTGAACATTGAGTGTATCGCCATCAGCAAGTGGCTCTGTACCAGGGCAGGGCGGGGCTGTAGACGTAAACAGCAGCAATGGCGTTACATCTGCTGCAGATCTAGCTACAGTGTCATATTGTAGCTGTTAAGCCATGTTGTCACAGTGATCATTGTGTGTATCGCCATCACCAAGTGGCTCTGTACCAGGGCAGGGCGGGGCTGTAGAAGTAAACTGCAGCACTGGCGTTACATCTGCTGCAGATCTAGCTACAGTGTCATATTGTAGCTGTTAAGCCATGTTGTCACAGTGAACATTGTGTGTATCGCCATCACCAAGTGGCTCTGTACCAGGGCAGGGCGGGGCTGTAGAAGTAAACTGCAGCACTGGCGTTACATCTGCTGCAGATCTAACTACAGTGTCATATCGTAGCTGTTAAGCCATGTTGTCACAACGGACTTTGTCTGTATCGCCATTAGTACCAGTTCATTTAATTTCTAGTTCAGCAGTCGCAACCAATAGCTTCATTTACTGTATTGTGTATTGTATCGATTTTGACGCTCCGTGATTTGTTCCTGCCACGTCTGTTTGTGATAAAACATTAACTTTTATTTCAATTTTTTATACGCCGTTATTCAGGATGAAATCGTATACGCTGCGTATAAAACCAGTAATTAATAACAATTATACAAATTGGACCAAAATTATACAACAATATTTACATTCCTGACATAACAAATAGGGTTACATTTCATCATTTTTATCAGTATTTCGAGATGATGCTGCAAGTGATACACCTCACGATTTTTCTTCTTCCCAGTTCCAGATTTCATCTGTCGTCCTTGATGCGTCTCAAGTTTTCAGCGAAGTGAACAAAGGCTGTGGACCTCACTCCACATTTTCTTCCGCACTAAAGTACTGTCGCATATTCATAGATCCTTTTACTAAACTCTTTAACAGATTTCTTGCCACCGGAGTTTTCCGGAACGTGCTATAGAATAGTTCTGTTGTTCCCATAAATAAGAAGGTTTCAACTAAGAGGTAAAAAATTATCGTACTTGTAAGCTTAATTAATTTTAATATCAAACTATTTATTTATTTATAAACACATTTAGGCTAGTAAAAAATATAGCTACTAAATAATAAGAAAACCGATCATAATTCATTGCAATTCCCAAAACGAATACAGGTTAACCTTTGCAAATTCATCGAACCCTTGTAGAACAAACACAGGAAAACAAAATTGCTAAGTAGCAACTAAGGTCAATGCATTGAAATTTGGGTCATTAGCGGTCATTGTGAACAACATTAAAAATTTAGTCTAAGTAAACAGGTAAACAGCGATGGCCAGTCAAGAACTGCTGACGATGCCGGCCGATAGTGGAGTCGAAAAACAGCGTAGGGCTTCAATAACTACAAACTAGTTCAGGCTACAATGATTGGCCAAGGGGGCGTGACACTCGAAAATAAAAAAATTGAGGGGAGAAGCCAATGAAGATTTGGAAGGGGAGAAGAAATTCAGTGTGGGACAAGATAGAGAAGAGTTAGGCTAAATAGGGGCTGAATCGAGTAGGTCCCAATACATCCATTCAGTCAATCACTACCTCTAGACTCTGACTTCCAACGACCACGACCACGGCCGACATTAGGGGAGCAGAGCGAGAGGCCCAGGACAAAGGACGATGACCGGACCTGCCACGACCCTACCTGTGAAGAACTTGTACCTACTTGTGACAAACATGCTTCAAGTTGTGAAAATGCCGTGCACACTTGTGGTGCCATGGTTTTCGTGAACCATGAAGTTACTGGCTCTATCTGTGAAGAACGTGAACCTACCTGTGAAGAACTTGCACCTATCTGTGAAGAACTTGTACATACCTGTGAAGAACTTGTACCTATCTATGAAAAACTTGTATATACCTGTGAAGAACTTGTACCTATCTGTGAATAACTTGTAACCTACCTGTGACAATTATATTAAAAGTTGTGAAAATGCTGTGCACACACGGGATGAAAAGGTTTTCGTGAACCATGAAGTTACTGGCTCTACCTGTGAAGAACTTGTACCTATCTATGAAGAACTTGTACCTATCTGTGAAGAACTTGTACATGCCTGTGACAAACATGTTACAAGTTGTGAAAATGCTGTGCACACTCGGGATGCCAATTTTTTCGTGAACCATGAAGTTACTGGCTCTACCTGTGAAGAACTTGAACCTACCTGTGAAGTACTTGTACCTACCTGTGAAAAACATGTTACAAGTTGTGAAAATGCTGTGCACACTCGGGATGCCAATTTTTTCGTGAACCATGAAGTTACTGGCTCTATCTGTGAAGAACTTGAACCTACCCGTGAAGAACTTGCACCTATCTGTGAAGAACTTGTGCATACCTGTGAAGAACTTGTACCTATCTATGAAGAACTTGTGCATACCTGTGAAGAACTTGTACCTATCTGTGAATAACTTGTAACCTACCTGTGACAATTATATTAAAAGTTGTGAAAATTCTGTGCACACACGGGATGCCAAGGTTTTCGTGAACCATGAAATTACTGGCTCTACCTGTGAAGAACTTGTACCTATCTGTGAAGAACTTGTACCTATCTGTGAAGAACTTGTACATACCTGTGACAAACATGTTACAAGTTGTGAAAATGCTGTGCACACTCGGGATGCCAATTTTTTCGTGAACCATGAAGTTATTGGCTCTACCTGTGAAGAACTTGTACCTATCTGTGAAGAACTTGTACATGCCTGTGACAAACATGTTACAAGTTGTGAAAATGCTGTGCACACTCGGGATGCAAATGTTTTCGTGAACCATGAAGTTACTGGCTCTACCTGTGAAGAACTTGAACCTACCTGTGAAGTACTTGTACCTACCTGTGAAAAACATGCTACAAGTTGTGAAAATGCTGTGCACACACGGGAAGCCAAGGTTTTCGTGAACCCTGAAGTTACTGGCTCACCTGTGAAGAACTTGTACCTATCTATGAAGAACTTGTACATATCTGTGAAGAACTTGTACCTATCTGTGAAGAACTTTTAACATCCATCAACTTTTAGATTTTTCTATAGCACCTAGGAACTAGACTAATGGCTAAATGTTCACTCAAATGGCTTAATACTAAAAATTGTAAATTATTTTATTTAAAACTTCATACAATTATTATTACTATCTACAACATTGAATCCTACTTATTATTTTACATAAAACAATCCTCCTAAATCTTTATATCAGTACAGACTTCATTTGTTTTTTCAAAGTTTTCCTCAAATTAATGCATTAAAAATGTTATTTGTTTCTATTGTAAAAATGTGCTTTTTAACATGAAAACAAAACACTACGCGATGTTGATAAAAACCAAAAGAAGATAAGAGCCCAGGATAACTTAGTTTGGTTAGACGTTTAACTAGTGAAACTTTAGAATATTATTAATAATAATAGGACACAAGAGGCATTGATGCATTGAAACAACAAAAACATCTAAACAAATGTATTACGAAATTTATATTAAATAAATTCTGGTTCTATGTGATATATGCCTAGCTCAGGAGCTTTCCACAGTAAATATCTAAAATTACGATTATTTTTCCAACTTTTTACATTTACTAAAATATTGATTTTAACTCAACAATTTCAAAAAGTAATTTTATTACATTTTTCTTGCATAAATGTAAAACAACTCTAAAATAACAATAAAATAGTTTTTATTCAGTTGTTTTATATTAGTAAAAACTCTTAATTTTATTAAGTGTTTATGGAAAAGGATGAAAAACAAGAAGGGAGACAGAAAGAACATTTGAATTATTCTGCGAAAGATTCTGCTCTGTGTTGAATCTCGTAATGAAATATTTACAACAGTTCTACTGTTGGCTAGAATGCCAAAATTAACATTTGAAATTATTTTTATTAAAATAATTATAAAATAATAATTAAATAATACGGCAATAGTGAGTCACGAACACTAAGTGGAATTGAGTTACAAAACACACAATGCCTACTAAGCTGTTTGCAAAAGAACAGATCAAATAACATTTTAATAACTAAGTTTTTATGGTAAAATTAACAAAAATTCTGTACATTTATTACATTAAAAAGTAAAATCATGTTTATAGAGCAAACTAATGCCTGTGAAAAATTACCAAACTCATTTACTTGACATTTTAAGGAATCTAATATTGGCTAAGGAACATTGTAAAATAATGCGTGTTTATTGTCTTTTATGTTTATTCCAGGAATGTCAAGTTTAAACTCTTGAACGCACCATTAGGCGTCAACAGTCTTCATCAAATTAATTGAATCCCGTTTGGCGAACTCGTTAAAAGTTTTGGCACGCAGTTATGCACGGCTCTTCCCAGCTATCCAAAGCTCTAATTTCCCTTTTCATATATAAGTGAATTATCTTTTCTAACTTAGATTTTTTTTATTATTTAATATTAAGGGAGTTTAATTTGTATTACAAATAAAATTATACAATTATAGAAAATAACCTTTAAACTATAAAACCAGGCGTTTTAATGACATCTTTTTAACGTTTTCTGTGGGTTTCAATACTTGACGGGAATGAACGGATTTGAAGTTATTGGAATACCCTTTGATCCTGGGGCCAACCTGACAATGACCAAGTAAAAAAGGATGGTAACATAAAAAATCCAGGTTTGGTTTTCCCAAATTTGGCTTGATAGTGCAATTATGTTCCCTCATATAGCCTTCTACCGATTCAGTTTTAAAAGTTATTCAATTTCTAATAAAGTTTGTTTGTCTACCATTATAACCATTTAATTCAATCTCTTTGTAAAGTTTTCAATAGTTGTTTTCGTTTTTATAGGCATTTGCTTCTTATATTTACATTTTTTAGAGCGAGAAATATGAGAAATTAGTTAAATATTCCAATTGTTGTAGGCTATATTTAGAGTAAAAGGGTGCGAAATAACTTCCCATTCATTATTAAACACATATTGATATTATTTCGGATCATGCTAGTTGGCCTCAGTTTCAAATCGTCTGCGAGGAAAATGAACTTCGAGTGTCAAGTTAAAACTCTCTATGGATTATATTTAAGGAGATTTTCTTAAATGCAAGTCGTAATTGACAAAATATATATTACAATTCGTTAAGACGATTCAGAAAGACAATTGAATGGCTTTATTTTTAGACATCTTATATTCGGTAAAGATATTATTTTCGTTGTCTGTCACGAATCGCACGGCAAGTATTAATTTGACAGTTAGATGACAAACCTTCAGAACAATATGACGCTCGACTTCTTCCCGCAATTGATATTTTTATAGAGTTGTGACAGAAAATAAATATCTTGCGCTATATTCAATCTTCCTTAATTAATATATAAAACAAACATAATCCAATCAATGAAACAATTAACCTCGGTAATTTATGGATCAATCACATTTATAATTTTCTCTTAGAATAGTTATAATTGATATAATTATGTTCTCATTTATAGTCAATAGAATGATTAATTTTCATCGTGATATAATGTCTGTCAGTATAAGATACAATAGTGTAAGATTGTTTGAATGGTGGAAAATAGTTTTCTCTATAGCATGACCTGTTTCTGTTACATTAAAGAAAGGTAAGGGTATGCTATTAAAATATAATTTATATTTGTTTCCATAAGTTTAAAGAATATTGTATAATAAATCAATAATTATGATAAGTTTATATCTTTAAGGTGAATAATATTAGGCAAATTAAACATATAAACTTAACATATTAATCAATTTGTTTGGACTAAATATCCCTCGGCTTATAATATATATTTGTTTTGCTTGTTTTGCCTGTATTCACTAGTTTGTACCCTAAACGATAAGTTTCATCTTAAATAACTGTACTCGTCAATGTTGGAAGCGAGATACCCGCGTTGTTTAACGTTTAAAAAACGAAGTTAACGTTCAAGAATAAATTTAAAGAGAAAAGTGAGATTTTAAAGCTAACTGTATACCTTTTTAAAAGTACGAATTCAATTCTCAATTCGAAATGCAAGAATAAGTAATGAGCTTACAGCTTAAGCTTTACCTTGAAAATCCATTTCCTGGACTAATGCCTTTTCCCTGTACACCTAGGTAACCAGCTTTAGCCACCGCGTTTGTTAATAGTATTGTCAAACATGTCTGATAAGACTATTGCCTACGTATTGTTACCTTAAACAGTTATTTTGGAAAATAGTTGCTTATACAATTCTGCGTTCACATTTAAGCAAAATTAATTTTTTCTGGTTTTTATGCTAAACAGACATTATACAGCAACTTGATTAAAACTAATATATAATATGCACACTAAAGATTATAAATTCCTATTAATTCACTGAGGGAACCTACATGTTGATTCCAAATCTCATTATCATGAGCGCTGTGTTATTATAAAAACTTTTACATTTACTATACTTGAGATCGCTTTATTAGCATATAAGTTTTTAGTAATTAATTTGTAAAATTTTAATTTATTTTTAAAAACAAGTAATGAAAGCCAGTGATAACAGAGCTAAAAATTAAAAAGCTGAAGTTGACAACGTGTATCTTGAGCAGATATCCACAACAACGTACAGCAATATCCATACAACTCTTCAAAACTAATTTAAAATATGCATCGAACAAGCTTGAGACTTGGTTGTTAACAGTTAATTAAAACTTGGATCGTCTTTTAAAAGCTAAATGAGAACATGGCTCATTTAACGACTCTTATTAAAAATGGCCGAGTATACATTACAAAATACATACAACGGAAAACCAATACTAAAGTAAATCTACTAAAATCAGTCTAATGACTACACACTACTACACTACTACTCCACACAGGAGTTTTTAGAGGATAGTTTTTTTGATCTGAGGATATGAGTCTGAGCCACCGACCGGAAGTTGTGTCAGTTTTCCTTAGTTTTTGTAAATATATGTTTAAGTTTTATGTATCTAATGTAAATATCTATGACGCTGTCAATCTAACAGTGGTGGGTAAAAGACGAAGAAGAAGGTATCAAAGGTAGGCATCAAAGGTATAATTGAAACCATCTAAATCTATCTATATAGTATCATCTCATTTTATGGTTCTATGTTGTTTAATTGAACTTAATTATTCATGGAAACACATTTACCTACAAGATAAGCTATAAACGTTTATAATTAACCGAATGGCAGCGGCCGTAGCTCAGTGGTAGAGCTCTGGGTTATCACCCAGCGGGCCCGGTTTCATATCCCGGCACAGGGACTAAAAGATCGTTCGGCCGCTCCCGTGGTTCTTAAGTCACTTTAGGCCGTTGGTTTACCTGCATAGACAACAAAAAAACGCAGGCATTTCAGGCGAGGAGAACTGTCAGTTAATTGCTGATCTCCCTACACTAAAATCCATACGATATTATTATTATTATTATCAACCGAATTAAAATTATCATAATTAAAGTTACACTGACATGTAAAACATTTAAGCAGTAGCTGCTATCTTCCATCTTCTGGTATATGTTTTTGTGCGTTATTTTTCTTCGTAAGTATAGATATCCACTGTACTGGTCATATGCCGACAACAGTACTTACTTAAACATTTACTCTAATTATTCATTTATAAAAAAATTACATAAACAAAAACATTTTCAACGCTCTAAATAATCTATATGTCCTTATCGATCATAGTTGTTTTGGCCATGTTTTGTAGTGACAAATGTAGTTTACAATTACCAGCCAACACGCCTGGCTGCTCGGCCCTCACTTTTTGATTGGTCCATAACGACGAAAAATATGAGTACGGACCATCAATGTAAACACTTAGTTATTTCCATTTTTATGAATGAAAAATTAAAAACGGTTTCTCATGTAAAATGTATTAGTAGTAAATTTTAGCACTAGCACAGAAAGTGTTTTTTCCTGTGCGCAATCGTATTTTACGAGTGACAATGAGCACAGATTTTAAATGCGATAAAACCTATTGATATACCCAGCAGTAACTTTTGAGCCGTGACGCTGTTCACCATGGAGTAGTTGAGTAGATAGCAGTTAAAGGATTTGTTTACTGCTACTGAGGGAATTTGTAACTATTGAATGTCTACACTAACGTGAATATACTTCTCGCATCATAGGGCTGTTTGAAAAATGTACGATGGCACGATATCTCGCGGCATACAAGAAGTAAAAGTGGCGTATAGTCGGGTAAATCCTCACGACAAAAAAACCGTCTGTAAAAATTTGCAATAGTTAAAGGGTACAAACAATAGTATCATACAAACTAGAGCTAAAAGTAGGTTTTCAAGTAAAAAGCTTGACTTTAAAATTTCAGTAGAGGAAAAGATATGAGACAGCTAACTCACCTTGAAACAAAGGAACACAAATACACAAAAACACTGAATGGTTTGTTATATTTTGACTATCCCTGTAGTTAAAAAAAAACATGAGAATTTGTGACTTATATCATTGACTTGTACACCAACGTCAATAGACCTCTCATCCAATGCATTTAGTTTGAGGCAAAAAATTGGAAGTTCGGTGTACGCGGAGCCAAAATCGCTGCCATCGATGTTGTTATTATTCGGCTGAATTTACAGTGCTAACACCAGTGATTTTTTAGTGATCAATAACTGTCAAAACCGTGTTTCTACCCACGGTAGTTGATAAGACAGGATGTAAACACTTCTAGTCTTAACATGATTATAGGCTATGTATTTGTGTTTCTCTAAATTGTTTCGTATATTTCCACCGTTACCTTAATTTTCTTATCGCCAATTTTATCAATATTAAAAATGTAGAACGTCGAAAGAAGAATATTTAAAGAATATGTAACTAAAATATGCATGATTCAGCGAATATTAAAATATCTAACCCTTACAGTATCTATTTATCGGTTCTTTTATGGATTAAAACGTAGACGTATGGTAGATTTTAGACGTTTAATAAAACTTTAGCATGGAATCGGTATTCAAAACTCATCAGTATTTATTACTGATAGACAAATTCGTTACCAATGAATGCGTTTCAATTAAGTTCAATATGAATTTTCAAATACCGTCATACAGGTATTCAAAGTCAAAATAAATATAAAAATTTTAATATAAAATTTTTAATATTATTTTATAAAAAGTTTTTTATAAAATAATAAAATATAAAACTCTAAATATAAAATTACAGTTATATTTTTGATTCAAATATAATTGTTTTAAGTTTATTTATAAATTTCAATATCTTCTGTTTATATATAAATACCATTCAGTATGAAAATATTTTCCTATGTCAACAAACATTACTTCTATCTTATAAAATTATAAAATTTTCCTAAATTTTTTGAAAAAAAAAAAATTATTTAAAATAAATTCATGCAACAAATCTTAGAAATATTGTCTCCGCAACACCGGATCTAGGAATATGTCTTAGTTAAAAAAACTTACGTACTAAAGGTACTAAAGTACCTAAGGTCCCCTATACCTAATTGTTCTTCAAGTTCTTAACTTTGCGCCAGAACCCGCTATTCTTCTCATCTCCAGGCTGTCTCAAGTCTTTTGACATGTCCTTGCACTTTCTATTCAACATATCAGTTACAACTTTTTAAACGAAAACATTTTGGTGTGAACAGCATGATGACCCGGGTTTCATCAATCTTTGTTTCTTTATAGATCCATCGTTTAAATTTAAAGATAATCTTTTTCCTTACGCCAACGAAAGAGACATTTTTGGAAAAGGTCATATACAGATAAAATTAATTATGTTAGTAACATTAGCTGTGGAGCTACTAGGAGTCATCAAACAGCCACTTTGGAATTCCCGAAGAATATTAAGTACTAGCAAACAGTTCGTAAAAAATGACGAGTAATTTTCATGATTATTCATGAATTTGTTGTTTACGTTTGAAAATGGTATCAGAATTTTTTAATACACCGACAACATGGTATTAAAACTAAAGTTTTTCCATTTCTTTAGCAATGTCAACAGTTATCCATATATTAATAGGCAAGCATGTTTCTATTCCTCCTTTTTTCTCAGCTTGTGCGCAACGTAAAAGAAACCCTCGCCTACCGTTTGAAAGTTAGAGCTTGTAGATTGAGCAAAATGGTATTTTGATTCACATCGTCCCCCAAGGATACGCCCTACAGGATTCGAAAGTTTTATTGTTAATTTTATGGGAGAGGGATAATTGATTGATCATGAAACCACTGTTGTAATAACAAATTATAGCAAATCAGGAAGAACAGTTTGTTTTATCAATAATTTTTTTTTTAACTAATTAGCTCAAGATCAACCATATATTTTGTCGAATTTCGACCAGTGGGCGATTTCCTATTCTATATATTAATAGGCAAGCATGTTTCGTTTCCTACTCTTTTCTCATCGTGTGTGCATCGTAGGAGAAATCCCCGCATACCGTTAGAAAGGTATAGTCCTGTAGATGAGCAGAATCCCATTCTAAATCACTTCGGACTCCAGAGCTACGCCCCACAGGTTTTCAAAGTTCCAATGTTAATTTATGGAAAAAGGATAATTGATTGAATCATTAGACAGGTGTTGTAAAAACAACTGCTAGAAAAAGAGGAAGAACAGATGTTTCAGTTATATAGTATATTTCGTCACAAGGGCCAAAAGTGGCGTTTTGCCGGCCCCGAGATCGTGTTTCAAGTTCGAGACGAAGTCGAGAACTTGAAACGATCGAGGGTTGGCAAAACGCTTTCGGCCCGAGTTACGAACGATATTTTTCATCACACTACACAATGCAATAAATATTATACTAATGAAAAAAATATTTTATTCAGAGCCAAACAACTAAGCCAAGCATAACTACTAACCTAATCTAGCGGGATGCAATGTGTTTCCGGTTGCTAGGCAACCAATTCATTTCATTGTTGCAGTCACATGTTTTTGTGATACAACGTGTTGTGAATGTTTTTATGTAAGGTCTAGGTCAGCTGATTTTGCAGGCCTAGGCCGGAAAATTTTGCCGGCCTACAGGAAACAGGCCGGAAAACAGGTGTTTCGACGGTAGAAACGAGGGTCGAAAACAGGTGATATCGATGTAGTGTGATGAAAAAATGTTTTTAAACTTCTTGGGTCCAGATCAACTAAAAGTTTGTTCTAATTATGACCAGGAGGCGATCTCTAGTATATCATTAACAGTTTATAAGTTTAAATAGTTTATTACTATCATATAGTTTTACAATAGGCCTATAAGACTTTACAAAAAAAGATAATGATTAAAGGTTTCTTAACCGTATTTCTATATATTCCATTCCAGATGTATGGTCAATTAACTTATTGGTATAATTTAGCTTACTCAGAGTCCATTAAATTTGCCAGAATTTGGAATTTGTATCTTATTTGTTAAACACTCGAGATTTACCAATTTGATTAAGTGTGTCTTCAACCTCTGGCATTTTTGCCTCCTTACGTTCTTGTTATATTTTGTTAGATTCACGCAGAGTTTTGACGTCCCCATTAGGTTTTGGTATCACCACCATCGCTGAGCACCATTCTGTGGGCTCTTCCACACTGTTTATGCATCTAATTGAACATTGCTTTCAAGTTCTCACTTGAATTTTTCACGCAATGGTACAGAAGAACATTCCTGGTTGTACTAAGTGCTACTGCATTGTCCTCTAAGTCAATCGTATAGACTTATTTCTTACAAATCATAGTTCTGCATTTCCACATTTTTGCACTCTATTGTTTAGTATATCAGGGAGAACAATAAACCAACAGTTAAACTTGTAGAATCATAAGTCTACACGACCTTAAAAGGATAAAAAATAAGAATATAAGGATGTTATATATATATATATATATATATATATATATATATATATATATATATATATATATATATATATATATATATATATGACTTATTTATAAAAAAAAATTATGAATTAAAATACATTGGGGAGAATTTTACAATTATAAGATTATGTTCATATATTCCAAAACATGAGGAGCTCATTGATAGTTGATAGTGTACATATGTGTACAGAAATATTAATAAATAACACGTAAGTTTAAATGCATAAATTTAACCATCTATATTAAATAAACTCTCTTTATAGTATAGCAACCAAAATTTTATTAAATAATCAGCTGTTAAATATTTATTTTACTGCTTTAAAAACCACTGCAACATTACGTGTCCTTGATCTGTCCTGTATCTGTCATCATAGAATTAAAAAGTTGTCTGGTTTTGTTTACAAAAACACTTTGTAAAGCAGCAGTGGTGTCAAATTTCAATGTAAGTTATGGATCACCTGGAGCAGTAAACAAATCGACCAAATCACGTCTTAGATTGGTCTAAATAAGGTCTAATTTTCATTTTGCGGCTTTACAAGGCATTTGCCGAGGGATACCATATTTTCCCTATCTTCTAGGGGTCATAAGAAATCCATTGACACCAAAACGGCCTTGATCTGTTCAGTAGTTCTCTCTCTAGACCCTTAAAAGCACTCTTTTATTATATAAGATGTTTTCTGATCGTGATTGATCTGATGGATTTTATAGAAGTTCTTTATTAAATGTGTCACATTTGAACTTTTTTAAGCATGTATATACTGCATACCTTGCAAAATACCTGAAAGAAAAAGTGTATTAAAGCATAATTTAAACGTTAACCATACGTTAGTTTTATGGTAAATAATTGTTTTAAAAGCGTTTATATATATGCCACCTTAAAGAAAGCAGTGACTTCTGGTTTGCTACGATTGTTTTTTTGGTCTTGTACAGCACTCCGCATTTTTTGCGAAGGTATCATTCTCGGAGGTGACCTAGTTTAAGGAGCATGGTGGCCGATTCTAGACCAGAACTATCATGTTAGATTGTCGATTATTTGGCCAGCTAACGGAGACTTTGCGTGTCGCACTGTTACCCGCGAAAACTTTATCTAAAGTATTGGAGAAGTCGGGAGGCGTCAGTGAGGACCCACTTGTCTGGAGCGACAAAGTTGCCTCCCTCCTGAACGCAGCCTCGATAACCTCGGTATAGAAATCAACATTAAAAATTATCATGATTTTTGTTTATGCATGCTTAATTTTGTGCTAATAAATATTAATGATTTACCTAGCTGCACAAGATTTTAGAGTTGATGTCTTCTTCCATCGGGCCTTCATCGTTTGTTGCTATTATATCGTTTAAAACATCTACATTCATTGCTGAGATGTTAGAGATCTTTGGCGTTATGGCTAAGAGATCGTCCTCATCTGGCTCGCAGTAAGTCCCAGTAGGTGGTATCAGGAGAGCCGACTGAATACGGTGTCTCAAATTAAGGCAAAATGTTCGAACCGATGGATTTTGATCATAACCACACTTTTGTCTGGCAATTGAAAACTCGTTCTCTAAGGTGTCTTGGTTCAACCTTAGTCAATAAGAACGAAACCTCTTCATTTTTTACACTTTCCAAATTTCGAGGGTGGCAGTCATTGTGTGGACACTTTAGTCCTTTATTTCATTTTGTCCTAGCTGTGTAGGGTGAGAGGTGGATTATCTGAGGTGGGCGAACTCCCTCTTTCTCGAGAGCTGGTGTATGTTTCTTTTGATGAAAGGATCTTAGGGCTTTTGTTTTGGAGCATTCATCGAACTCTATATTGTGTTTTTCAGCATATGGGGCTACCAGTTTGAGTTTGTGCGTTTTTGTGCCATGTTTGTTGCCATTCATTGATTTTCTTAGTTATCAGTGGTAGATAACTAAGAACAAAGTAGATAAATAGATGGACAAATAACACCAAAATACTTGGCTTTGCAGAGGTAGCACTAGAGTTTATAAATAATTTTTTCGGTGATGCAGGTCTAGTGGTCCTTCATGGGTATTCTTAAGTTTTAATTGTTCGAGAAAGTTTCAGAGGGGTGGGTGGGGTAGATTTTCCAGTTTTTTTATTTAGTTTCATAGCTAGGAAATTTACCGAAAGGGAGTTTTTACTAGTCACTGTTGAGAGATGTGGTCTAGGGCACTAGTATGACTCTTGCCTACGCTAATCTGTACATGAGCCACGCCTTGAAGAAAATGTTCTGCAGAAACAAACAAAAATATCAATCTGCTGGTTCAGGAATACCAACGATAGTTTTACAAGAAGATAGCCTTACTATACTTTTACAGTGCTTAAACTACATCAGCTCACTTAGATACACTTGGAATTAGTCTAAAGCCATAGTAAATTTTCTCGACCTTTATATTCACCTCTCTACATCGACTTGAAACCAACCAACCACCGTCAATATCTTCATTCTGCTACTCGAACAACACAAATAGATCACACCAGTAGACTAAGCTGATCAAGGCCAAAGAATGATATCCAAACATGAAAAAAGATCTAATATATTAGACAACTGTACGAAGTCTTTGCCAAACGAGAGTATCCTAAAGCACTAATTAACAGACACATTGCCGCAGTCTCTCCAGATAATCTGTTTACTGTAATAACTTGTGCTTTGATAACTTAGATAACCATTTGATAAATCAGACATACTGTATGTATTTAAGGTATTCATTATAAATGTTCATTGAGTGCTCTTTCACTTTGAATTCCTTTACCAATTATTAGGCTATTCCAGATATTGATGCTATAATGCTGCTATCTATGTTTTGTCCATCGTAATTCATAAATTGTTTATGAACTTTTAAGACATGAAACTGATACACATACAAAACACCCTGAATCTATTAACAGAGGTATGCACGTCGGATATATAGGGTACACACAACAGATGCATTGTGTTGACATATAAACCTGCGTTGTTGTGACCAGAGATACAACGTATGATAAATGTTGGTTGTCATGCTGTTTCCTCAATTATAAAATGTTTCACATTGAGTTAGAAGAATTGTTAAACTGATTTTAGCACTTCAATGTTGAAATTCAGCGGTTTTCGTAAACCATAGAGGGTTGTAAGGTTTATGTCACTCTCTTGTTAATATTTGAATTGCATCGAAGCTAAAATATGTTGAAATTTTACCTGACCATAGTTATCCTTAAAAGCCAAAAGAGACAGTCTTCATGTAATATTATGAAGATTTGAGTGATTCCAAATCTTATTTTTTTTTTAAAGTTATTTTTTCTTACTTATTACCGTATATTCAAGATATTAATATATTACTGTATATTATATTTTTTTAATTTCTTACTTAATATTTATCGAATTAAGTCATGTAAAGTTTACAAAAAAATTAAACAACGTGCTATAAAAAGAATGTCGACATAGTGGGCGATATTTATTAAACGACTGCTCAAGTAAACTTTAAAAGTATTCAAGGAAAAATTTAAAACGACAAACTATTTTAGAAAATACTCAGTAAGCAGGTCTTTTGCATAAGGAATATATTTATTACATACAATGAATGTACCTATTCATATTCCGTTACAATTTCAACAATTTATAAAGCAATTAAATAAAGGGAACGCAGATATTACAAGACAACGAGAGCTACTTTGATGTGCAGATACCTCATATTTTCGCTGTGAAAAACACCATGCGAGACACAATGTGATAAAACACTTCTCATTTAGTGTGCAGTTTTGTGTCAGCTGCGCAAGAAGTGATGAATCAACATCTACTCCAATCTAATTATGTAAAATAACCTTTTAATTTTGAGTATAACATATCTCAATTCAATCTCAAACTTGACGGGTATTAGATTTAATGTTTTACTGTCAAGTGAATCATACGAAGACGCCATCATGTCTGTTAGAGAAAGATATCTCCCCAGCGCCGCTTTCTCCATTGTTCAAAGGTGCTCTAATTCACCTTTCATTTACTTGAAGGCTTCGCTGGTTTTATATAAAATAAATAAAATTTAAATTGTATATTTAGTTTTTTTAGATAAATTAATATTTAAAATAAAAAATAATGACAAATTAAACAAGCTTACCTCAAATTACATACTCATTTATAAAATAAAAATGAGTTTTTAAATAAAATCAAGGATCAAGTACAAAAAAAATATCGTTAGAAAGATATTACCTTACGTCTCAAGTTCAATTTTGGTTGTACGACTCAAACCTGGGTTTAATCGCCTTTGGGCCATTAAAAAGCTATCCATTTAAGCTGCCTTTACATTTCCAATTGCATAGTAAGTGTTGTTAAAACGCTTGGAGAGCATATTAAAAGCATTTGCCGGCCAAAAAATTAACTTTAGTGTAGTGAAGTGTTCGTCGTTGGCTTGTGAACGTTATTTTAAATGTCCATTTTCAGCAAAATTTTAAACGATAAGTTAATAGATTAAATACTTCCCACATAAAAGTGTTTCTTCCTGGATTTTTGCAACTTAAAACAATTGTTAAAAATGTTTACATAAACCTTGATTACTAAAATTATATCTTGTAACCTATTAATTTCTGCTAAAACAACAAAAAATGTTTAAGGAAGAGGAATCAATCAACCCGAGGGGGCTGAACAACCAATAACAAAAACATTTGTTCAAATACTTCAATACAACGTGGGATGTAAAAAACAACTTAAATGAATTGATACACATTTTCCTCGATTAAAATGTCAGTCCGGCTGTCCGATTAAATTACTTAAGTCAGGAACGCAGAAGATTGAATTTATAACAGAATCATAAGCGAAAAACGCAAATAGCGCTAGATAAATATTTTGAAATATCATTAGGTGGTAATGGTAAAGTTGTTGACATGCGAAATTGATTGAAGGCAACTCTTGGAGATGATATTGACTTAATTTTATTGAATGAAAGATCTCACGGTTTGATATTTATTACATTTGTGATTTATGTTGTTTACAATTTTTCAAGTAAATATTTAAATTATTGGTAAATGATAAGACTTTTCTTTAAAATATAAAATCAAATCGAGGTACTCAATAAGTTACTAAATAATATTACATTACAAACATAAATCGCATAAATGATATTGAATTATAAATATTTTATAAATTAGTGAAAATATTTGTAATACATCTTTGTTGATTTCAATAAAAAGTTACTGGAAAATGTGGGAAAATGTTGTTCTGTAATGTGTGGCTTCTTTCTCGTTGTAACTGTCCTATAATAATTCTATCTATTACTCATATTTCTTCATCAAGACCAATATAAGTGCTAAGATGGATGCCAAGGCTATTTTTCCATATCCCGGAGTATATGTTTTTTATTCTTTTTTTTTCTAAGAAGATGAATGAATGAAAATCAAGTGGATAAATTTAGCAAATCAATCTGACAGACTCGTTCAAGCAAGTGACTTAAATTCAAAGGTTAAATGAGTATTAAAAATGAATGACAAACTTATCTCTTGCAGATTGATTACAAAACATGTTTTTAACATGATAATATGGAGTATGAAACAAACTTCATCCGATATCTTTTTTGCTACCGGTTTAGAAAAATATTTGCATAAATAATTTTAATGTATTTCTAGGAGTTATTTTTTAACTAAATTTAAAATTATCGGTAAAACTTATGGACTGAACTGAATAAAATAAATCCGATGATTAGCTATTTTCAATCCGGGAAGAATTAAATTGATATTTCATGGGCCATCAAGAGTCAAAGCTATTGGACAATGCTAACATAACGTATAGCAGCTACTGTTCGATAGTTTGAAAAAACGTAACCTTAGAATAATATTGTATATTTGTTGTGAAATAGTTCCATAGTTGTTTATTCACAGAAGATTCATAATTAATTCCCATGTTTATCCCTACTAAATTTGGTGATAATATTAATGCAAACTTTAAATGTTTGAATTAAATGATATTGATATTAAATTATATTTGCTCTTCTACACATATAACGTAAATACTTAAAGTAAAAGAATTTTTAAAAATATTTAAATACTATAAAATTTTATAAAGTGCTTTCTAGTGTTCACAAAGATAGGCTGGGTGTCAAGGAGCAACAGAAAAGTAAAATTTATGTACAGGGGAAAGGAAATATGTGTTGTAGGTCGCAAAGGTTCTTACACTGCTTAGCTCTGTAGACAGAGTTGTATTATATTTATTGTTTGTGTGTTGTTATGTTACAGTGAAAATCTTTTTTTACTATAGAGTGATAAACTGTTGGCCCAGTATTAAAAAAATTCGAAAATTGTCTTTTATTTTGTTTAACGATGCGTATCCAAGTTTGTAATAAATTAAAATGAAGTAAAATAATGTACACTGAATTATCAATTGATAATTTGAAGAATTGTCTAGTTAATTGTCATTAGAACAGTGTTAAATACAACTGCCTTTATTTATAGATGTTAAAAAAGACACAGTCTCACAGATTAACATTCTTTGTTACATTAATAAGTAGATAATTTTGTTTTAGTTAGTGGTTGGCTAAGAAGCAAAACAATATTGCTTATTGCTTGTTGGTTGTTACATCCCTATTTTTGTTGTTGTTATTTGTTGTTGATATGTTAACTAGGTTTTGTTCCTTATCGACTTGTTGTTATATTTGTTAGTAATTTATATTGTTATAGTTCATCACACTGTTGGTCATTGTACACGATATAGACTAAGAAATCGTTAATGTATCACTTGTCTGCCATATTGTACATTTGTAAAATGGAGTTTTTCCGTAAATAAATAAATAAATATTTGATATATTTGCGTCACAACTAAACCTTCAATGAAAGAATGCAACACTATGGCTTCTCACAAATTTTGGCTAAGGACATGGAATGAATAATCGATTTCCTTTCTCGTTTCAGTGATCAACGTAGTTTAATTTAATTATTAATTTTAAGGTATATTTTAGGTTTAAAAAGGTATATTTTAAGTGGGGGGACCCAGCCATAGGAGTTGTAACGTAAAAACTGACTTAACACTCGCAATAGAGAAGAGCTGTGCTCACGAGCTGCTTGATGATGTACACACCAAGTCACTAGTCAGTTTGAGTTTATAGACCTTGTTATGGGCATTGTAATATGATGCACATATTATTAACTTTAGACCATATTAATTACTTCATGACGTTGAACAGAAGAGGCATTAAAAACATCAAAGGAAACAATCAGCCCCTCATTTACTTGTATCTGCCTTAACGTCCATTTAAAAAGGGGTTTGGTCCATAGAGATGCAAGCATTTACTCGGTAAACTTGAAAAATTCTTCTTTTAATAATAATGTCAGCCACACAAGTGAAATTCCTAACCCAAGAGGCTTTTAACAAAAGACAAACTTATTTGTTAATCTCTCTAGTGTCGTCTAGTGTGGAGAGTGAGCGCGGTCTTTCGCATACTCATTAAAGAATTTTTAATATCAGAGTGCTATACTCTATTATTATTTTACTTTGACCACGCGTAGAAACTGTAACACATCTCCATAACAGCAATGTAACCTTTTTAGACTTTCAATTTAGGATTTTTATGCAATTTGGATTTTTTCTAATGTAGACCCCCATATTATTTCGATCACAAAACTAAATTATTTGCAACGTTTTGGGGTATTCGTAGAAAGCCGTTGTTGATATCCGTGTGAAAACAAACAAACTTTAATCGTGTTTGAGTGTGCATGAAATTTAATGGGTGTTTATAGAAAGAATCAAACGTACAAAAACATACGTTATCTTCTTCTGCCAAAATTGAAATACATCCCCGGTCCTGGTTGTATATATTAGTACCGCAATAGTTTAATAAAAAAGTATATTATTTATGAAGTTCACTAAAAATATCGAAAGGTATACATGGTAGTGTACTTTATTGAAATCATCTCTGGAATCACAAAACATCAAAGAGAATTGTCCTTATAATTGTTTGTTTTAGTTTCAGTAAAACAACAATTACAAACTTGAAAAAAAATTTTCATTGAGGAGCGAGATAAACTATTTAAACTGTTGGTACTTATTATAATCTTAATTAATTATGATCGGATGAATTCATTGCTATGGTTCAAAGAGTATAAAACCCAAATATACACCACTCGTAAATTTAATAATATACGCTAGCCGATTTATTCTTCATTTGAACCACTAAAAATAATATTGACAAATGTTTTCCAGTGGCCCCCATAGAGTGGTGTGTTCGGAGTGTCAGGGGTCGCCAATTATTCAAATATGAACGAGCCGCGTGCGTTGCAGCTGTAAACAAGATTCGTCAATGTCGACGAGGACACTACTCGATCTAAATCTATTGTCACGAGTTGTTTATGTGTTTTAGGCGGTTTTGTTACGATATTGAACAACGTAAACACAATATAATGTTGGTAATAGAAAATAGTTGGTAAGATCATCTCTTTGAGTGATTCTCTCTTTGGGCCTGATGATGGTCCTTGTGTCCGGTCAAAATCGATAGGCATTATCCATCTTTTCATATATTTACAGTCTGTAGTCTTTGCTGTATAAGTGTATATATATTTTTGAGTGTTGTAGACGTTTGTTTTTTATTTCTGAGACAATTTAAGTGTGACATTATCATAAGCCTACAAGTCCGGTGAACACTTTCTAGACGAGTTAACGTACAATAACTGTAATCAAACTACTTGAACAAAGTTAGTCTCTAAGTTTGAACAAATATTAATATTACATCTGATACAATTAACACGGACACCACCTTCACAACAATGCTCCTTATAAACTGCTGGAACCCTGTAAATTTAATTACTTGCTACCTACCTGTGATGAAAGTGATTGTTTATGCATTTCGCAATCAGCTGGTTCCCTGTTTACATCTAAACTTGGAGGATTATTGAAATTGAATTAATCCTACTGTACTTTAGTAGAAAATGTATTTCATTATTTATTTATTTTCAAAATTGGAAACTGTCCGAGGTAAATTGTTAGTCAGGCACAAACGATTTTAGAACATGATTTCCCATTTGACTGTTAGACTTTATAAAGAATTCCTTTGACGCCTGTAGGACCGTCAATTGACAGTTGGATTGACACTTCAGTTCATTATTTAAAAGATAAACTCAGAATTGATGTATTTTATGTAAAAGCAATAATTTTTGTAGCCAATAAACTCAATTTCAATACAAAAACTCTCTTTTCTTTTACAATTGACTTGACTTGGGTGTGTAATTTTTATAGTTTTATATTCACATGCAACATATATACAAAAAAACCATTAGTACAAGTATTTATAATGACTTTATTATTATAGGCCTAAGGCCAAACATTTTAGTTTTTCTTTAAGTTTCAATTAAATTTATTTATGTATAGTTTCATCTTACTTCTTAATAGAAATATAATAGTATATTTTGTATGATTTTAAAAATGTGAAGGGAAAGTAAAGCAAACATATTTATCTAAAGAAAATAGAAGCTCACTCCATTGCCTTGATTGTTCTCGAAATGACGCCATTTCCTAGAATGGTGGTAATATACGTTATTGCCTGTGTCAGAAAATGTGGAAGTTACACTTGCGAGGGAATTTTATCTGACTCTAAATACGTTTAAAACATACGTTGAGAAGACGGATACAATAATTAGGCACACAAGAAAAAACAATGCAGCAATCTTGATTTACCGGAAATGTTTTAAATTAGGTAGTTGTAGTAAATGAAGACAAAACTCTTTAACCTACTTTTTAGAACACCCAATTTTACATTACGTAAAATCAACATATGCAATCTATAGAAATAAGTTTATTTTATGACAAGATATCCTTTATCTAAGGTACTTAATCATGTGTTTAAATCATTTCGCATTTTTAAGCTTCGTTATCTTCCTTAATACAATTCAAACTTAACTGTGACGTAATGAATACTTTTAGTCGATGAATAAACTCAAGAAAACTACAAACTATGTAAAAAACTGTGTACTAAAAATGATTATACTAGAAATTCAAGTAGCAAATTGGTTTTTGGTCGAATTATTTAGTGCGAAACAACTGCTCCAGTAGTTTGCTTTAATTCCATTTAGTGAAACTTCTATAATCTGCTGCTACAGAGTAAATTGACCTATTAATATTGGATTTTGAGGAAACTCCTCAAAACTGAACTAACATAAATGCATCAGTGTCTAAAGCTTTCAATTATCGGTTAAACTGTGTTTGTTTTGTTTTTAATCTTTCTTAAAGGTAAAAAATTTTATAAAAAATGTATGCAATGATTTTAAAATTATTATTCTAGTACATTGCTATTTTTCTTCTTAAATGTAGGTATTTAAATGTTTTTTATAGCTTTAAAACCCTTTGACTTTTTCACAAATATCTTAAGACATAAAGTAATCTAAAGACATAAAGTATCAAAACTAAAGACATAAATTTTCATAAAAATCTAAAGTTCTGAGTATAGGGTCATGAGGATTTTCATAAATAATATTAGTTTTATGTAGGTAACGTGGCTTAAAGGCTAAATACAATCACTGCATACACTACTTTTCCTACGACCAACTTAAATGTGGTAAATTACTGTAATAAGTAAAAAACTTAAAGGTTATGGACGGCCTACTATGCAAAATACTTCGTTAAATTAATTATCCTTCTCACTCCCATATGATCACAATATTTGAGATTTTATAAGCATAAAGCAACTAAAAAATGAATCGTAATTAAACAATCAACTGTAGTGTGAATTGCGTATTTTCATTAAAACAATACTTTCACCAAATGCTGAGCTCTCATTGATGTAGATGTTGAATTTTAGGTTTAAACCTTATTGCAACTACCGTAGATAAAAATATAAACAAGTCACTGGTAATTGTCTAAAACTAAATTTGGTATAGTAATTTTCATTATATAAACTGTATAACGTTTTATTAACAGTTCAATAGAGTATTGAAAGTTACAATTTAACTGTAACAGGCCTTATGATCGCACAGTTTCATCCAATCAATATCTTCTAAAAAAATGACTGAATTCCGTTGCAAAGGATAATTTTGTTTTACGAATCATCTAGCTTATTTAAACATCCATAAGAATAACATAGTAAATATAAAAAAAATAAAATGCTCTAGCCCTATTTTTTACGGTACGGTCTCTCTTTTGTCATGACTAGATACATATTCATAATAATTATAGAACAATGTTAATATTAATTATTATTGTTATTATAAAATATTAATAACAATATATAACAATTAATTATTGGAGTTGCTCAGCCTTCAGCTAAGCAATCCTTCACGGAACGGCGGGTGATGTTATGGCACGGTCTCTCATTTGTCGTGTCGTTAAATATTAACAACAGTTGTAATTTAGAATATTTTTATTTTTTCACATTAGTTAAATTGTAGTTTTTATCGTTAACGTTTTCCATGTGGAGCTCGGCTCTTTTCGACACACATCGTTTAGCACAGTCAGCTATCACGTTGCTTCGGCCGAGCATCAGAAGCGATCTGATCGCAAGACAAGTGGGGGGACTGGACATTAGAAGGTGTTGCGGCAGTCAATAATAAGACCTCATGTAAATATGATCAAAACTATCAACTCTTCATTGTTTAATACTATGTTCACGTAGTTTTATCTTGAATCCCGTAATTATAAATCTTTGAAATTTTAAGTCTTTTCAGTGTAATGTAATTTCCGCTCCCTTTACAAACATTAGGGTCTGCTCCCCGATGAAGAGAGCAGTGGGGGCAGCGACATACACCCCAAGATGAGCGGGTGGTAACATATTTATAACCGTTCAAATTTTAATAGTATGAAACCTTTCTACAAAAGGCGTAGAGTAGCTTCTTGCGAATTTTCCGTACTATTCATGTATATTGTATGCTTTTGCTTAAAATATATATGTATGCATACATTCGTGTTGTGTACATACTGTGCACGTGAATTACTTTATAAAAAAATTCCACATCTTATTTACATAGTTTTCATTATCGGATGCTGTGGAGATTCTGTAGTTTTCAGAACGTTATTATTTGGCTAAGTATTAAATGGCTAGTCCTAAATATTAAAGTTGATTTACATTAGCTTGAGTTAATATAATGTAAAACAAAATAACTCCTGGGTTCTCACAATTATTTTTTATATCATTTTTTGTTCATATTTTATATGAAAATATTACAAGGTTAAGAGAAGAAAGAGATTGAAGACTTTAATATTTTTAATTACCAAAAACGCAAGTAAGTCCAGCAATTAAAGTCTGTAGGACTGTTTCCAACGAAATTGTTATCAGTTTGGCAGTCTGCTTCTACTTTAGCACCATTCTTAACTTGTAAAACTGATGAACTCTGATCATCTTTTGAGGAAAATGGGAACAAGACAGTCAGGCTGGGAGGGTTTACTCTTGAATGATCCGCCGCATTATTGACTAGTTTTCTCAAACACCATTCCCTGTTTAGCTCCAAGGAATCACGAACACATGGAAGCCGACGACGTTTTGTCTTTTCGGAAGAACTAAAACAAAAAATTGCAAGATGATTAGTACAGCCAAGTCGTTTTCTTGGTTAAGGGCTTAAGAACACAAAAATACCTTTTTAAGCACGAATCGGATTATTTTAAACTTGTATATTTGTTGTTTTTGTTTTTCTTACATACACAGAAGTAGGCGTGGGTTAACAATTGAAAATAAACTTCGGTATATAAATTGGTCTTAATTTTAATTACTAAATCCAGAAAAAATGGAAATTAAATAATAAAAAAAGGAATTAAATTACCAAACAAGTTATACAATCCACGTCATCAGTTGATTTTAACAATTAAAAAATACTACACCAATGGCACGATAGCCGTTTTTAGTACCTAAGCTTTTGTCGGGTCTGAATTTAGTGGAAATTTAGGTTCATATTTATCATAGGTGTGTTTTTAATTGTGAATATAACATTTTCAGTTTGTGAAATGTCTGAGGATTATAGCCTAGCAGCTTTCAAAGGCCTCACAAATAAAAGCTTATCTTGAAATATTGGTATTGTTTTTAATATTAAATTATAGTACAAATAGGGTTATAAAATTATTTTAAAATCATATGATGTATTTGAATTGGATATTTGATAGAAATTAATTGAGGAGTGAAAAAATTATGGAACAAGAAGTTGATGCTAATTACCAATTGGTAATTAAGTTAGCTAATTGGCTAATTGGTAATAACCAATGTATACAGGACCTAATAAGAAGTGGTATACTTATAGGGCTAAGAAAACACCGCCCCATAAAACATAGACGCACCAACACGATATATTTTTAGTGAAGAATTAAGCTCATTGATTGATAAGAAAAAGGTGGCTAGAATTAATTAGCAGACACTGCTTGGATTTTTTCTAAATAATAAATTATTATTATTATTTAATATGCAAATTTTGACTTGTAGGAGGTAGAAAATGCACTCCCTATTGCAATTTTGAGAATTAATAACATCAGCATTTTATTCCACTCTGTTTAGAGGAGCAAAAGATTCACCACTGCACACATCGGTTCTGTATACATCAGTAATAACTACGTGTGCCAAAGTAGACCTACCTATCTTAACATAAAATAACTAAGTTTTTTTACAGGTGTTTCCTTGTCAGTATATCACCATAAATATAAGTAAGAACACTGAATCGCGGACCGAGGTGGTGAAATAGCCCTACGTGATGCATGGTGAAATGGGGGCTGCACTTCCGCTTACGCCCGGTGGAACTATCGAATGAAAAATAACGATCAATTCGATCGATATATCGATATTTTGTTATCGATAATATTGTTTATTTTACCATACGATTCAATTAATATTATGATGATAAACAAATCATTAAATATTATTTTGTGTGTTTTGTTGTTTATCTACCCTCCTCATTTTGGTTTTTAAGTTTAAAACCTATTAATTTGGAATGGTAGAAGATATTATCAACTATCGTTTTTTGTGTAAAAAAGTATTGATCAGCTTAGAGAAAACTATAGAGTTTTTGAAAAATCACAGCTTGATTCCAGAATCTAAGAACTGTCCAGTGTGTAATGACACAATGAAAATGAAAATCAAAGGTGAAAATCAAGTTGTGTTTCGGTGCAGTAAAACCATGAACAAGCATGACATCTCAACAAGTGCATTAGGAACACCTTTTTTGAGAATGCCAAATTTGGATTAAGAAACATTTTGATAGTAATGTACTTTTTTAGTGTGAATGTTATGAACTACGAATTCTTAATAAGGGAAACAAGTTGGGGAATGGCGAAAACTAGTACCGAGTTAATCTGTGACTGGCTTTCTTACTGTAAGGAAGTTTGTTTTTGCTGGGTTGATAGGGATTATGGCGATCAGGAATTGTTATGTGGTGAAGGTGTAGTGGTTGAGATTGATGAGTGTAAGATTGGAAAGCGGAAGTATAAAAGGGGAAGGTTGGTGGAGGGTACGTGGGTATTAGGGATGATTGAAGTCAACGTGAATATTGATACCAATAAGAGGGAAAAAAGAGGAGTTCGTTACAGATTAGGGTTTTGCGCTAATAACAAAAGGGATGCCGCAACTCTTATGACATTGATAGTACGTACACATTTTCACTTCAAACCTGGAACAACAATAGTAACTGACCTTTGGAAGCCATATTTCAATCTAACCAATGAAGGATACAACCATTTCACAGTAAATCATAGTAAGAATTTTGTGGATCCACTAACATCGGCGAACACCCTGACAATAGAGTCATCGTGGAGGGCAGTTAAAAAGTCATTACAAACGGGGCTGAAGTCAAACAACATAGCCGACCATCTGGCCGAATATTGATATAAAAGGGATGTTAAAATTTCGGGAAATGACCCGTTTTTGCATTTTTTTAAATGCTACGAAATTTGTCTATCCCGAAAATTGAAGAATTTTTATGGGAGTACCACCGGGATTGCTTGTTTCATGAGTTTGTTTTAATTTGTTGGATATTTATTTGTTTTTGTTTGTTCTTTATTTTAATTTAGATTACCCTATGTTTAAATTTATCATGTTTGTTGTTCATAGTTTTTAATTAGTTACAATATCAATAAATTAATTGTATACAACATTTACTTTATTTATTTATTTTTATTTGATAAATTGCATATTAATCGATAGTTTTAATATTAGATACGATAGATTTATCAATTGTCTATACGATCGATAAATCGATATTTGCCATCGTTATATTGATATTTTGCGATCAATATATTGATCGAATCGATCGATATTTTTCATTCGATAGTTCCACCGGGCGTCTGCTGAAGTGCAGCCCCTCTAGGAGCAAGCCTGCTTCCCCACCACTGTAAAATAATACCGACGCCGCCAGCGCGCACCGTATGTCAGCTGGCATTTTTATAATTGGTATGTCCGATGCATTCTTGTTTCCATTTTTTACCTACCCAATAATCAGCGTACGTTTAATTTACGTGGTAGGGGTAACAGCTCATTTTCGCAGCATGGTGTTAGCGATTAAGTTGTTCTTATTTACTGCATGTATGTGTGTATTAAACATGTGCAGTAACTGACCTGGCGCTGTCCTCCTCTGGCCACCCCCTCGTGTTCTCTCTCCGCGGCCCGGCCAGCCTGTACTTCTCCCCCCACTCCGCCACCAACAGCCGCCCCTCCCTGACGGCTCGTCTCAGAGCGCGCCTCACGGCCCTCGTCCGTATCCTCTTGTTAATGACGGATGCCACCCCCGTCGCTCGACGGGGCAGTCCCGCCTTTTCGACCACCTCCAGAACGTGGCGTAACGTGATTTTAGCCATGGTACAAATAATTTTGATACTTTAGAATCTGCAAAATTAGTGGTCAAATGTTCTACAGTGCTGAAATAAAATTAAAGTTACCTCTAGTAAAAATTGCCACCACATTGCAGGTAAAAGGGAATGGCACTACCGTTAGTTATAAATACGGGTATAGACGTTAATAGACTTTTCATCCAGTGGATTTTTATTGTACTTAAATTTGGATAGTTACCGTTCACCGCGCCAGAGGCTCTGCAATTATGTTGTAATTTATCTAATGGTTCTACAGTGCCGCAAACACATCGATAAACAAACTCATCAGTTACAAAATGTTTAATCGTTAGTTAAGAAAAGTTTCAATACTTATTTACCTCAACTTATGCAAGGATATTTGAACTTTTATTCCTCTCAGTTATACAACAATGTCATAAATGTGTTAGCTCTTATATTGAAATGATTAATACAATTTAACCACAAGTAACCTCTGCCATTTAATAGAGTAATAAACTCTCTAATGTTTAATGATAAACTCGTAAATATAACCATTTTGAATTACTCTAAAAAGAACCATGTTTGCTTTAACGGTTCTAGCGTTTTAGGTTGAGTTTAATATTGTTCAGTATTATGCAATGTTACAAAGCACGCGGTTTCAAACTACTTCAAACCTCTCACAACTAGACTAATGACAATATAAACTGTTTACTTACGAAACTGAGAATTTGCATAAAAAAAATTGTGGTAATGTATGATTATGTTTCTATGGTTATTTAAAACCATTTTAAAGTGAACAAAAAATTGCATGAAGTATTTTTATAAATTTTTAAGATCTTAACAATAATCAGCTTTAATATCCATTATAAGATTATACTATTGCAAATAGCTATACTAAAAGTGCACCTGTAATAAAGATTAAAATCATGAAGTTATGGATTTAAAAAAACGTTAGCTGTTTATTACTGAAAAGTATGCATATTCTATAGGTACTTATGATTAAATATTTATCATGACTTTTCTTGGGGAGGTCTTAAACGTTAGTTGAAATGCTTTGGTACTGTTATTTTGAATAGTTTCATTTTCTGAGCAATTTGCTTTAAATCCGCCTTCACGCGGTTTTATGTGTCAGAAGTTAATGCAGTTTTACATTTTGTCCATAATATTTCAATGCAACGTTTGATCGCGTGCTAATTTCGAATGAAGGGAAAGGCCAGTCTACTAGATTAAATTTGTTTTAAAGCTTTTTAAAATGATGACCTACTTACTAGGGGTTAATATAAAAAATCAGTAACCCCCTTATGTATTTGAAAAAAATCTCATTAAAGAGGCATGTGCCTTCTGTTTACGGTTAGTATCACAATCAGATGTGTTTTTATTTTTAAAGGAATGTTTTGCCATAGTTAATTTACACACCGTATGTACATCTGTTATGGATCTGATCTCAGTATATTGGTAGTTATTTGAAAATTCTAAATTTTAATAAAACCTATTAATTACAGTTCAACTTTGAAATATAAATTTAAACCTCCTTTCCAAATATAAACCAATATTCATGTAAACTTAGTAAACAATTATAATGAATTATATCTCATCTTGAGAAAATAAGGCAGATTTTCCTTTAGGTAATTGGAAGTGAAATTGGAATTCAAAGATCCAGCGATTGGATTTCTTAATTAAGATCCGTGAAGAATACGAAAATTATTCTGTTGTTTCACAAGATTTAAAATAGGCTTCCTTCTAATTTCACTCTTTCTGTAAACTGATTCTGTTGTTTTGTGCAGCATCAATCTAAATTTTCGTCTATTATAATAATACATACTAAAACTAAACCTTAAAAACATATTTCTATACTATTACTATACACTCGGGGCATGAGAAATGTCAGTCTTGTGGTGCCCATGCTCCGGTTGAAGATTGTCGACCTTAAAAAAACGTCAGGCTAAATTAGAGAAGAGGAGTTAGTAAAATTAAATATAAAATCCATTTTTCTGCTCAAATTTGAAATTTTTGCTGTGTGATGTGATGTTTTGTGATGTGAAAGTTGCAGATTTGTGATGTTTCGGGCGAACTTTGAGACGTTATTTTAAAGCCATTATACTCGACTTTTTTTCAAAAATTTTTAGTTGTGACTTATTGAAGGATTGATATATCTACTTCTCGTGTTGCTAGAACGCTTGTGGGTACACTACCTTGAAAGTTACTCCATAACTGGAAAATAGTCGATAAGTACTGCCCTCATGGTCAGAAAGTAATGAAATTATTAAAAATTAACAAACAAAACCGACTAGGTAATTTTGCAATTAACTACATATCTTTCATCGTGTTTTGACATGGCCTGAGTATTCAAAATTTTAATATAAACACAAGTTATCCTGCTCAAAATCTAAATACCTTTAGGAGAATCTTTAAGACCTTAGTTACTCTATGGGATGAACCAGTTCCGAAAATATGTCTTGGAGGAAACCAAATCTATTCCAATGTTTTTATCTCGGTTTATTGAATATTTTATTTAGCAGGAGAAGAAAAAATGACTAACTATTTTTTTTATCAAAGCTTGAAGTTTAATTTGATTTTTTTAATTCTTACATGGGGAGCATTTTTTACTAGATGTATGGCCACTTATACAGCTGCGATGTCAACTACAGAAGCGAATAAAACAAGAGCACTGTGTTTTATGACTCTGAAAATTTACGACTTCAAGGTGAAAGAAACTGTGGTGATGTAACAGGTGTGTCGCAAAAAGTTTTCTTGGGAATGGCTTATACTTTGTTTGTTACCATTAGTATAAACCTTTTTATTACTAAAATAAACACAACAAAAACAGCTAAATAAGGATTATTACAAATTACTTATTTACTGTTTAGGCTTTACAATAAGTAAAAATTAAAAATATAGTCGGAGTTCAATTTTGTTGAGACTGAAAATCAATGCGTCAAAACAGTCATGCGTCATGTTAGGGCTACCCTAAACTTGACACTTGCAAGAAACTCGTACTCTTTTGTACTTCATAAGACACAAACTACAAAGTATACATTTTTTGTTATTATTAAAAAATTTTTTTAAATAAAATTAACAATCTTAGTCTTATCCCGTAGTTTGTTAATTTTTATGAATGACTTAGGTTAAGACATCAATCGCTTGTTGATGAGTGTAAATTTATACTTGCTAATCATTTCCAGCGTAACAGTTTTTTTTTTTTTTTTGCAGTGCATTTAAACATAAATTAACATTTATAGTGATTATTGAATGAAGAGTTAACTAATACATAGCATGCTATACTTAGAAAATGAAATCAAAAGTAATTATGCATTTATTACTCAATAAACGCTTTGAATATGTATATTCCCAGTTTACCTATGTTTATTCCTCCTTTAATGTTGAATTATTGGTACAAAGTGTAAAAGTGTATTCACAGTGCACTGAACAGATTTTCTGAATTGGTGAGGATGGAATGCGCAATTGAACGTTTTCAAAGACAGTCCCGCTTTGTATTCGTCAATTAGGTAACTAAACAGCTTAATATAAATACTTCCACCTCGTGCCGTTTGGTGTAAAGTGACCAAAATCCAAGTACATTTTAGCCAATCAGTATGTCTAAAAGGAGGAATGGAAAATTAGCAGAAAGGGGCGAAGATTTTTTTTTATATTTATATTTTTCGTCCCATTTTAAATTAAAATTACAATATTTAATTTTATTTTAAATTAAATTCCCAGGGCAAGAAAAAATTATAGAAATCTGTTACAAAATTAGTTATTAATAGAATGTTTTGCAGTCTGTTTACATGTATGATTTCCTTACCCGTATCCTACCCATGTGTTGGGTCACAGATACATCGCATGGCTGTCATAACCAGCTACCATCTTAAAAATAATAATAAAATAAATAAAAGATGTTCTGCAGTGCAAAGCACCTGCGTCAATACATTAAAATAAAACTAAAATAAACATTAATGATCTCTCTATAAAGCTAAATATAGGGCGCTAAGACATTTCAGCCCAGCTTCACTTCTACAATGAAGGCCCGTCAGCCCTTCCGGGAAAGCACTCAAAGGGCACTCATTGCGTATGTGAGTCATAGTCTGGCACTCCGCTCCACAGCCGCATGACTGGTCTTCTGTCATTCCCCATTTGTATTTCCAATAATTACATCTTCCCACTCCAGTGCGGAATCGATTGAGAACAGTCTACTGCTTCCGAGGAAGATCCATACCACTTACTGCTAAGGTTGGGTCAGCAATCAAAAAGTGATTCCGACCTTGGAAAGAGTCCCAGGAGGAAGTACAGTTGGTAAGGATTGAAAAGTTTGTGTCTGTCAACTGGGATGCTCTCCGCCGTGGTGGTCTTCGGGACCTCAATCTGCCCGTCTCCTGGGGTAGGTAATCATGGATGGGTGGCTGTGGAGCAGATAAGATCTTAGAATATTTTGGGTCACGGAAAGATCAAATCAGTGAGAGCGCCAAGGGCATCCGACTAGCCAGACATGTTGGCCGATAATTGTAAATTACATTTGTCACAACACGACACGGCGAAAACAACATTGACGTCGTCGTATGATCGATGTGAGCATTTGGATTATTTCGGGTGTTGAAAATGGATTAGTTAACATTATGGTTTTATTATTCCTCTTGCAAACACAAAATTAAGTTATAACGTCCTGTTGGCCATATAAGTTATAACGTACAATCGGATATGTTATTGGATTATACTTTTTAGCGAATTTCCCTATAGGGAATACGCTATTACGGTAGTAGCCATGGTAAGACCTAAGCCCGGGACCACTTTACTTTTTCATTTTGAGGTCCCCAGAAGCCAAAAACACCATTCGTTCATTTTCATATATATGTATATATATATCTATATATATATCTATATATATATCTATATATATATGTGTCCGTGGTACTGATAACTTTTGAAGGGGACCTCCGATTTTGATGAAATTTGGTATGGAGGTGTAAGACCAGGTCTATTTTCATGAGTTCGCGAAACAGCATTGTCGGGTTATGGGAACGGGGTTTTATGGGGTTTCAAAGGGGTCAAAAATGGGTTTTTGGCATTTTTGGACCTTAATTTTTAAAATTCATCAATTTTAACTGAAACCATTTAAAAGAGCTTAAAAAACAAACAATTTGGTATTTTGAATTTTTATCATAACATAACTGGTTACGGGGCAAATCCAAAAATGTGTTTTCCATGTTATTCTTATGGGAAATCAAGAAAACCCTCTATCTTGCTTATTTATTGACATAACTTAATCAAATTTCGTATGTACATTATCTATATAAGGTTTAACTTATACTTGCTTACAAAACCCATATGGCGGCAAACCTACATACTCACCCCCATGGGGTTTATGGGGAAAATAAAAAAATTGCCAGAGTTTGATACAATTTTGTGTTTACATTCACCAATTATTGATAAACTTAGATTTTCTAACAACACCCAATGGCAGAAAACCTAGATACTCGATCCTATGGTGTTTTATGGGGAAAGTAAATAATCTGAAATTCCATTGGAAATTCGCTGAGTACGCAGGTCTGCTGCGACGGGGGTATTTATCTTTCGATTTATTTAGCTAAATGACCATAAAAGTTACAATACGGTATTAGGACTATTTACAATTTATGGTCCTTTGATATATTGGGAAATTTATATCTGACTAAAACTAATTTTAGGAATTATAAATAAATTAAACTACGGTACCTACATATTTTATTATTTACACCCAATATACCCGTGTGATTGCCAGCCTACTACTATAAAACTCACTTGTTTGACATAATTCCAGATGCAAAAAAGTGTGTGAACCGGATTCAATTTACTCACTTTTTCCATACATTTTCCTTACTTGATACTTAATTCAATGAAGACCGCCCTCTGGTTGAAATTCGGCCAACATTTCAGTTGATACTTGATACAGCCTATACTTCAAATGATAGGGTGTACTTTATAACTGAAATATCTATTTACATACGAGGACAACAAAGTATGTTAAACTTTTATATTGATAGCCAATTTCAGAAGACTCCAACATAAATATAAATAAACTATAAAACAAAATTTTTCAAGTTTTTTTAATAAAACCATTTAATTACATATAATATGTTTTATCTGGAGTCTATAAATAAATTATTAGTAGTATTCAAGATTACGCATAGCGGTTTTACGATTTATAATTGATTCTAGGTGCAATTTATAGTTAATGTCTTATACAGTCGAATGTACAAAGTAAATCAAACAACAATTGCTGTTCTGAAATAACAGTTTTTATCGAATGGTTATAATTTTAAAATAAAATTTTAAAAATACCTATCCAGAAACCATAATTGTAATATATATATTAAAAAAAGAATATGACAATTTATTATCCTGACTCAAGACCATGATAACACTAAGTGTGGAGAGAAGGCGAGCGTCATCTTGTCATTCTACAAAATGTCTGAGGATTTTTCAACCAACTGTCCGCCTTTTACTCGATTACTAAAATATCCGGGTGTAATATTGTGCAAAAAACATTTTGGACATTGGTTGGATGAAACCAAACATTTAAACTACGTTTTAAACTTTCATGTCGTATTTTGGTACAAATGTATGTTAAAGCCCCTTTTTAAAAGGTTAATTAGTGTTATATTACTTACTATTACGGCGGTATTAAGACTTAGTGAACAACTTTAAAAAATTATTGTTAGATAATAGGCTGTCGATAAGGTCAAATGTTTATATTCATAATGCAACAAATTACATAAATACATTTTATTTTAACATTTCAATATTCAAACGTCAAACATGTTTTACTGTTGTTCGAGTTACTAAAAAATAAGATTTGAGCGTAAATTTAATAAAACATTGTTCGGTTTAATTTTGTTATTTTATTTTGACTTTTGATTTTAATTCGGCTAAACATGCATAACGATGGCAAGTTAATATCTTTTTTATTCTTAATAACGAAGTCTAGTCAAACGGTTTCTTTTGCAATATTACTTTTTAAACTAATTTAAAATCTACATTGAACTTTAGACTTGAGTCTCGGTTATTACCAGTTAATTAAAACTTGGATCGCCTTTTTAAACGAAAACATGGCCCATTTAACGTGCCTAATTAAATATGGCCGAGTATACATTTTACACACTTCGTAAAAATACACAAAAATTAAAAGTATTAATTACTCTAATGGAAGGTCCTACAGAATATTTAAATATTTGTTTGAAATGAATATGCGTGCTTACACAAATTATATATCACTTTGATCTTGCTTTTTTGTTTACTTGTTGCTTGTAGTTACTCATTGCGCCTTAAGAATTCATTTATCGATCAAATAAGCTGCAAATCAAGTTATTGTCATTTAAAGGTTTCAGAGCCTAAAGCTAATATAAAAGTGTCACCTCTGTACTGTTTTGTTGATGGAAATTTACATTTAGCTGTAAATGTCGAAAATTATTTTAGGTGTTTTTCATTTAAAAACTTGTCATTTCAAGTTAAGGCCTAAAGAAATTATGCCACCCAATGATCGAGGTGTCAGGAAGAGAAAAGGTTTTGGTTGTTGAAACAAACCTAAATTAGAGCAAATTTTTAGTTGTGTTATGGTGTAAAATTTAAGATCCAAGGGAGAATGGCACTATTTCTCTTATAACCAAGTACAGATATGCCCAAACTGAGGATTACTTCCAAAATTTGTACGAACCTAATATACTTATAGTTATTATTTAATAAATTTTCAAAACTAATTATATTCTTTAACTGATATACTTTTAGTCATACTCGTAATGACATATTATTTAAATTTTTAATAATCTCGTAGGCTATTGTAACTTTTAAGGTCATTTACCTGAATAAATGGAAAAATAAAAACTTACAATCGAATAACATAGGACCAACTGTATGTTACAACTTGATTGTGTGCTTGCAAGAGGAGTAATAAAACCATATTGTGAACTAATCCATTTTCAACACCCGAAATTATCCAAATGCTCTCATCGATCATACGACGACGTCAATGTTGTTTCCGCCGTGTGGTGTAGTGACAAATGTAGTTTACAATTATCGGCCAACATGTCTGGCTATTCACGGTATCCCGTGGCGCGACTCACACTGGTTTGATCCTTCCGTAACGAATACAGGGTAATACATATCCGTAACGAACATGGGTAAGCGGAGCATCCATGTAATCGGATCAATGTTCTCTAGCTTATCCACTTTTTAAAATTACGGTCCGATAGTAATTTTAAATCAGGGTGTTAATAGGTACCTTGGTTATCTAGATAGGTTTGTAGTGTGATGGATAAGGATATTTTTCATTCATAGTTGGGTAAACGTCTGGAATATATCTAATAATTCCAGATTTCCTTTCCATAATTTCATGAAATTCGGTATGTTTGTATTTGGTATTGGTTTTTGCATCTCGATCTATTCCATAGATTCTGCAGAAAAAGTCTTCAAAGCCATAAATTCATGTATAGGTGGATATGTATATCCAATTAAAATTTGGTTTAGTTGGGTACACTACAGCAAACCCTGACTTTTAAAGTAGTAGTAGTTCTATTCGTGGTCAACGGAGCGCTAGGCAGATGGGGAAAATCATGTTCTTAAATGTGTATTTCTTAAATTGCTTTATCCTTCCGAATATTTTTGCAGTGAATTTTGAGAAGAAAAAATTATCGTATGTAATAACTTTAATGTTATTGCAACTAAACATTGTAAAGTTCGTATAAGTATTACATTAACCATCAGTAAAACAATTTAACGAATAAAACTTATTTTATTTTCTAATTCGTCAACTATAAAATTATATAGTTTAAATAGAGGAGGTATGTTTCCGTGGGTAGGCTCCTAGATTTTGTCATAGCAATGTTACCCTTCAGCTTGGTAGTCTTTGCGAAGTTAAAAGCATCGCTTCTTTTATAAAAAATGTATGTTTACATGAAAAAATTGATTTTCTATTAAATACATTACACAGAAATTTGAGTTGTTTTATATAAAACTTCTTACAACACACCTGTTACATACACTAATGTTTCTATCACCTTGGAGTAATAAATGTTTTGTCGTGAAACAGGCTGTACTTGTTTTATTCACTTCTGCCTTTCTTATAAGTTCTCTGTCTTGAAAAAATGTTTCTCATGAGATTATTTTTATTATTATTTAACAAGTTTATTTTTTATTATTTTTTAACCATAAGACGGCATTTTTTCACGCCGTCAAATTAAATTAAAAATAATTTAATTTACATTAAGTGTTTGCGTACCATCCATACAATTCAACAGTCATAGTTAATTACCCATTAAATGAACAAAACAAAACGTTCAATAAAATCTGGTTAAATATCTTTAAATTTTTCTTGATTTTTATGTTTTCAGAATCAGACTGTCGGGTCGCTTAGAGTTTGATACTTGATATGGATTTAATCAATGAGTTAAATAAAAGTATTTAATTATATTAAAATACATTTTACTCTTGGAATACCAAGAAACCCCTAAAATTTTAAAACATGTGAAACTTAATAGATTGTAAATTACATAAAAATACAATAAGATGCCTTAAAATATCTCTTTATATACACATAGAATATTGTTACATTGATGTTAAAATATATATTGTTTACACGAAAATTGGGAGCATAACACAAGGAAGTACTTATAAATTTTAAATGTGAACATGTGTTAACTTTTATATTTCAAGTGTCTTGGACGTGGAATGGAATGGATAAAATGCCGTTAAACATAAATAAAATAAAATATCAGTTAAAAATTATACTCTATTAAACTTTTAATCAAAACAAAGATTAAAATATGCAAAAGAGCGTAATCAAATCTAAATAAATTTTCGAACAAAAAGAGTTGTTGATTTTCTTAACCACCTAATTATTATTATAGGATGACACTCACACACGATAAGAGATAATCATCATTATTTATGAAGGATCATCATTATTAGAAGCTTATTATCATGATGATAAAAGATCATGTATCAATGGTCCTTTTTGACATAAAATACATCAATTCAGAAAATTCATCTTTTAAAGAATAAACTAAAGTGTCAATCCAAGTGTCAATTCAGGATCCTACAGGCGTCAAAGGAACCTTTTATAACGACTAACAGTTAAATGTGATTACCTGATCTAATGTTGTTTGTTTTGACTGTCAATTTACTTCAAAACAGTTCTTAAATATAACAAAACATATTTATATAATACATAAATTTTATATAATACATAGATTCCAGTATTTACTTAATTTTATTTTTTCTGAATATGCATCAATGTACTGCTCACTTAACTGTTGTAATTGACTTGAGTGTTCGTTGTTTCAAGAGTTATTAAAAATACTCAGTAAACGATCACGTAAAAATGAGATATAAGTTATGTCTTAAGATTAAAATTTAAACTAGGCAGAATGAATGCTCTAGGAGGATTTTGGAATTTTTCACAAAGTGTATGTGATTAAGCTTACAACATTAATTTTGTTATCATTACAGTTGATGATGCATGAATCAAACTGCATTACCCCAATGTGAAAGAACGGTATGTTGTTTCTAGGCGTTTATGCAGAGTGACAACTAATAAAAAAAATAATAAAAAAAAATAAAAAAACATTATTATTGGTGATGTTAACCAAGTAATCTAGCCACAACCGACCGGATAGTCTTCCTTGGAGTCAGAAGAAAAACTGAAATTCACGCTCAACAAGAAAGCTATATCTTTACGTACTGAAAAATTTTAATAATGAAAAAAGTTACTGTCTAAAGAAAATTGGACTTCTTCAATAAGATGACCAGATTAAACCAGTGAGGGCATTGCGGAATAAATTAAAAGAAGGAGAATTTGAAAAATGGAGTAAACTACCTTACAAAATAGAAGCATAACTTTATTCCAGAAATGCCCTAAAATTAACAAAAGCCTCAGCTCATGACAAATATTGACAGAAGCAGAACAGAAGATGTATTTCCGTTTAGAAGTATCAAAGTGAGGTCCAGGTACGGGAACCAGTGTCGGCACTGTTCTGACACTGAGAATTACACAATTGAAACCTTACCCCATGTCCTTAGGCAATGCCCCCAAAAATCTTCTTCGTAACACAAGACATCACACAATCAGAAAGATGTTTGCTGATCAATTTAGATTTCAAAATATATATGAGGTGAACGAAAAAGTCATTGAAATCGGAACGGGAATATCTTTCAGAAGAAACCACATAATTGTCATTGAAAAACATAAAGGTATAATCATAGATCCTACAGTACGTTTCGAGATGAGCGACAACCAGCCAAAAGAAGTGAATAAGGGAAAAATTAACATCTATAAAAATACAGTTCCATATTATAAAGAAAATACAATCTTAATTAAACTGAAATTTAAGGAATTCTTATAGGGACAAGAGGCACAATACCCTACTGTGTTCAAGAACCGTGCAAAAACTTCAATATTGAATCTTAATCAATAAATAACGCGGTGCTGAAAGGAGTAAAATATTCTGGTAAAAATGTTGAAAAAAACATGTATATAATGTAAAATCGTAGGATTCAATTTTGTTAGTATTATTTTGTCAATTGGCAGTTTACAGTGTGTAAAAAGATGTAAATTTTGAAAAAAAAATCTTTTTATATATAGGTATGATAATCACATTAAAGGTTGTACTTAGTATATTACAATTCCGTAATCCTTAAAACAAAGAAATGGCTCACAGTGAATGTTTTCATTGTACAAAACGAGCTAAACTAAAAATTTCAGTAGCTTCCAATATATTCCACCTTTGTAATTATTTGCTCTCTTTGATTTAACAACGTAATAAAGATTGTTGTTCTGTAAGCAATTAAATTAGGCAGCGTATTGCGCAGTGAATGCGTAGGCCCATGATAGCGAAATAAATAAGGACACTTTTAATGGTTTATTGTTAATTTAATCGCATTTAAAAAAAAACTGTGGTGTGCTTGGGATTATTAAGTTTTTGGAAGTGATGTATAACTCTGTAATACTATTAGTTTACATTCATTACACTTTATACGCTCATATATATATATATATATATATATATATATATATATATATATATATATATATATATATATATATATATATATATATATATATATATAACTGCACTCAGCATGGTTTTTAAAATATAGAAAATATATAGTTCACTATCTGAGGAGTTGTAAGGGGGTTGCGGCCAACAACACATATTACCTCTTCTCAGTTCATAAATTTTACTTCTCTGTTGCTTCTTGACAACCAATTCATCTTTTCTTGCCTTGAAAATGTATTATATAAATATATATTTCCAATGTATGTACTTTCTTATCAGTATTTGATTGTTATGTACATAATATATCACTTATTATGAGTTTAACATTATCACACAAAGTTTTTAAATTAGTAGAGTCCCGCAAACTCGGACTTCGATAACCCGGGATTCTAGATAACTCGGAAACCCTGTCAGAACAATAAAGTCCACTGAATTCCACGGCGCTAAGTTTTTGTTTTCTGACGAGGTATAAGTTTTTAGTTTCTGCATTGTTTAGATAATCGTAAAAATAAATGGTTTTTATAGGAATAAAATCAACTATTCGTACTTTTTCTCATGTTTAATCGTTTCCCGATAACCCTGACACGGTTCGGTTCTCATTAGTCCGGATCTACGGGACTCTACTGTATATTAAAATACCCCCGTCGTATGAATTAGAAATGATGTATTTCCCCCATAAACTCCATAGGAATGAGTATGGCTACTGCCATGGGGTGTTGTTAAAAAAGTTAGTTGTTTGGAAATGTAATAGTTGGGTAGGGTAAAAATCAAATTGTATAATCATATTCGGCACTTTTTAATTTTTCCCATAAACCCCATGGGGTGAGTATGTAGGCTTGCCACCATATGGGTGTTATAAGCGAATATCACATAAAACCCTACCTAGTGAATCTGTATACCAAATTTTACCAAGTTATATCAATAAATAAGCGAGATACAGGGTTTTGTTGATTTCCCATAAGAATAACATGAAACCCAATTTTTGGCTTTTTTCCGTAATCTGTCAAGGCAATTTAAAAACTCAGAATACAAAATTTTTGTAAGGTCTTTTAAATGGGTTGAGTTAAAATTGTAGAATTTTGAAAATTGAGGTCTAAAAATGCCAAAAAGCCATTTTTGAATCCTTTGAAACCCCATAAAACCCCCTTTCCCATATCCCGATCATGCTGGTTGGCGAACTCTTGAAAATAGGTCTGATCTTGCACCTTCATACCAAATACTTTTGCGATCTTAGTATTTTATTACTAGTGCTGAACCTAATTTGCAAAATTAATTAATTAGATAGCAAAATAAGGAATTAACCATGAATATTTCTGTTCTGGAGAGATTTAATGAACAGAAACAAACAAAAAAATATAGTGGAATGAAAAGATAAAATATTTTCCCAACAGAGGCAAAATATAATGTTACGTAATGGCAGAACCTAAATCAAGACAAGGTAGCTAGTTGTCTTGCATACCAATGAAGAAACTATACTTAGATATATTACAGCATGAGTTTAAAGATTCCCTAGAACTGCGCTGTGGAATGATCAACTTACCTGCCAAATGTGATGGCTGCGTGAAAGACTTTAGTACAGATCAGGCCCGACTATGTGGAGTCGGTGGCCTGATTTTATAACGACATAAGAAATCAGGCATACATTAGTTAAACCTGTTGGAGCAGGCATGGGGAAACTGCATTAAATAAGTCCTTAATAGGTGAGAAAGAAACTGAAATGCAACCGCAATGAAAAGCTAACTTTGCATGTAAAGGTGTAAAGAAGACTCAGGTGGAAGCATTGTTCGATATCCGTTTCGTTGACACTGATGCTCCAGCATATATATCCAAACCTGATGAGACGGTCGTTACAAATTCAGAGGAAGGAAAGAAAAGGAAATATATGTCAGCCTGTGAACGAAGTAATGCCTCTTTCAGCCCACTAATAACATCAGTCAGCGGAATTTAGGGAATGAATTCCAAACCCTGATAACAACATTGGCTGAGTGATTTTTTTAAATCACTCAAGTGGTTATCAAGTGGGCAAGTCAATTTTAAATGCCCATGTACGAGCTCAAGAAGATCGAGAAGAAAATGGAAATCAGCTTGAGAATTTGAGGGGAATGTAAATATGTATAAAAAAATCTAAATATTTAAGTAACACTTGCAAATTTAAGTTTATAATCTAAATAATAAGTTACTCATTGTACTATATTGTCAAAAAATAATCAAATTTCACAAAATGACACGGAAATGATATATTAAATAAATAACACTAACGAAAGTCATTCTTTAATATCTAGCAAAAGCTATCATCATCCAACAAGTTGGATTTCATGGAACAGGCAGGTCTTAACCGTATTAACTGTAAATCAAAACTATTTGTCATAGTATTTTCTAATGACAAAACTTAATGTATAATTAAAAATTGCAAAAGTAAATAATCATGTTCTTGACTTTTCTCACTTCAAATGAGAAAAAACGCAAGTGAAAAATCAACAAAACGAAAGCAACAAGATTACTCATTTTGTAACTTTGTGGGTATGTAAACGTGTTGTGTTGTGTAATTTTAATCATTTTATAATGAAGCGTGTGAATTGTGAGATTAATTTTTGGACAGTAGTAGGTCTCAACGATGACGAGGTATTAGATATCTTCACTAGTCATGGTGTAGTAAAAAATAAACAAAATGTGAAAGATGTAAATCAACAGTTCATTTAAATGAGTCAAAATTAGAATTTCGTTGTTGTGACAAAAAAGGTATCTTAAAAAAAGCTGGGATCAGCAAAAAGTAGCTCTTTTCTAAACAAATGGAGAATAGACATTTAAAAATTATGGAGAATTATATTCACAACCCTCCACGTCAAAATTATCTGCAAAATTCACTTGATATAAGTCCTAAAACGATAGTTGATTGGTTCACCTTTTACAGGGAGGTAATTAGGGCACCATCAATAATTAAATAATTAAATAGTGACATGATTGGTGGCCCGGGGACAGTCGTGGAATTGGATGAAGCCAAGTTTGGCAAGAGGAAGTACAATAGAGGTCGGTTTGTTAAGGAACAGTGGGTTTTTGGTGGGGCTAAACGGGTGACGGGAGAGTGATTTTTGTACCAGTAAAAGACTGTACAAAATGGACCTTGGTAAAGATAATTACAGAACGAATCAGGCCAGAAACGTTCATAACATTAGACTGTTGGACGTAATTTTACATTGTTTTTAAACCGTTGGTGTCTGGACTTCAATATATTTACCCTTGACTTTTCTGAATTCAAGGCCTTCCAACAATCCAACGAAGAAGAAACGGCAAAACACACGAAATAGACTAAAAACGAAATGAAATGAAAAGTGCCTTAATTTCCATAATCATAAGACAAAACATAGTGTACTTATCATAACAAAGGTTTTTTTTACCGTCTGTTGCAGTTTAGCTACGGTCACGCAATACATCAAATATTTCAATTTGTTGAATGACCTAAAACAAATAGTTTTTTTTTATTGTGACTATGTTTCTGGCATAAAAAATTTACTATTACATACCATAAATGTTTGAATTTTTTGCTATTTTACGCATCAATTTTAAGTTGATTTTTTTACCTTTTTCATTCTTTGGTCGTGAGTTGTGCTTCTATTCCTTTCTAGTGTTGGATATTGGCGAAGCTTGGAACATGACTCTAGAGCTATAATCTAAAAGTTTTCAAAAAACCAAGATTAATAATCCGAATTCTGCAGTTGTTCACTCTTTTAACTATGTCTTGACTTCTTCCGAAGGCTTTTCATTGAGTACTGACAAACTCAAGCTTTAACATGTGCTACTTTTCTTTAGAATTTTCTTTTACCTGAGCACTGTATCCCAGATGGTGTATTGTAATAGTACCAATATCCTAATAGCTATCCATTGATAGTTGATGTATGTAAATAAAGACCCTCATTTGCAGTGAAACAATGGAGTAAGAGTTAAGAGGACTATAATATTCACTTATGAACACACTAACATAACTTGTGTGCATATAATTGATATAATTTTTTTTGTAAATAGCAGCTATGGATGATAGGACAGAAAAACCTTCATCTATGGATGGATTAAAAATCAAACAGGGGCTGAAGGGAGAAGATGACTGAGGAGGATGCGGAATGGGGTCATCTACCATAGTAGCAGTTAGGATCATGGATCGCCTACGGCCTACATTTAGCATAGAACTAATCACAGACTGTATGGCGTATTGACACAAGAAAGTAATGCTGGACCAAAAGTAGGATTGGTTGATCAATTGAGGAGCTGGGTGGTCCTCAACTGATCATTGCTTTAAGTTCCATCTATAGGTATACTGCAAAAACCACATTTTCAACATAATCTGATCTACATGCAATTTTGGGGAATAATATTATTATGGTACACCAAAAAAAAAAACTATGTTGACGTTGATAGTCTCGAATCTAAAGAGAATCCATTAACTACGTATAGAGGAGAAAGTAAAATTTTATTAAAATATTTCGTGATTATTTTTTTATTTTTTAAAAATTATATTCATTACTTATTATCTTGATACCGATGACTCGCAAAAGGTGGAGGAAAACTATACTACAGTAAAACAAGCTTTAGATTACTGTAATATAATATTGACACTTTCGCTTTAAGAGGTTCATGAAATGAATATAGTAAAATATTGAGGTTTCGGAGTGAGGGATAACTAGGCGCAACAAACTTCACAAATGCTTCTTTACTGGAGCAATTCTTGTGGGGTTAACCCCTGAGGGGAAAGGAGTGGGGGTAATTGTCGACAGTATCGCCAACCTTGCAAATGCCGATCTTATAAGCAATGCAGAAAATCGTGCTCACGAGGACAGAGGAGGTCAGACAAATATGATACAAAGGGCGGTTATAAAAATAATTTATTTTATAAAATTGTTTTACAATAAAACGTGTTTCATAGTAAAATTTTGTTATGATTTGTTTTACGGTAAAATTTTGTTGTAACGTTGTATTGAAGAATAGAATCATAACACCTGTAATGCCTAACTAGATCATTTATTTAACTGAGAATATTGCCGTAGTATAGTTGATGATGTAAATAAAACACTGCTTGACTTAGGTTATTAGTGAATTGTATTTCCCTTTAATTAACTTTCTTTTAAGAGAGTTTTATTGTTTATTTAGATTGAATGTCTGAAAACGCTAGTTTATGATGCAAGGTAATTGTTTTAAATTGATTTAGTCCTAAGTCTGGCAGCAGGCATAGCTGAGAGATCACTGTGTGTGACAGTTCAGCTGCCAAAGTTGTTGTTCGTTTAGCACCACCCGGGGAGTACGTGCAACTTTAATGGAATGCTGCGGACGCGAACAACATCACCCCCCAAATATAATAATATCAGTAGGAACTGTAATAATATCAGTAGGAATTCAAATTCCTCTCGTAAGATCTTTTCCTCGGCCTAGGTGGAACTTTAATAAAGCTGAGTGGGAGGCCTTCTCATCAAGGCTTGATAGCGGCATCAGGTTCATCCCCTCTAAAATAAAAAACTATGATCGGTTCACTCGCCTTGTCCTGTCTTCCGCTAAGGCGACAATCCCAAGAGGTTTTAGAAAAGAATACATACCAGGATGGAGCAGAGAGTGCGAAGATCTTTACAGTGAGTTTACAGACACTGCTGACAGAGATGTAGCTGACCAACTCCTTAACTCTCTCGACAACTCCAGGAGAGAGAAGTGGGTGAAAACTATTGAGAACCTGAACTTCACCAAAAGTAGTCAGAAAGCTTGGTCTCTGCTCAGGAAACTCTCCACTGGTAAATCAAGTGAAAAACACGATGCCTCACAGCCTAGCCCTCGTGAAATTGCAAAACGCCTCTCCGTACTTTCAAAACCTGTGCGTACGTCTGCAGACAGAAAAATTAATTTCAAGCTTAATGAGATAAAGGAGAGTCGGCAAGCACCCTTGGAAGTCTCTAGACCCTTCACTTACGACGAGATGGAAGTGGCGATTGATGCGATGCCAATTGGCAAAGCAGCAGGTTTGGATGACATTTTCCCGGAGTTTATAAAACACTCGGGTATCAAGGCTAGACAGTGGCTTCTGGAAGTTTTTAACACCACTCTGAAAACTGGCGACATGCCTGGGATATTTAGAAAATCCAAGATCATAGCTATCCTGAAGCCCGGAAAGGATCCAAAACTGCCTGAAAGTTATCGGCCTATAGCTCTTTTAAGTGTTTGTTATAAGCTGCTAGAGAGGTTGATTTATATCAGAATCCTCCCTATTCTCAATGCCAGCATCCCTGTCAAACAAGCTGGATTTAGGCCTGATCGCAACTGTTGTGACCAGGTTTTAGCTCTGACTTCTTTCATTGAGGATGGGTTTGAGCGAAGACTAAAAACCTCTTGGCTTTTTTAGATCTGACTGCAGCATATGACACTGTCTGGAGACAAGGCCTCCTAGTTAAATTTTACGACCTTATTCCTTGCCCTTTCTTGTTGCGTCTCCTCAACTCAATGCTCTCCAAAAGGATGATAAAAGTATATCTGGGACGCAGAGAAAGTACGTTTAGGCAACTAAAGGATGGCCTGCCACAAGGGTCAGTGCTCGCCCCACTGCTCTTTAATGTGTATACTGCCGACATTCCTGTAGCTCGGTCCTTAAAGTTTATATATGCAGATGATATTGCATTGGCATATCAACACCAGCATTTTTGACAAGCTGAGGAAACACTAACAAATGACCTCACGCTTTCGGTGAATATTTTGAAGCCTGGAAGCTAAATCCAAACCCAACAAAAACTGAGGTTGCTTGCTTCCACTTGAATAATAGACTGGCCAACCAAAAGCTTAAAATCGTATTCAACGGTGTTGAGTTGAAACATAATGACCACCCCTAGTATCTGGGAGTCACTTTAGATCGGTCTCTCACGTTTAAAAGCCACTTACAAAAAACGGCAGCTAAGGTGAGAACCAGGACTAACATTGTCCATCACCTTCCATCACATGGGGAGCTAACGCACAAGTTCTGCGAACAACTGCTCTATCATTGGTATATTCAACTGCTGAGTACTGTGCTCCCGTGTGGTTAAATAGTGTGCACGTTAGAGAGATCGACGTCCAGCTAAACAGGACCATGAGAGCCATTAGTGGTACACTCATGGCAACTCCTGTACCCTGGCTCCCGGTGCTGTGTAATATCGCTCCTCCTGAAATAAGACGAAGGGATGCACTCATTAGGGAATACACAAAGATCTTATCTGCTCCACAGCTGCCCATCAATGATTACCTACCCCAGAATGCGGGCCGATTGAGGTCCCGAAAACCACCTCTACGAACAGCCTCCCAGTTGATGGACTCGAACTTCACCATCCATACAAACTGGACTTCCTCCTGGGACGCTTTTCAAGTTCGGTACCACTTCTTGATTGCTGACCCGACCGTAGCGGTAGGGTTCCGAGGTATGAATCCCTCGGAAGCAGTGGACTGTACTCAATCGTTTCCGCACTGGAGTGGGAAGATGTAATTATTGGAAGCACAAATGGGGAATGACACAAGACCAGTCATGCGACTGCGGAGCAGAGTATCAAACTATGGAACACATAGTCGAAGAGTGCCCACTGAGTGCCTTCCCCGAAGGATTGGCCGGTCTGCATAGCTCAAGTGAAGCTGGGCTGCAATGGCTTAGCGCCCTGGATTTAGCTCTATAAAGAGGAATCTATTTTATTTTTTTATTTTGGTGTTTAGATTTTTACTTATACTGACTCAGGTGCTCTGCACCGCAGAATATATTTTATTATTCTTAAACCATGGTGGCTGGCTGAATGAGCCATACGATATATATATATATATATATATATATATATATATATATATATCGTCCTAATATATATAGTCCTAAGTCTAAATAATAATTCTTTAGCTCTAACATCAATTGGATAAATTACGGATTGTGTGGACTTAATGCATATCAATGTCTAGGTTGGGACCGTGTTTACAAACTTACAAATCCTAAGTTATTACCAATGTATATAAAATAGATGTATTAAATACTTGTTCCAATTTACACTAGGAAATAGGCTAGTATATTTTTTTATTATTTGATATCATTAAGTTTAACTTAGGATATTGTGCTTCAGTTTATTATACCTATTTGTACCTGCAAAGCGGGCAATCAACATTAGATAGAACTTCAAGAATAAGATTAGTTCTAACTAAACACAAACATTTACATCAATACGATATACCAAAGAATTATTATTATAAAACTATAATAATCCGCCTCACATCACAGCCGACAGGCAAGGGAGTTGGAAGAAGTGACACTTGGTCGTCACTTACCCTCCACTCCTTTCCCTCAGGGGTTAACACCACAAGAATTGCTCCGGTGAAGAATCCTTAGTACTAACTTCACAATACTACCTTATACTACCTTAATTGGATTAAATAAGAATAGTATATTTCATAACAAGAGTGGAAAGTGTCTTTTCCGGGCCGAGATCGAGTTTACGCGCGAGGCTTTAGCCGAGCGCGGAATTTCGATCAAGGCACGGAATAACACTTTCTACTCGAGTTATGAACGATATTTTTCATCACACTGTAGATAATTAATAATAGTAATTAATTAAATAATGCAAGTTTAAGAAACCACCTATGGATGCTCAATTGATTTCCGCAGTACAATGAAAACAGTGATTCTGTTTTACACAGCTGATTACATTATTGAGAACAGCTGATTTAGGGAATAATATACTCTTAGCACTGCTAGCGCTACTTGTGTCAGTAATCATAACTAATTACTAGTGTGGTATAACGTCACTCGGTCGTGTAGTGATTCGTTTTAGGGGAAAGTGCCGCCAAGATAAATTATTTGCCAAGATAACTCGGTGGATGCTGGGTCAAAATTCCAGGGGTCGTAGGATAACAAGGCAGAAAGGAATATCGGCTCAGAATTTGACCTTATAAAAGGTTTCAGTCACGATTCAATAATCTTTTAATAGTTCATCATAGCCGCCTCGGGTGTGCTGGGTTTTCACTAGCAGGGGATAGGTATTGCTAAAATTCTCACTAGCAGGATACGGTCTATTGCTATGGTTTACACTAGCAGGATACAGTCTAATGCTACGGTTTACACTAGCAGGATGGGCTACGGTGCTTGGATTACTCTAGCAGGACTAGATGGTGCTTGGATTATTCTAGCAGGACTAGGTTTTGCTTGGATCGCTCTAGCAGGACGTACAAATGCTAAGATCGTTCTAGCAGGACATAGGTGGGCTAGGATCGCTCTATCAGGACGTGGAAATGCTAAGATCGCTCTAGCAGGATGTAGGTGGGCTAGGATCGCTCTAGCAAGACGTGGAAACGCTAAGATTGCTCTAGCAGAACGTAGGTGGGCTAGGATCGCTCTAGCAGGACGGGGATATGCTAAGATCGCTCTAGCAGGACGTGGAAATGCTAAGATCGCTCTGGCAGGACGTTGGTAGGCTAGGATCGCTCTAGCAGGACGTGGAAATGCTAAGATCGCTCTAGCAGGACGTGGAAATGCTGAGATCGCTCTAGCAGGACGTTGGTAGGCTAGGATCGCTCTAGCAGGACGTAGAAATGCTAAGATCTCTCTAGCAGGACGTAGGTAGGCTAGGATCGCTCTAGCAGGATTTGGAATTGCTAAGATCGCTCTGGCAGGACGTTGGTAGGCTAGGACCGCTCTAGCAGGACGTGGAAATGCTAAGATCGCTCTAGCAGGACGTGGATAGGCTAGGATCGCTCTGGCAGGACGTGGGAAGGCTAGGATCGCTCTAGCAGGACGTGGAAATGCTAAGATCGCTCTAGCAGGACGTGGAAATGCTAAGATCGCTCTAGCAGGACGTTGGTAGGCTAGGATCGCTCTAGCAGGACGTAGAAATGCTAAGATCGCTCTAGCAGGACGTAGGTAGGTAGGATCGCTCTAGCAGGATTTGGAATTGCTAAGATCGCTCTAGCAGGACGTGGAAATGCTAAGATCGCTCTGGCAGGACGTTGGTAGGCTAAGATCGCTCTAGCAGGACGTGGAAATGCTAAGATCGCTCTGGCAGGACGTTGGTAGGCTAAGATCGCTCTAGCAGGACGTGGAAATGCTAAGATCGCTCTAGCGGGACGTGGGTAGGCTAAGATCGCTCTAGCAGGACGTAGGTAGGCTAGGATCGCTCTAGCAGGATTTGGAAATGCTAAGATCGCTCTAGCGGGACGTGGGTAGGCTACGATCGCTCTAGCAAGACGTGGAAGTGCTAAGATCGCTCTAGCAGGACGTAGGTAGGCTAGGATCGCTCTAGCAAGCAGGGTCGTAGGTCTCGTAGAATGCTTACCGTTCGCTGAAGATCCTCTCGGGTCGGTGGCTCGGCAGCAACTGAGGCCAGGCCAGCGGCGGCTCCGGTTTTGTCAACTCGAGGCCGCGCATGCGCACTGAGCCAAAACTCGCCAGTAGTCGTCTGGCGGCCGGCGGGGCAACATCGGACTATGTTCAACATGGAAACTGGATTTGGGGGTAATTTGAGGTTATGTCTGGTCGTGCAATTTTGGACTGGTAAGGGAAAGGTGGAAGTGGTGCTGGAAGACGACGCCGACAAGGGGACAGCGACGCCGGGTCGGGGAACGGTCGTGGGACGTTACAGGAAGCGACGCCGGCCTGGGGAAGGCGACGCGCGGTCGGGGAATGGTCGTGGAACGTTACGGGAAGTGACGCCGGCCTGGGGAAGGCGAAGCGCGGTCGGGGAATGGTCGTGGAACGTTACGGGAAGCGACGCCGGCCTGGGGAAGGCGACGCGCGGTCGGGGAATGGTCGTGGAACGTTACGGGAAGCGACGCCAGCCTGGGGAAGGCGACGCGCGGTCGGGGAATGGTCGTGGAACGTTACGGGAAGCGACGCCGGCCTGGGGAAGGCGACGCGCGGTCGGGGAATGGTCGTGGAACGTTACGGGAAGCGACGCCGGCCTGGGGAAGGCGACGCGCGGTCGGGGAATGGTCGTGGAACGTTACGGGAAGCGACGCCGGCCTGGGGAAGGCGACGCGCGGTCGGGGAATGGTCGTGGGACAATACGGGAAGCGACGCCAGCCTGGGGAAGGCGACGCAGGGTCGGGGAAAGATCGTAGGATGTCATGGTAAGCGACGCCAGCCTGGGGAAGGCGACGCCGGGTCGGGGGATGGTCGTGGAACGTTACGGGAAGCGACGCCGGCCTGGGGAAGGCGACGCGCGGTCGGGGAATGGTCGTGGAACGTTACGGGAAGCGACGCCGGCCTGGGGAAGGCGACGCGCGGTCGGGGAATGGTCGTGGAACGTTACGGGAAGCGACGCCGGCCTGGGGAAGGCGACGCGCGGTCGGGGAATGGTCGTGGGACAATACGGGAAGCGACGCCAGCCTGGGGAAGGCGACGCAGGGTCGGGGAAAGATCGTAGGATGTCATGGTAAGCGACGCCAGCCTGGGGAAGGCGACGCCGGGTCGGGGGATGGTCGGAGGAGGTTACGGGAGGCGACGCCAGCCTGGGGAAGGCGACGTGGGGTCGGGGGATGGTCGTAGGAAGTTACGGGAGGCGACGCCAGCCGGGGGAAGGCGACGCCGGGTCGGGGGATGGTCGTAGGAAGTTACGGGAGGGTTTTTAAGAGTAAGGGAAAGGTAAGGCGGTTGGGGCACGTTACAGTGGGAAAATCAACAGCTGATTTTCCCTCTCTAGAGAGGGAAAACGGTTTTTCTACACTCTCAGCTGGTGATGAATATAGCTGTTTCCCGTACAGTGTGATGAAAAAAGTATATTGAGGATCATACGACTCCCATGAGTGGAATGTGGAACGCCTGCAATTAAATTAGCAATTGATATAGGAAGGTAATATACAATGGTTAGTACGATACTTCTTTATGATAAAACTCTGGTATGAAGCAGAATTGAGATCTAATATAATTATTCGGGAATATGTGTCAATTCTACTGTAGGAATAATTTTGTATTATTAACATAAATAATTTAAATAATTCTGATGAGAAACAAATAATCCATGCTCTGGTCCCTCTATTGCAAACCAAAAGATTGCAGGGTAAGAGATCATATATTTGCAAATGTAAAGGGTAAGTGGTTAACACGACTAAGTCCAATGAAGCTCATTAGAAACACTTCATAGCATAATATTAACATTGGAACTAATTATCCAACACTTTTTTGGCTTCTGAGGTAGAACCCTATCGACGAAGATTGGTTTAGATAATGTCTGATACTAACATCTCCCTCATATCACCATTCTATACCAGTTTTATATTATTTACTTGTGTAAAAAGCTGGCGAACTTTGGTGTTAAAACAAGGATCGTTGACGGTTAAAGGTTAGTAACCTGTCATTTAGATCAAAACGCTTCTGGAGGCATAAACCATGTTAAATTTTCATATAAATAGTATTTTAATGGATTATGGTTTAAGATTCAAAGAGAGCTTAATAAAATGACAAGTTGGTTATTACTTTGATGAACTGTTTGGAAAGCCCTAAAGTTGCACCCTTGTTTTAAATTCATACGATTCTTACCACAACTTCGAACGATAACTGTAACTTTTATGATATTCAGTAAAGCCGCTGTCTTGTATGGAAAGCGAACAAAGCCTGCTTCATGAGCATCACAAACACATGAACGCATTCATATTTGTGATTCGATGATTTAAGAACAAAATACTAATTGAAAAAATTTCAAGATTTTAAAAAGTCCCATCTTATTAATAGGGATTGTAATGTCTCAGCTTATCACTCTTCCTTTTATTTGCTTGAAAACGTTTGCATATTTAAGAACAAACAGTATATCTATTAACTTTTACTAATTGCTATGTTAAAATGATGATTTTCATCAATGATTTCATTATTGATTTTCATGTAATGTACCGTACTAATTTAGAAGTGAAAAATATATCAGTCTTTAACAACAAATATACTAGATTTTTTTCTCAAGTTGATACATTTCCAATGACAATCTAACACTATCTTTGATACCATTACGTCATGTTAGCGTCATTAGTTAGTTGCTTTCACGCTTCTTGGTTCATTTGATGAATTTTTTATAATTACATATGGTTTCAAAGGTCTGTTCTCAGAACATCAGGCAGTGCTTTACCTGTTCCAACTTTCCGAATTTATACTAAGAAATAGTCCAAGTCTTTATCTTTCATTTAAAACCACTCCTACTTTTATCGCACCTAAAATAAAGCTGAAAAATTGGAGCAGGTGAAACACTGCACGATGAGTTTTTGACCCGGGAGACTCCCGACACAGACAGTATCTTTTGGTAGCCACTTAAACTACTGGGCACGCAGGCTATGGACGTATCCAATGAGCTTGTGTTACTTAAAATGCCTACTTTCTACGACTTAATCTCTTTCCTCGCCAGCATCTTGGATCCAGAGTCTTGGATCTCACACGTGCTGAAGTGTAACGGCGTTTCATTATCAACAGTTTTTTACAACGAACACTAGATATTGTTTCTCGCCCTTAGTATGCTTGTTAACAGTGCCAAACGTATTCAGGTAGTTTCAGTAACGTCCACAAGGACTGACTCTTTAGCCCCCTCTAAACCTTGAACCCCCAAGAGGGGACGGTACACGGTAAGTCAGAAAAAAATCCTAAATGCAAGCATACTTCAATATCTACATCAAATGAAGAGCTGTGGGAATTGAAAACAATGCCGCAAACCTGACCTTATAAAGATGATCTGTCAAACTTTTCAATTTATATTGCCAAAAAATGCAATAACTAATGATAAATTTGATCTTCTAAAGTCGGGTTCGAAAAAAATTGCTCACAATAAAATCTCTTTAAAATTATTAATTTTACGACGTAGCCCATTCCAGTTTTCCTGACCGCTTCCATTAGAGACGTCCAATAAAGGATATGTTGGGGGGAAAAGCATTTACGTACGTCATTTGATTCATAATTTAAAGGTCTTAGCATTCTGACCAGCATCCTGACCTAAAAAGGGCTATTGTCCCAGGAGGAATTGTATTTTTTATTTTCGCAAATATTATTTTGATGCAATGTTCGACCGCCTGCCATTTTTTACTTCGTCGTCCTTTTGGTTGGGATTCCGACATTTTTCTCAATTCATAGAGACCCTTCATTTGGTGTGACTCTCGACCTATTCTTATATTTAAGATTTTCTTCAGACTCCTTGTAGACCCTTGGAGTCTAATCAATAAGTACTTTGTGAAGAACTCAAAATCAGAAAACTTTTAGCTTGTCAAAGAAATAAGATTAAAGAGATTAAAGAGATCTATACTTTTTGCCATCCTGTATTTTACTGTGCAAAAACTAAACCCAGACAGCTTTTTAAATCTTAAAAATCCAAATAGTAATTGAAATTACAACTTAAAAATAAGTAAATCGCCCTTATGCACTTGTTTTCTAACACTCATTTTATTTTATATATTGATTTTGTATGATATTTTAGTAAAAATGTCTGATTAAAGAAAATCTAAAAAAGATACTTTATAACATAATGTTAGTTCTAAATTTAATTAAGAGCTTATGTGTTCTAGATTCTGTTATTGAGTATGTTTCTATAAATTTGATATTTTTTTAAATCCTTCCGATCTTTATTTCTCATTATTATTTTTATAATCAATATTATATTATCAACGCGTTTTTTCCCTTAATTAATTGGGTGAAACATAAAAGAGTGCATAAGCAGAGGGGACCCAACCGACCCCCATTCCAGTCGTTGACTATACACTAGTAAGAGTTTCTATTCAATAGCGATGTACTAAACGGATATTGTTTTGTTAGCAGGATTGATTTGATCTAAGTTACTGATGACTCTCTTGGAGTAACTTTTACAGTAAACAATTGATAATTCACTTGTTGTATCACATACGGTATTAATAATAAGCGTTAAAATATGCTACCCTATACATTGTAACAACATTAAAGGTTTAAATACATGTCGTACCATCCAGTGATCAAAATTTGTAGAACTATGCTACAGCTGTTTCGAAGACCAAGGCTTCATCTTCAGGCAAACACAAAACGTAAAACTATATGTCAAATATATTTCCCGTCAAATAATAAAGTTCAACACGAAACAGAAACATTAAAAAACATTTAATAAAACACTTGGCCCAGTTATACATATCCGCCCCCACAACGAGTAAATCCAGACTGCAAACATCCATTGTAACCAATATTATTGTTAATACTGCGTGGTCAATACAGTATTACTTAATCCAATAAATGTAACTAAATTCCTTTAAATTATTTAATAAGCATGGCAAATGCAATTAAATAATTGCTAAATCGGGTAATTGCTAATTGCTAAATAATTAAATAATCGGGAAGCTTTCCCTTTTCATCAGTTTGATCAAAACTGATGAAAAGGGATTAAAAATGATTAAAACTGATTCCCGACACAGTTTGACCGTGTTTCATTTGAATACAATTTTCCTCAACTAAAATCAACATGTGAAAGTAAACTATTCTTCTGGAAGATGGACTTAAATATTTTGTTTTAAAAACTTATCCTTTCTCAACCAATGTATATTTTTATAAAGAAATATTAAAGCTTTAGTAATAGATTATATTATAACCAAACGTAAAAATATAATCTTAAGGAATATTGCGTATAACATTTAACAGTCACACATTGCAAACGATACTCTTGAATTGCAAAATTCATAAATAACACACATTGCAATTTGTCATTCTATAAAATTGAGTCAATATTATCCTTTACAGTTGCTTACAATCCATTTCGCATGTCAACAAAATTACTGTTACCGTCTAAATGATATTTCAAAATATTTACTTAGCAATATTTGCTTTATATAACATAAAATCCATCAAGCTTTATGATTCTGTTAAACATTTACTCTTATGTTTGCCTGACTTTAGTGTGGATGTGTATCTAATACAGGTGTGACGATTGACCAATATATGTACAATTAAACAGAAGGTTAATAACAAATGTTGTGTTATAAATTGTGTTCATAAATCAATTTGATCGTTTACGTCAAAAGGTTATGAAAGTTAACCCTCCAGAATGTTTTACATGAGGTACACCTATTATTTCTAAATAAATGTCTTGGCTTTAGCCTTGATATAACTTGTTACAGTAACTATACAATTTGTTAATTAAGTATCAAATGAAAGTGCAGCTTAAACAGTTTTAAGTAATCGAACCAGGGCAAACTTGCACGCAATGTTTCTACTGCAATCCATTTGATTTCGTTAGTAAAGCAGTATACAACAAGGAATATAAGCGATTTACGTTTTAAAGAGTGCAAATAGTAAATTTTGAACTTTTTCCGTATTAAATTCTGTTCTGATCCTCCAAGCAACAATAATCTCGGAATATGGCATCATTAGGTTAAAAAACCATAACTTTTTTGAATCCCCGAGCAAATTAGTTATTACTAAGTAATGAATATTCCAAAAAATATTATGAAAAAATTATTAAGTTTTTGACAAATCAACGCTCGATTAAAAAAATTCTTTAGCTGATAAGATTGACAACTTAAGTCTTGCACTTAAGTTTATGGTTATGTTGGTATAGATATGGACCATTCCTGCGTATTCAAACTACCTCCGAATCGGAAAGAATATTGTTTTTTTTATATATATAAAATGTAGCTGCTGGCATACAATATTTTCCTTTTATCGTTACGTTTGAACTATAATATTTAATTAGGTTTTTCTATTATTAAAAAATTAAATAATAATTTGAAGGATTTCTTTAATTGAACTCGGTGACGTTATCCGAACTTGCTAATTTTAAATATGCTATATATTTGCCAAATACCTACCACTCACTCACGTAGAGAATCTTCATAATTATAGGGTCTAGTCTGAAAAGATGGAATTTTGTATAGACTTTCCTCTTACCTTGAAAATCACGAAAAAGAAACGATTTTGCCAAATATTTTTTGGGCTCCACCCCAGACAACTTCCTTATGGCCAATTTTTAATAAGAATCAAGGAAACAACGAATCTTAAAACATTTAGAACCTATGATGTTTACCATTTACCATTTACCATCGATGTCTTCACCGCAGTCCTTGAAGACCGGGGAATCGTCACATTAGTTTTCTTCTTCTTCCAGCTTCTTCATCAGTTGTGTTTATGTATGTGTGTGTGTTATGTGTGTCAGGTGTGTGGATCATATTTATGTTCTTCGAGAAATTCAGAGATTTTACAATACGGTCGATTTAGTAAATATTGTTTTAGTTGTTTTTTGAAGGTGGAAAGTTTGTTTATTTCTTTTAAATTATTTGGCGAGATATTGAACATTTTTATTCCCATATAATTTGGAGTTTTGCTAGTTTTAGTTAATCTATGATGGTTTAGGTCAAAGTTTGATTTTACTCTTAAATCGTAATTATGACAGTCTGTTGTTGAAATCTGGCTAGAGCATTCCTAACTAGGTCATAGGTACTCACTAAGAAACGGGTTTGCAAAGTCTCTTCAGGGCTCCAACTTACCGGAATTCAAAATTTTCATCTAATGTTATTCTTATGGTTGATTTTTAACCAACCAAGGAAACATCAAATCTGAAAACTATTTGTTCGATGGGGTTGGAATTTTGCAAAGCCATTACTCTTCGCTCATAGGTAATCTCTAAGAAGCGGTTATGATAAACTCCTGTAGTACTGAGCCCCGCAGGACTTCAAAATTTCACTACAATGTTCTAGTTACGGCCAATTTTAATACCAATGAAGGAAACAACAAATTTACAAAACTATAGGGCCTTCTGGGTTGGAATTTTGTATTGGTTTATCTTTGCTCATAGGCGCTCACTTAAAACACATTTTGCCAAATTACTACAGGGCTTCAAAATTGCCATTGGGCCATCGGGGTTGAAATTTGGCACTATCGTTCCTCTTTACTAATAAATGCTCATTAAGAAATGGACTTGCAAAATTCATTTAGGGCTCCGCACCACAGGACTTAAAGTTTTAATATAATTCTAATGGAAGAATTTTTCTTATCACTTTAAAGGGATTTCATTAAATATTTAAGCAAATCATAACAGCGGGCGAAGCAGTGACGGGTAATAGTTCTTATTTTATAGGTTCATTAAACACTATGCATTTCCTTAAATGCCAATCCGGATTGTCAATAATTATAAAAGAATGAAACAAACGATTAGAGTTTATTTAACCTCATTTATTAAGATTACAAATAATTGATAATCTTTAAAAATAAAGTTAAACTATCATCACGTTCTAAAATTTTAGAAGGTGTTTTGTTATTTGTTTTCAATTTTTTAAACATTTCAGATTTTATAAACGGTTTGGAAACAATGTTTTTAAAATCGGTAACTGATTTGTTTTTATTTAATTTTATTTGCCTTGGTTTTTCTGTTTGTAAATAAAGAAGTTATTAAAATTTTTTTTATAAAAAATAACATTATTTTATCTACCAAAACCAAACCAAACCAAACCAACCTATTTTATAACCAAACCAAATATCTTAGCATGAAGATCATGTAGTACCAAAATATCTAACCATAAATACTTTTCTTTTAACTAGCGATTTCTTGCAAATAATAAGGCAGTTAATTAGAACACCTTTTATCAATTAGGAGGGGCTTCGAGAGATATCTTACTCTAACACACACGGAGACATCTTCATGTTTTGTTTGACGATAATTAGACTGAATTGAAACCATCCTAGATTGAGACTGGGTCGAAATGATAACCAAATAACTATTTCAATAGATGAGCAATGAATTTCATAGTTAAGTGAACATTTTGAATCAGCTAAATCTTTTATTTAAATTAGCTGAATGCCCGTGCTTTGCAATGGGAATTGTTGGAAAATTTCATGATAAGATTACTTACTTCAAAGTATAGTATTTGTAACAGAAACCTACTTCATATGAGTATTGCACATGTACTTGTTGAAACTGCTCTTTATGGGGTTATCATACAATGAGCAAAAAGAAAATAGTAACAGTGATAAGGTATTAACTTGACATAAATAGGGGGCAATTGTGTTTTGATGGCATTCCATCGATAAATTCCAGAAAAAGGTTTTGGTTGCTTGAATTGTTACTTATTGATCTCGATTGCAAGAGCCTATCATTCGAATCATTTGAACATTTTGTCTTTTGATCCTCATTTGCCTATGTGTTTACTAATCGTAACGAAACATAACAAAAACAAGTATAACAACCTCATAAAATGAACTGAAAATGTGAAGAACTAAACAATATTAACTAGTTAGGAAAATCTAGAATACTTTTTTAATGTAACATTACAATCAATCAATAATTTTCACTACAATGTTGAACTTTATAACAACCGATTAAATAAAAAATAAAAAATAGATTATTACAATTTGACATACAATGTTATCGTCACAATAATCCATTGCGTAAATGTCTAAGGAGAGGTTTTTCCATTCTTAGTAATAATTGTGTCCCTTATATGTGCGTTATTCTCAAAAGACTTCTGTTGCTAACCGTAGAAGATTTTAAACCTTAAGGAGGCATTTCTTGACTAGATGTATGGAAAACTTTAGAGCTGAAAAAGTAAGCTGAAAGTTTAGGGTTCAGAGTCTTAGTGCGAGGATATTTCGAACTCCCCAAAATTTGAAGTATACTCGCTTCAAGTACTTTCTATTCCTTAACAAGGTGTCTTTGGCCTTGTGTTGGAATCATAAATCAATAAACATTACATACTTAATTGTGTTTTATTAAATTGAAAGTAAATTACTAAAGTTTCCAATGACGACGTAAAACATTAGTGTTTGTTATTTGTTTCATCAAGCTGGATAGGGCCTGACGTACATCCATGATACATCACTATCAATACACATAGCAGTGTAGACACAATGTTTCTGCAGACCGTTATACACATGTGCATAGCTCAGTGTTGGTATATAAGATCATGTGTTTAAAGTCCTAGATTATATTTTTATACTTAGCAATAAGTTTCATATAATCTGGCAAATACTTGAAAAGCACAACACAAAACACACATTGCTAAAAAATATCTTAAAATAATTTACTGTTTATTATCTAATTACGAATTTTTATGGGCGTTTGTTATATGGGACTGTTCACCCATATATATATATAGGTAATTTGAATTTAACATTTATCATTGCAAGACCTCATGTGAAACGACATATCGATTTAATGCGTCAGTTCGCTTTCACCTAAATTTGTTGATGTTTAGTTGCTAACAAAGAAACCTGTCAGATAATTTTACGAATTGCATAATTTTTTAACTACCTTTTTATAGGGTGTATTTTTTCTTCACAAAATAACAATCATAAAGCATAAATCACAGTTGGGAAATGAAAAGATCCAGTGTACAGATATTTTCCTTTTTGTAGATTTAGTAATACTCTAGTTCGAAGTAAGCAGTCCGTATTTACTTCACTCGTAAATAAAAACTACAGTACAGGGTGGCCGAAAAGTAGCAGTAGCAGTAGTAGTAGAGGTAGTAGGGTGACCCTTTGCACTATATTTCAGTACATCGAAGGTCAATGTGAGCATTAATACGGGGGTGATGAATGTGATGGTAAAGTTAAGGGGGGCCATAAGAATCCCCCCCTTCCACTATACCTCTACTGCCTTTCGATTAGTTTTCCTTCCTCTCACCGTCAATTATGGCAGTTATACAATTTTATCGTACTGCTTTTTTGCAGTGCAATATGTTTGACACCGGAAATTCAATGTGGAAGAGCGTTTGGAAGGCACAACAGTATAAGGGTGCCGGCGAACAAATACTACAACAGCAATGGAAGAACCGAGTAAGGGCTGCTGTGCTATTTGGAAATCCTTCACTGTTCCATCAAACTTTGTCATTGGACAGGAAGGCATTAACTACCCATTCAGTTCTTGACTTAGGCCGAAATGAGAGACTAACCATACGGATTTTATCATTGAAACTGAAACCAAGCACCCTCTTAATAAATTGGAATTAAGTACGTTCTATTGATTTAGAAATATTACGTTGTCATTGCAAGACTACATGTGAAACGAGATAAAAGTTGATTGCGCTTGTTTGCTAGCAGTCGAGTTGACTGACAGTGGCATGGAGAGTCAATTTCAATAATTTTAGCTAATTCTTCCACTCTTCAAAAGAAAACTGTGTAGATAACAGTTATGGTTCCTTCTTCCATTGGTTTTTTGGATATTTGGTCGGTTATATACCATCTCAGTGACAACCAAAGGCTGATCGTCCCTACAAATTCTGGTGTCCGTCTTGTTGCTTAAAGAAGTAAGTATGATCCTGAAGTAAACCACTTTCATGTAGGATCGATCGACTTGCAAATTACGTACTGGGATGGCCCTGGTTACAAAAGGGACACGGAAAGCACCAGGCAAGCCACAGTATGGCGGACCTGCTTTATATCATGCGATCCCTTTTTCCGTGAAGCAAGGTGGTAGTGGATGGTATGTGCCGAGGTCTGACATGATCACCACTGCTCTTGGTAGTGTTTATGAGCAGCTTGAGCTCATGTGTGGGATCTTATGTGTGACTTATGTCGACACCTATGTAAGGGTGTGTAGGTAGCTTGCATGACAGACGTAGGAGTGGGGTTTCTGTGTTTGAGTCTTAAGACATTTCCAATAGCCTCACCAACCTAGGCCTATCGAACTTTGATCTCTACATTTTCTAAAATAATTAGCTGTTTATTTCTTTATTTTATTTTTTTTCAATTTTGTGGCAGTTTTTAGTTAATTTATTCGTAATATGATATTTGCGTTATGGTCCTTTTCATTTGCTTAAACCTCCTAGGGAACAGTAAAAATATGTACCAGTTATTTATGAGCTAGCAAACATATTTTATGATTGGTTGCAAACAGGACAATCCGGTGGGCACAATTTTGTAATTTTTGGCTTATTTTCCCTCCAGGGTGTATTTTTCATCACTAGACGACCATAGAAGGTTGTATACCACAATCACATTATCGAATTGACGTGATTCCAAGTACAGATAATTATTCTTTTATAGATTTAATAAGTTTTTTTAAATTAAAAGGTCGGTCTTTTCTGCCGTAAATATGACAGACAGTTAAAAACTAATGAGTAACTAAGAATTAAATTAATAAAACATTTAGGATTAAATACAGCTATTGCACAGAAATTATTGCAATTTAAAGTTATGAAATTGATGTTTATTATTAAAATAACAATGTTGGGAAATTATATAAAAATTGGATTACTTTCATTCATAACACTGCAAAAGGGTGAGACAATATTCTTTATTAACCCCATCCCAATTTCTCGTAACAATCTTTTTCATCTAATTGATATCGTTAAACAATATTTCGTGACAATCAAGACAATCAAGTCTTGCTTGTTTTACACTTGGGAGAACTACCTTATTATTAAGTTTGCCTGCATTTCCAGCTCCTGTAGTTGACTTGTCGCCGTCACGGGTCCGAGTCTACCGTCCGCCTGTAATCTAATAATGGTGTAAAACCATTGGGTTTTAAAAGTCTTAAGTTAAATACGACTGGTTTTATCATTTAGAAATAAATTCGATGGATACTCACGAATTTTTATGTTAAATGTAAAAGCGTAAACTTAAGAAAGAAGAATATGATTTTGATTAAACACTATACTAGATTGTGACATATAATGATATTTCCGTTTTATGAGTTAAAATGGGTGGGAGGGGAAGAGGGTCTTAAAATCTGAGTAATTTGGTAAAATTATATGTTTTTGTTTCTTTTTTTTGTTTCTACGCCAGACGCATTTTATAACCTTTAATATTTTTATTGAAATGGCGACCTGACTAAATACGTAATTTTAACCAAGTATATGAATGAGAAATGACTGTAGGATGATTGTGGCACGATCTTGTAGTCTTCTTACTGACTAAGGCCGACATTCTCCTTAGAGAGGACTTAATTAATAGCCCAACAGTCAACGTTTTGACGGGGAATGTTTCAAATCCCGGTTTTGTTACTATTTACCATTTTTTAGATGGCATCAATAATGAATGGAACCTTAAAAAAACTATTACTCAAGATAAAACCGACAACAGTTTGCTATAATTCGTATTTTAAATCCTCTACAAACCGCGTTTTGTTAAGGTTAGGAAGCTATAAAGTTGCAGAGATCGCATTCCAATCCAAAGGTTGATTTTTAAGGAATCGATCCTGAGGAGGTTAGTAGCGTTTTAAGTTTCCAAACTGGACCTAACTGTCTTTAGTCATTGGACTATAAATAAATATATTTATAATCTTAACAAATAATCAGCAGGTCCATTTGATTTACTAAGATACGTCTAATCTGATCTATTACAGTCAACACAGTCAATCTTCAGTCATATTCAACTTAAAATACGCACATGATTGTGTTGGTACTAAAGAAAGGTATCAAATGTACAGTAGTGGCTCACCCCCATTACTTTTCCAACATTTCCCTTACAATCCTACACCCTTTGCAATAAATCTGCGGTATATGTGGACAAAGAAAAAAAAGAAGAAAAATCCGACCTCTTAAAATTTATGAAAGTATCTACTATTAATTTATAGGTTAGTATAAACTTTATTATCCTTATAAAAAATGGTAGTCAGTACACCTTAACTATAATAAAATCTTCGTTTACATAGAATCATTCTTTTTTTATTCCTACTTGCTTTGTTTAAAAATACTAAAAACATACCAACGTCACAAAAAAGTTAAATTAAACTTACTTTTTCATAAGCAAAGAATATTGATTTGTGTATAGCAAAATGTGTAACGCAACATTGAGGTATTATAAATTCAACACTACTGAGTGATGCCTTGTCGTCAATAACCGTTATCACAGTAATCCAGGCGCCATAAATACCACTTCTGTATCAACTAGGAGCGACATGTCTTCCTGCTTTACGATATATTTAAGAGCAAAAATGTACTTCTTGTATATGCATCTGTAAATCTTCGGTGTCATCAGCGGTCTGTTAACCAGCTACAATTGTACTTAAATACACCTCTCGTCCCAACCTTTAAAGGAGGTATATTACAGAACAAACGATTTTACACATACTGGGTGCCAACAAAAACGTTTCGAGGTCTTATGGATTTGATAACTTACACAAAAATAAAGAAAAAACTATCTTAAGTCTTAAAAGGTTTCGTTTTAGCAGTCATTTTCTCACGTAATAATATATTCCCTTAGTAAAATATGAGGGCCTATTTTAAATTCATATATTTTTATGGAGCATTATAACCTACATGTCCTTTATAAAAAACAAAAAATTGTTTATATTAAGTGTATTTTGGGTTAGCTTTTTACAATATTAAGAGTTGAATATTTTCTAAATAAAACATTTAATGTTTTAAGATAAACAAAAAGCAACAACACTTGGAAAATATATGTTATTATAAATATTAAAACTTGTAAACACAAGTTATATGCCAGATATGAGCTTGGATGAAATAATCCACTAGCAAAAGTTATGTTAAAAGTGCGCCAGCTACTAAACGAATTCCTTTAAGAAACATGTTTATCTCCTTTTAATTTTTCTACATATTAATTAACTGCCTTTTCCAATTCTTATAAAAATATAAATTAAACTACCTCTTATACATCTATTACCAATAACAGCATTAATACAAGGTCGGAGTTATATACGATCAAACATGTAACAAGGTTTATTCATGGTTTAAACTTCAATGTTGAGCGGCCTCAAGACCTACCGCAAGAGACACTTCTTGAGATCATTCGCTACCTTTGTAATGAAGCAGCACGTAAAAACAAACAGATTGGATGTAAAAGTGATTATATTGAACGCGGTTGTATTGAAGCCGCGGGTTTCTATAACCACAGCTATATAGAAAACCTTGAAATTGTGAAGGCGCCAACATTCGAAGAAATACTAATGTTCCGCAATAGTTAGGTATTAATCTGGTTTAGTTCCAACGGATTTCTGTTAAACAAAGAAAAAAAAAACAAAAAAAAAATAAATTTCAGTCATAGTTTTTAAATATTGCCCAAATAAAGAAAAACAAACCTACAAATTTAAATCTCAGACATAGTTCTCAAATATTGCCAAATATTACCCGAGCTGCTCCTGGATTTAGGCACATGTTAGGTCTACAATAAACATGGCATTCACATGTTAAACACCTGAAAAAGAAACTTAAGGGTCATTGAATTTAAGCATTCTAGTTGATATTATTTCAAATGACTTAATAAAGGACAAGCTAACATGTTTTTTTATATTTGTTGTAATTGATGTGGCAATTACACAAGATTTTAAGAAATAATAAAACTTAACAACAAAAGGCTTTGAGAACAGTTCGAAGATGTCATCTAAAAGTTACTGTATTCCATTATTTGTTAATTTTTGTTTTCAAACCATAGTTAGTTCAACAATGATAACTTACTAAAATCTTAAATACAGGCATATTGAATGAATATACAAACAAAAATAATTTAAATAAATCCTAAAGTTCAGAAACACTCACGCAACGCCCTGTATGTTTACACGGTTTATAATCAATTAAGGTGTCTCACATTTACTACACACAAACAATTAATTTTACAAGTTCGAAATAAAGTCAATTCCTGCCACAATTTACCCAAAAAATGTCATTTTGTTCAACTAGTGCTCAAAAACTAACGTCCGAATCTTGGTACTTTGAAATTGAAACTTATGTAATATAGTTTAAATGGCTTATTTAATTATATGAAATGGTGAAAGTAGAATTTGTTTTCATTAGTAAAAAATTCCTTTTATGTGTGAGTGGGTTATATAAAGGTTTTATGTTTTTTAACCAGTACACAATTCTAATCAGACAGTTCTTTGAAAATTTATGGCTGTGTTGAAAAAAATCTAATTACACTTATGTTAATGACGCATTCCGTCACAAAGACTCTGAATGGTAACTGTAAACTAGTTTATCTAATCAACTTCTAGAATTAATAATAAATTAAAATTTCATTTGAATCACCCTACATAAAAAAATATTTGCTGTAGTTGTTTTGACAGAATAACACATAGTTTTAGTGGTGAGAGTAGTTAATTATAAATTTGTTCTTGAAAACATTATCTGCAGCTCTCCCTATTCTATAGCATACACTACTCAACTGGTCTTTTTGATACGATATTTTTGGAAAACGGTAGCACAATTGTGTAAAAATTCTATGTTCTGAAAAAATTCCAAACCATCAAACATAACATACCAGTATATAATTTCCTTTTTATATTCGTTGTGGAGTTTGGAAATTCAAGGTTAGACTATTTTATAATTTTGAAGTTTTGTGAAGATTATTCGCGATAGCTTCAGAACTTATAATTAACATAATTTTATGAAGTTAACATTATGACGATTTTCTGACTCAATGATTGTAGCTAGTTTGAGTTTAGTCAAGGGATAAAAAATACCTATGACGATAAGGATTTATTTAACGGGTTCAAACTATAGCAATAAAATATATTTTTAAATACTGAATTTCAAGCAAACGTTTTGTGTAATAAATATATAAAATAAAATGTGTCTGTTCAATGTTTTTAATTTTTAATTTGCATAAGCTAGACTTTGAGGCTAATGCTTCTCAATGATAGAAGCAAAAGTAAATATCCAATAATCAACCTGAGTAAATGTTTACTTTTATATTAACTATGTAAACATTCAACACGTTTCAACATTTTTCTCGTATCTGATCGAATAAACTAAGCCAACATAGGAAGCCTCTCCGAGTTCGCTGTAAGATGTCGGGTTTACAGCATCTGCCTGCCGTGCGTGGGGTTCTCTTTTACTTGGGGTAACCTCATCCTTTTAAATAATTTTTCTATCCTTGCGCATTATCAGTTTTTCCTGTGAAACAGTTTTCGAGTATATAAAAAACATTTACTTCAAAATAAAAGCTCATTTATATCTTTGATTTACCTTTATTTAAAGATTGAGTACTTAGAATCCTTTTGATACTCAAAATTTACGTGACATTTAGATTTAGGTGACAAAGTAGATAACTTGTGCATCATTGAACTGTTCTTTACAGAAAATAATATTTGCTATTGGCAACAAGTCTAAACTTTTTTTTAAATATGGGCTATTTTGTAGAAAATATTTGATGATTATTCATATCTGACCCATCAAAATAATTATGAATAGATTGGCAAATTTTTTACTAAGGTGAATTTAAACGTTTACATACTTGTTAAATATGTTAAATACAGAGATAAGAACATTGTTTACGGTACAGGCAAAAGAAAATATACCATCGTTTTAATTTTTAACTTCTATCATATAAAATTTTGAAAATAAAATTGGCACATGTGAATTCTAGTGCAATCCCGCTAAGAGCTTTGTAACAAGTGCTACCCAGCACTGATCCTAGACGACTTTAAACACAAGTCAGAACTCTTCTTACTACGTCTTTGCTCTAATTTATATTTACCATTACTATAATGTATCCTTCCCTTGTTTATTGTTAAAGTTTTGAGACAGGGAGTTTCACTTTATTGTTGACTTTTCCGTTAGTAATTAGGCTCTCCAGATCACATCGTTCGTGACAAGAGTAGGTAGGTATATAAAACAAGAAATAACGCAATATTTCCTGTCATTTATCATTAGTACTATCATTTACCATGGGTTATTATTAAATCCTATCCTAATTAGGAAATTTGTCAATAAACTCGGACATTGTCACCCTTAGACCAACACAGATACAAAATAAAATAAAAATTAATTTATTCTTTTATAAACATTTAACAAGCTTGTTAGGCAAACAACATTGAGATTACTATCGTTAACATTTTTATTTTAGAAGCAGTTAAGTAACCTATTTTTATGAATTATAAAGTCATAGTGAATTAACCACAGGAGGGTGACTTGACAACTGCTTACGTGTGTAAGGTAGTATGCTTCTTTAAAGACAATAGACAATAGACAATCCTTTATTCCATTAAATATGCATTAGTATACAATAGGACACGTCAATAACTATAAACTAACTTATATATAATTGCACACCACACAAAAACCATGCAACAAAAACTCAGATGACTAACTAATCAAGTCAGCAAACAGCCTACTTAAAGTATTGGTCAGGTTGGTGCTTCACCTGTGTAAAGAGAAAATGAAAAATAAAATGCACACCATGCAGAAAGCTCAACACTTAAAAAAAACTACTTACAATTTCATTTCGAGTAGCAAAAAATTCAGACAAAGAATAAAAAGGATGAGCCAATAGGAAATTCTTCACATTCTTTTTGAACTTTGATGTGGTCTGATACCTGGCTGAACAAGGAAGTTTGTTAAACAATTTTAAGGACATGATTTTTAACTGATTTTGTGTTTTACTTATTCTAGCAAAAGGAATGTCAATCAGTTGCTTATTCCTTGTGTTGTAACTATGTACATCTGCCCTCACAGTTTTATGTTCTTGCTTAACACTAATTAAAGCTAACATTATGTACAGGTTATATACAGTTAATATCCTCTCACTTACAAACAGTGGACGGCAGTGAGCCAAAAAATCCGCACTACACAAGATACGGATAGCCTTTTTTTGGAGCAAAAGAATTTTAAATACATTTGCAGCTCCTCCCCACAAAGTGATTCCATAACTGACATTGCTTTGAAAAAATGCAAAATAGCACATCTTAAGATACTCTGCTGGCACACAAGATTTTAAGCATCTCAAAAGGAAAATTACACGACTAAGCTTACTGCAAACATTATCTATGTGGTCAGCCCAAGCAAGCTTTCTATCTAATGTCAACCCTAACAGCTTGACTGATGCATGATTGTACTTGTCACCATTTCTTAGGCTAAAAAGACACGTTCCCCGAAGGCCCCGACATATGATGCTGCAAAGTTTGCTACCACATTTTAACCCCGGGTTCGCATCTAGTGCGTGTGTAAAGTCAACTAATTTACGATCAAACGGTCACGCATGAATACTGATGTTTTAATAAAGCTACCATCTTTACCAGTCTTCCATCCATTTAATGATTTTACAATTTTATAATAAACCATAGTGTAATAATTGTGATGTTATTACGTCATGCATTGCACAAAAAATAAAAAAAGTCCATAAACATAACCAGTTCTCAAGTTGAGAAATTGCCATTTAGTGACAAATATTTAACTAGGAAGACATCTTACCTATTTATTATTATTATTGGAACTAATAAAAGATTTATTTATATTAATATCAGGTTATAATGTTTTTTTTTCAAAGTATTAAATGCTTCACATTCTTTTATGTTTTTGATTATTCGTTAATTTAGTAAATTAGTTACAAGTATATTGATTATTATGTTTGGAAACTAGAGATACAGAAGTAAACCACCAAATATAGAAGTAAACCCCAGAGATGATGCACTCAAGCAATAATTTTTCAAAGCGTTACGATGAAGTAATAAATTTTGAGAGTTATAAAACACAATACTCTTGTTTTATTAGCTTCTGCACCTGACGCTGCATCTGTATAAGAGTGGTCATTTGTCTTGTAGTAAAGAATGGAACTTAAATTAAAACCCAACCTTAGTACACTTAGTTGGCTGCCTGAGTAATTGATCAGGGGTTGTATTTGTAACGTTCAAGAAGAATCTCTTCAAACAGACGGAAAAGCACGTGAAGTGCGGTCCACACTAGCACTACTGGGCAACTGTCCGGATTGTACGATAACAAGCCTCGACTGGACGTGCATTTCCAAGATGTGCGGAAAAACAATGATGAGTAAGACCACTCAATTCAATGTACACTGACTGGTCTATGCTTGTCCAAATTTGGCACTTTGAAAAGAAGCTGTCACAGTTACGGTTATCCTTTTGACTATTATGAATCATCGACTTGCCTTAATCTATTATTTAACTGTGGAATGGGGTTTCTTGGCATTTTATAGTCTGCTTGGCATAGTGTCGAGCTTCCGCTTCAGAGATCGTTTTTTTTCTTTTCATTTTGTGAGTTCACTTCATTGATAAAAAGTACCTATTATATTATGGACTACTGATCATTGAGAAAAAATCATTTTGCAGGTAAATATTAGTCCTGGTGGTAAATACGTCTCACAAGTTCTATGAGCATGGTTATCATGAAAGTTTTAAATGGACGGATTTTAATATCATAAACATAACAATTGAATTGCTTATAATATAACCATCATTAAAATACACCGTATCCCAAATTTTTTAGTTGTAAGAAGATAATTTATTAAAATTATCTGTAATAGAGTAACTCTTAAAGTATCTTTCAACATGATTCGTGTTTTCATTTGAACCTTTAATGCCACTCAAAGCTTTAAACTTATAATATAACAGAAGAAGTAAAAGTACAATAAGCAACCGTCATGAACGTACAAGAAAATCCCCACTTTTTGAATGGTACATTGAAACAAAATATGTTAAATATATACGAAGAAGATTTAGAATATTCTATGGTCGACATCTTCTATCATGGAACCCCATTAGTTCCTAATACGCTAAATGTATAACTTGAAGCATAAAACTTCAAACGCATGTCACTTGAAACGTGACGGTTGGCCTAAGCTCCCAGATGAAGTTTTAGAAAATTATTAATTTGACTTGAAGGTCCAATGTACTGATCCACACGGTCACTGCACCTAGCAATCTTTGATTTTTCATTTTGAGCTTTGTCCAAGTTTCCAAGTCGAAAGTGAAAGATTTTTTCACTCTCAATATTTGAGAATTGAGACTGAGAAACAATGCAAACATTTGCAACATCACTTAAAAATGCAGCTTGAATGTGTTTAGAGTATGTTTACCGTTTTGACAAACTGTTTGCCAACAGCCAAGAAAAATTTGAGAGGAGGTGTGTAATTTTACAACTATGAAAAGTTTTATAAGTGCTTGTTAGTAAAACTTTTACCAAACATCAAATTTGTAAGTTTTTTTGGGACATGGTGTATGATATGTCATACAAAAGATCTAAAATAACGCTTTTCGTACGTGTTCTAGTCTTACGAAATCAGGTAGTGCCTCTGTATAAAAAAATAAAGAGTTAAAAATTTCCAAAACGGATTATGAACTACTTTTTTGTTAGTTTAACTTGACAAACTTTTTCTAAATAACTTCTTATTTATTTATTGACTTAACTTATTTACTCTACTAAATTAATAAATCGTGATGTCACAGGTTGTTTTACTTGCCCACAAATAGACAGCCTATCAGCAGCTGTTAAATGCAGTCAGCCTATTGTCTACTTCTTTTGCAGTGTTTCTATATTTTTATGTGGATATCTAATGACTTCGACATCAGAAGATTAAGATTTTACCCTAGCGTGAACAAATATACTCTATCCCTCATTAATTGTATTACAAAATAACAACGAAAAATAGTTTCCACAAATTAAAAAGTTAAAAACTTGGATTACTGAAAAAATTATGAAACAAGATCCAAGCTTGTCCAAGTAATATCAACATTAATCACTATTAGCCAATAATCTGACAGAAGTTTTAATTGCCCATTGTTAATTCTGTCTAAGTACAATATTTCGCTATGGTTAAAACTTAGAATTTTTTCTATTTAGTAGTTTTAACATTAAAATCCGGTAATGTTTTTTCAACTTTAAGCATTTTTGACCAAGTCTTTGATACAAATAGAATGCGAATACAGAATATTTTTCAACAAAATATTGTTATGTGTTTCACATTCAATTCTCGCAGACGCATCTTATGTGGAGATGTGTTAGGCTAAAGATTGTGGATATATGGATCATCGATTACGCTGCAAGCTCAACTAGGTGGGGAAGTAATAAAGAAAATCCTAATCAAATTTTACGTAATATCGAAAGGATAAAGTTACGTCATCTTTTATTGACGGTATCAATATTTTAATATCAATATTTTAATATCAACATTTTAATATTTATATGAGTTTAGTATTCATCCCTGAACTCTGTGATCCCTAATTTAGGAATTTTCCCCTTGCATAAAGATAATTATATTTTAAGAATAAATTCCATTACAATTTTTTAAAAGCTAAACAATCTTTTAAATGGCTAAAAAATACGACAAATTTATTTTAAGAACGTAACACCTTTCAGCTTTTAAGTATTCCGCTAAGATTGCAAAGATCAAATAAAAATTATTAACGAAGACAATAACACATCTATCAGACTGCATTCGACAAATTAAGCACAGTAAATCCATAGTCTTAAGGTGTATTATGTCTTAATTTATTAGCAGATGAATTAAGTGATACTAATGATACATGTTATGGAAAGAACAGTGAATTAATGTATTTACAGCACAACAACCCACGTTTATCACATCACACATAGCCCCTGGCCAACAACGCAGGTCTGGATGTCAACACGATGCATCCGTAGTGTGTACCGACCATGTCCGGCGTCCACACCACTGTCCATATCGGGAACTACACATGTCCTTAGGTGCTTTTATTTATATTCACTCGCAAATTATTTAAATGAACTAAAAATGTTCGTCATAATTAAAAGTCTAGTATGAAATTGTACAGGGAAAATGTAACCGTAAATTCAACATAATAGAGGACGCCAATCGTAAAATAAAATTGTAGGTGAAATCACAGATTAAAATATTTTAAGCGAATCATGCACAGCCCACTATTATGAATAGTTGAATGGTTGTAATGGTTGTATCATTGAATCATTTCAGAAGATTTTCAAGATATATTCTAAACGAATAATACCGGGCGTCCCACGAAGAGGTTTAAACATTTGATTTTATAATACGTGCCCATTCATGCACCAAACTTTTTTAAACTTTACACATTTTACAAAGTTGGTTCTAAAAATATTCTAGATCATCTAAATCATCTTCAACTTCTTGAAGATGATCCGGACAAGAGAGTGGAATTCTGTCCTCGTATCATTGAATTCCATGAGTCAGATCCTGATTGGGATACTCAAATCATTTTCTCAGACGAGTCTACTTTTTACTGCAATAATTGTAAATAGATATAATAATTGTAATTATTGCAATACCGTTAATCCCCACATTCTTGAAGAGACTCCAATTAAATCAAAAGAAATTACTGTTTGGGCGAGTGTCAGTTGTAACGGTGTGTTATCTTACGACATTTCAGACAGTACAATGAGTGGGATTAGGTATGCACGAGTTTTAAATGAACAGGTCTTGCCCCATTTGACGGTACCAGAAATGAATCAAGCAATCTTTCAACAAGATGGTGCTCCACCTCATTTCGCAAATCCTGTCAAGCAATTACTAAATTGCAACCTTCATGACCGTTGGATTGGTCGTGGAAGTGATTTTTTATATTGGCCACCCCGATCACCTGATTTAACTTTTTGTGACTTCTTTTTATGGGGTTACTTGAAGGAACAAGTTTATACCCATAGCTTCAATAATGATGAGGAACTAAAACTATCAATAGAAGAGGAACTTCTCCTGATACCGCGGAGTTTCTTTGTAAGAGCTTACGAAACATTTGTTACACGCTGTTATCAGTGTGTTGCTGTGGTTGGGTTACAGTTTGAATAATTTTGGACATTAAGGTTTTCCATTAGGTTATGTTCTAGGTTTTTTTTTTATTTAAAAGTCATATAGGCCTAGAATGTGACAATAAAAATATTTTATAAAACCAAAAACACCTTTTTTAATGTTTTTAAAGTATCGTTTTCCAATATGCCGCCGTTTTGTTTCTACTAAGGTTAGGGAGTTGAAATTTTTCCAGAATATTTTTGAACCTACTTTGTAAACTGTGTAAAGTTTAAAAAAAGTTCGGTGCATGAATGGGCACGTAATATAAAATCAAACGTTTAAACCTCTTCGTGGGACACCCGGTATAAGATAGAGCAGTAAAGCGTTTACTTGCAAAGAAAAAAAGGACAGAATCTTGAATAGTTTATATGAGTTAGCATTATTACTTCGTTGTTTTTTTCAAGTTGGCGTTCTTTCCTTCGTTTAAGTAATTTTCTAATTTGGCAGTTTTTTTGCTGTGAACTGACATGGCAGCAGTTCTAATCCCTGGTCAATATACCTAAGCTCATCACTTGAATTCACTCTTAGGTGTGAATCCAGTGAGAACGTCAGACACCCCTGGATGGAAGTGGTTTCTTCGGCTTTTTATCATTACAATTCAACTTATATTTACAACTTAAAATAAGTACTTAACATTTGTCACAATTAAATTTCTTAGAATATGTACTCAATAGTTACTTATCATAATTTTATATCAAAACTGATCTTAGTTAATAAAACGTTACTTAAATAGAAAAGCAAGTTGTTCTCTTTTGTAACTTTAGATTTAATACAATTTTTGATTATTTAGAGTAAATTTACTTAACACTGTATAAAGATACAAAACCATATTGATAGGACAACTAAAATATTGATATGGTTGGTAGTTTGGAATTAAATGGTTTTAGAAGATAAATGGATGCCTTCACACTGATGCAGCGTCAGCTGCAAAAGCAAATAAAACACGAGTACTTTGTTTTATGACTGTGGAAATTTATGATAGAAATCAATCTAAAAGAAATATTTTGATACAGTTACGTTTTTTGACATAAATTCTCTTTTCTAATAAAACTTCCACCTGCACAAAAAAATTTTTAATAAAAAATATACTTAAATTTACGAAAACATTTAATGGGAAATCAGTAATAGGAAAAGTGGAAAATACAATAAATCTACATACACGCATAATCAAGTATATTTCTAGAGGCTTACTAAAGTAAGGGGTTTTGCTATACCTATATAACTTTTCTGGCTTGAATTGTATATTATTTGTTTTTCAGCCTATTTTGATTAATAATAATAATTTTGTAATCGATCAAAGAAATACGTGTAACCGTGATTCACAAATTTTACATAAAAATTATACTCATTGCCATTTATAATATACACTTGAAAAGCAAAACGAAAGAATGAGTGATGAGAATCATCCTCATAATAGTTAACCAGTAAGTTTCTGAATTTATTGTTTACTATTTCATTAAAATTAAACTAGTGTGCTTGGCACTAAATTCATAAAAATTTCCGTCATATTCATTTAAGATACTTGAATATTAAATTACTGAATTCATAGTTGATATACTAATGCTTGCTGTCAATTCAGTCTTTCGTTTACTAATTGCCGATTGTAGTTAGAAATTGTAGTTATTGCTACAAATAAATTACTTACAGTAAAAGTTATTTTTCAATTATCATGAAAATCATTATTTAAGGTTTATGTAAGAGTAGAGTAATTATAGGATTTTCCTTGAAATTTAAATAAACCTTGAAAAGTACTGATACATGTTACAAATCCCCCTAGATCAGTTACTGGGTCACACTTGTTCCAAAGCTCTTAGCTTGATTGCATTTGGCCTCACTAAGTCCTAAATTTACTTGTTTTATTCTTTTGCAAACTAAAATAACCTTAAATATCCATTTACTCTATCAATTAAACTTTAAGGCAATATATTTAACTTTAAAATACTACTAATTGAATTTTAGAAATGCTACTAAACTAAACTAAGTCTAAAAATGTTATTCCCTTGTAAATATTCATTTAAGTGGAACGACTCCTTGTGTGTAATGTTTATGTGTTGTAATAAGTTCCATAAACCCTTTTTATGGTGGATAACCGAGACACAATAATTATTAATCGTGTAAATGAAATTTATAAATACCTAACATATTTGTCCTTTACACTTTCACATATTTTTATTCATGGGACTCTTTTTAAGTAACAGAAAAAACATGTAGTCCCTAAAAAAAAAAAAAATATATATATATATATATATATATATATATATGTTTACCTGCATTGAATGTATTGTTATCCATTGTCATAGATCCGAAAATATCAAACTAATGGGGAAATCATGTGCTTCGTGTATGTTTTACCAAGGGTTATCTTAAAAGGGCTGAAAAATTTAAGCCATTAAATCTCTTCTTTATCTGTTAACTACTATCGTTTTTCTTTTTGCAAAATGAGTCATTTAACTTATTAGCATGTCTGTTTAAACAGGTAGCAATGTTTATTTTTAACTGTAATTTGTAGTTTAATGTAAGTTTGGATATGTTGTAAGCATGTAAGTGACCTTTGTTTATGCAAGGAAAACATTGACACACAACGAAAATCAATGACACACACATTCATCATCCATAACAGGAGCAAACAACAGGTCCGCGTGTCACCACGGTGTGTTGGCTGTTGCGTGTTCTGTACACGTTCACGGGTCATACAATTGATAATCACCGATGTTCAATGTAACGACACATTGTTATATGTTCATATTCAATATGTTTTTGTTGAGAAATTGATATAGTGTTATAAAAAATTTTATAGTGATTCAGAGATATTGGAGAATTAAATTAGCTTATATAAAATAAAATATTATTCACAAGTTCAATTTTACAGCTAGGAATGTGTAAAAGATCGAACTGAAAGTGGTGAGTAAAAGTTGTACTAAATATCTTGGGTTTTCACAGTTTTTCCTAAATTCGTTATAGCAAATGCTACAACATATAAAACAAAGTAGGACTAAGTGAAATAGAAATTATTGGATTCACTCTTAACATCAAGCTTTCGTAATAGATGCCTTTTTTTGCAAATTATGAATAAATAGCATCCCATAAGAAGACAAAACAGTACATTTTGTCAAAATGGTGGCAGTTGTTTCCAAAAGATTAGATATTATGTCATTTTCTAGTTAACACATGTGAAGGAACAACTTAATAATTGATAATCATGCCACAGCATACGACGATTAACATGAAATGTCTTAAAACTTATAACTTAACACTAACTGACATTGAATTTACTTTTTATTGGAAGTTTTGAAATCTTGTAATGGTATTTAATTACATGTACCTTACATATATTTTAGGAAACTACCACAACGAACTACTTAATTGGATAACTTCCTTAAATTGATGTGTTTCTTTATTTTATATTTAATTTATGTGACGTAAAAATGTGTTAACATTGTTAAGTACTTGATTATAACGCAAAAATTTAAATATACATGACCTACCATCAACACAAATAATATAGAATAAATCTTTACGTTGATAACATGGACAATGTTAGTTAATGAATAGCACAAAAAATAAAAAGGCAAATGCAAGATTAAAGCCTCAAAACATTACTAATGACTTTGTTTCAATTTTATCATAATACTCGCTAAAACGGACTTCGACTAATGAGTTAAATTGCTAATGAGTCATCGGACAAACGAGCTTTGAATGAATATTCATTGTTGCAACAAGGATTCTAACAAACGCCGTTACAACTGTGAAATATTAGAGTATATTGTCGACATCAGTTTCGTTTTATATCCACCCCAATGGGTTTTATTAGTTTCAATCAAAATAAAAATTCTTTGTAATTTTGATAATCGATTTTCGTGATTGTGTTTTTTTTTTTTTTTTTTTATTTTGTTTTTTGTGTTTTTTGTTTGTTTTTTTGTGTTTTTTAAATTTTTTTATTTGGTCTCTTAAGGCATTACTAATCTGAAGGAATATCTTCAATTTAGTACAAAAATTCTCTCCCCGTCGTCTGTTCTCCTAACTTCTGACAAAAATCTTGAACGAATATAAATGAACAGTTCAATTTCTTTTTTTAGTATTAAGTATTGTAATAAATAACTTGGTGTTTAATAAGGACCAAACGCTGCAGGTAGATGGTTCAGATGTAGTAATGTGTTTCTCTAGCATCCAAACAGTCGAGTCAACCAAGCATCTTGTACACCAATAAACTGCGTTGCTACTGCTACTGCTACCTCAACAGATTACTCTACACTGACTGAATTTCACATCATGTATGTATAATTTTCTGGAGTGAGTACTCCGAAAGAAAATACACTCTTTGTGTCTCATTATTGAAGAGTAAAACAACTGAATGTGTCAACTGCAAGAAAGTTGCATGGAAGTCTTTAAGAATAGGTCTTGTACATCTAATAGTCCTTTTTCGGAACATCTGGAGAAGTATAGTCAAGAAATACTAACTTCCATAAACACAGCACCTGAAATCGCATGAATTTTAATCTTTCTATGAACAACAATGCCAAATTGTACAATTAACCGTCGTATGCTGGAGTTACAGCAGTTTATATTTAATTTATTTTTGATATAAGTGTCAATTTATTTTACATTTTCATAAGCTATTCTGTATCTCTTCCATAGACACCTGCAGTATTACATTTTTTTCAACCCTATTTTTGTTTATTTCAAATGATAACTTGCTATAAGCTACTTGGAAGGAAAGTGAACTGACAGTTAAATTATGTCCAACTAACAGTCCGCTGTGAAATATATTTTCAAGATCAAATGAAATGGTTGTTGGAATAAAATTAATTATCTTTGTTATTTTCCAACAGTCAAATTCAAAGCCCGCCATTGTACTCATCGTGCAAAGTTATATGAAACTCCTCTTAAACATTTGTCCTCGTATTTTGACGCAAGCAATTGTATTTTAATTTCTGAATATACGCTAATTCTGAATATAAACGTAATCTAGGCGGCAAGGATATGAGTTTAATATAATTATATTTTTTCACGGAATTTCCTGTAAATCGTAATATAGGCATAGATTAGATTGAATGGTAATTTATCTGGTAATTTTCTCAAGTGAACAAAGAAGTCAACCACTATAAATAGATGGTAAAACATCTTTTAAAAAATGGTCCAACACATAAATGGCTAATGTTCATACAAATTCTTGATAGTGGACACAGAGGGAATTAAACTCTACAGGAAGAACATTCGAGTCAAGCAGATCGGCTGGAACAGAGTTGCTCAAGTGAGTGATGGAACTTCAAAACTTAAATGTAGGTTTAGTTCCATATTAAATGGAAATCACTTTAACACCGGAGGTTGGTTACACGTTATACATTCTTGAATGTTATTGAACATTAATCATTTAGTGAAACAAAGTAATGATTATCTATATGTACTGTGTACTAGAACTCGGTAAATTTAATGACTGTATACTTTAGATACTTTAGATATATATGTTAGTTTCAGACTGTTTTAAGGCTTGTAATAATTTAGTAAACTTCACAGTCTTTTTTAGCTTACATTTCACTTTATAAGTATGGCGCATATGATGTAGCTTTAGTAATTAATAAGTACCGGTAATATAAGTAAGTAATTTTAAAAATATATTTGCACAACAAAAGTTGAGACTTCAAGCATTGGGTTGAGAAAACCTGATTCATGAAGACCACAGTATGAATATTATGAGATATTAAAATTTGCATAATTGCTCGGGTACGAGGCCTGTAATTTTTTAAAAGCAAAATTAACCAGATTTTGTAATAAAATGGCAGTTTCACACTACTCAACAAGATCAAGGAATATGGTAAATGCTGTGGATCATACTTGTAGAAGCTATGAGAAAGATCCTTACCAATTTTTGCCTATCCATCTAGAACGGATTTCCTGTGGTAATCAGAGGGGAGAGCAGCTTTGAATCTTTTAAAGCCGATGTAAAATGCCACTTTAAGTACATTGCCCTACCTACTTTAATAAAGTTATTTTATGTATTTCGCCATGTATATATATTTTTATACAAAGTAGTTATTATAAGTCACTGATCTTATGCAATCTTCTTTTGTGTTAATTTTAGTCCCTGTCCCTGGAAAACATTGTTTAATTTTCTATTTCGGAGTATAGAATTATGACGTGTTAAAAATGTAAACTATAATAAACGAATAAGCAAGTTTGAGTTTGAGTTTACGTGGTTCAATATGTTCGATAACTCGATTTAAATTAGCTTGACTTGGTTTTAAAGCAAAAATTATTTTTTTATCAAAGACAATTTTATAAATAAATGAAACTGTTTACTTCGATTAGTTAATCAGTTTTAGACTAAAACCTGAAATGTTAGGATAAATTAACCTTCCATAAACAGAAGATAAATAAATAGGTGATTCCTGGATAATTGATAACTGTGTAAGTTTCTAACCTACCATGTTTAAAGAAATTGATATAAAAATATATATTTTTATCCGGCTTGGCTTATTCGTCAAAACTTTAGAATATACTTCTGGTGTAACTTTTGTGTTATACTGATTGGTAATAATAATAGTCATCTTTTTAAACAGACAACAAATAACAAATATGTTGCTACAATAAAAAATATCACATGCAGAACATCAATGTTAGTGTTTACGCAGCGTTACGTTAATTATCGACCCTCATGGCTAATTATGGTGCGCCATTTAACTACCCAATAAACCTAATGATTTACCAGCTCAGCGGACATGATGAAAACCTGCTCAAGTAATTTGGTGTAATCGGATCAAGCAGTGATTAATTACTGACCCATGTTTGAGAAATTGTAACTTCATCTGAAGCTCCAATAATCATCACTGGTCGATATTTCCTTTAGTCAAATTAAGTTAACAGCAGTGGTTGACAAGCTGACGTTGACAATGTAAAGTTATCATAAATGAGGATGATGTCAGTCTACAGTGCGTCAGATATTTTCAAGTAAAGCACTATGAAACATAGTAACTTAACGTTTTTATTAGGTGTTTGTTTTTAACCATTTTTCCAATGCAATATATAGCTATGTTTAATACAATTAATAAAAAATTTAATTAAAAAAAAACTTTTTAACTAAAAAAGTTTTGTTATGACGTACATTTTAAAACTGTTTATCGTAATAACCCATACCTATAATATAAATATGTAAATTTTATTGCAAAACTGCGAGCTGGACGGAAAGTTTTATTATGTATTTCAATCAGTACAACGTTTATGTGACAAAAAATATAATTACATGATAATTTTCACGGTGTTGTTTTAATGCACTAATTTAACGTAATTAAAATATAGATAAAATACAGTTACATTAAAATAAAATAAAATATTTAGAATTTATAATCAGAATTTTTTTATATACTTAATTGTGTGTATGTTTGGTTTTTTTTATCAACTGCAACCAACAAGAACAAAAATGTCGAAATACGTTTAAATGACATCTAAATTGCAGTTACGCTCATTAGAGTTGCTCACAAAGTCTAATGTTCAAACAACAATATGCTCTCTTAGTTTCAAAATATAAAATTATTTCCTGTTAATTATTATTATTCTGGTTCTTACCATTTAAAATTTCGTATTCAATAATCTTCACTCACCTTTAATTTATTTAGATCTGTTGTTCATCTTCACCCTTGTAAAAAAACTGAATACATGCCTCGTAATTTCCCTGTTTCGGACGTTTTTTTTTCATTATTGATAAAATTTATATCTTATTGTAGATTAAGGTTAGACCTAGGTCGCTCATACCTGATATATGAGTAAATATCAAAGGTAAAAGTACGAAAAAATCGTCAAATTAAGGAAAATCTGGTTACTTTGCGATGCCACAGAGAGTTATATTTGTTAAAATTTCAAAATTTTGAGGTTGAGAGACCTAATATAACATTCAATAAACACTTACCAAGTTTAAAGACGGTGAACGAAACAGGGGAATGAAATGCAATGTTTTGCATAAAGGCCGTATGGTTAACATTGCCGACTGTGCAACAATGTGCTACTGGCCCAAAGGTGAAGATGACTCTTAAACAGAAAAATCAAACTTCAACAACCATCACACTCACTGAAACCATCCAGAATAATCGCGGATATATCAGGGTGTTTAAACATCTTGAGGAGAGAATTTTCATTTGAAATATACATGTGTTGCATAACTATTGGTTCAGTCTTTACCAGATAATGCAGTTAACAACCAGCAAATATTACGATACAAATACAACATGGATCCTAACTTGATTCTTTTTCCATCTGTATGTTTGTATGTAATTTGTTATCAATCATTTATAAAATTGAATGACGTAATTGAAACTTAGAACAACTGTTAAGTATGGTAAGACCCAAATTCAGACGAGTTTTGGCATTTCTATCTTTACGGTCCTAAAATAGTGGTATTTTTTTTAAATTTTCATAGTTAAATATCTCAAAAACTAAAATGTTTCTAAAATTTACAACATACAAAAATTGTTAAACTATTATTATGTAATTAAAAATACCAAAATTGCTATGATAGAAAAACAAACAAATAGAGATAAGACTTACATCTCATTCGAGTTTGCATGATTTTGTAATTTAAAACCTCTGTTACTTGGTTGTTTATAGTTTGATATTGAAAATGGTATTTTTGGTTGAATGGTTAAATTTTGAAAATGTTGGGTTTACTCAGTTTTATAGTTAGATTTTTTTTAGGAATTTGGCCTTAAAAGTTTTAAATGTTCCCCGTTTTAAAACTTATTATTTAATTTATAAATATTGAAATTGATCTGAAATTACAACTTAACATACATAATAGAAGTTTCAATACAGTAACTCAAATTGTTTGAAAGGTATTTTGGATCAACTAAATATTTACATAGACGAAAAACTAATTAAGATAGGACCCCTGTTGTGTTGTAATATTTGCTCGTTATTACTTCCTCATTAAACTGGTAAAGTTTTGCCAAATTGTTGTGGGACCCCACGTATAAGTGTGGGCCTCATTATGATTAATTTTACAGAGTAAATGAAAGTTTGATAAAATAACGGTTATTTATTTGGAGACTAAAGTAAAGATCCCACGAGAAATATCGCTCATGGCCGATAGAGAGGTGATATTTATGACGCCTGGAATGTTGCGATAAAGGTTCTTCACGACAAGGCATCGCTCAGTTGTGTTAAATATGCATTTCGTCAATGTTACGTGAGGCAATTTAGTAAACGACAATATCAACATAGAGTTTAAAGTAGGCCTTTTATATACAGTTACAGCCTTATTATTATATTATTTCGACTTAAATTAAAGGAAATCTCAATATAAAATTGCACAAGAGTGTTAGCTTCAGACGTGCATATTCATTGAATAGTAATAATAATGTAAATGGATAAGTATTATAAAAGGTACAAAATGTTACCAGTTAAAGAAATTGTTTTAAACTAAAATATCTACTACTTGACAGGTCATAATTTTAGTTTTTAAACTGTTAAAAAAAAATCTAGTTGTTTATGTAAAAACAAAAATAAATCTATCGATAAATTGAAGTTTAGCAGATAAACTACTGTGTCAGTAAAAATCTATTACGTTTTTCAAAATTATTTGATACGTTTAGCTATTTTGTCCTTCTCTAACGATTTTAAAAGGACTACATTGGTCCTATACTTCGATTCATTATATTTTTCATTCGATCAGTGCCAAACTTCTATGTTTTTGAAAGTTTTATTCATCAAATTAATTAAGTACTGCCGCTATATAATTTTAGGCTTTGGTCTATTAGAATTTCTTAAAAGAAGGACGACAAATAAAAAAAAAACTGAATATATTCTTCAGTATAATTTAAAATGCAAATTTTTATTCACCTGACGATATTATTGTTCGATAATATGTATTCGCTAAGACAAAATCAGCCCTCAAATGTTTTCTTATATATTATACTATAAATGCATAATTATTACAATAGAATAATAATTATGGTTTTTATTATCATAATTAACAGTATGTTTTAAAATACTTTTAACTCAGAAAATAAGCGGGTCGAGATGAGAAAGGAGTTAACAAAAAAGGCGAGGTTGTCGAGTCAATTATATCAGCTGGCGACAAAGATAAGCGTAATTGTCAGACTGTCTAATTTTAAGAAGAGTTTGTTGCGCTGTCTTCAATTTTTGTAAACGAACGGAATTGAATAAAAGTCGTACTACTAATCATGAGGCGTTTTGAAGTTAATTCACGGTTACTTTTGCAAAAATTCTAATATAAAACATAAGAGATTGAATACTACCAGAAAAATATGTTTAGACAAGGTTTATTTTAAAATGGACAATGCTTTGGTGTCTTCGTGTTGCCATCAGAGATAAGTGCAGCTGCATTGGCAAACAGTATGCACCACACTCAAACGGGCATTTGGTTAACACTGGGCTGAGCAGGATGACGGTTTGATACTGAAGCCCGTTTTCATAAACCAGATTTCGCAAGTACCTGCAGGCATTATTTCGTTTGAAAAGCTAATAAATCAACGAGAGAGATTGAGAGTTATAAATTTACATAAAAAGTAAAGTGCATTAAATAAAAATATAATTAATAAAAAATAGAACTCACTTTAAAACCACAAACACATTTATACTCTATATTACCACGGTGTTATTCGTATTTACTTAGGGATTACTGGCTTTTGAACAGCGGTTTACCGAAATGGGGAAGTAGTGCTCGGTCACGTGTTCAGGCCACTGTGCCACGTGATCTGTTCAAACAGATAATCACATATAATTACTCGTATAATTGTCAATATTCCATCACTTTATCCCTCGAACATTTAATTTACTTTTTCTCTTTCTGTTTGGAAACAAATTGGTTGGTCATTACGTTTAAATACAAAATTCCTGAGAAATAAAAATTAAAATAAAGAATATTTTAAAAACTACACTATTGTTAGATATACGAGTGCTATTATATTTTAAAATATGGAAAGAGGTGTTCTATTTAATATGAATATTACTACGCAATATGAGACTTCAAATGTGAATTACCACATTTTTTAGATTGTATGCAGTAATTGAAACGATGTTATTAATACGAATAGTATGAAAATGTCTTTAGCTTTCTGCCATTGGTCGTGTTGTAAAATATATTTAAGTTAAAATAACACTAATAAAACAAAAACAAAATAAATTAAAAATTAATAAGGCTATGTGATAAAACAATTCATTACCTCAATTTTTTTTTATAATGAAAATAAAATCTTGATCTTTAATTAATATGAAAGAGTCAGAACGCAGTCGATAAACGCACTTAATATTACGTTTATGTCTTGTATAGAACTAAGCGACAATATAATTTCGATTCTTGTAATAAAATTAAGTAGATAGCACTATAAAAACTTTATTTACAACATTTGGTACATACATTACTGTATAACCTCTTCAAATGATAATGCGTAAAAAACGAAAAACCGTGGTTAATTTTGAATTTTACACGCCGTTCTAAGGCTGTTGTAATTATTTATGATGACATATCTAATGGTATAATTGATTCTGCTGGAGATGCTTTGCCGAATATTGGCTGGGAAAGAAAATCGTCGGAACGCTGTTTTATTCCGAGTTATTGGACATTTCTTCATAGAATTGTGCTAATAGAAATTCTCAAGACTCCTCGCGCGTTCCGTTTGTTTAGCTGAAATTGCCTTTAACATCTCAAGCTACCCTGCTGATATCGTCCATATAGCATAGGATTCAACCGTTCATTCGGATTAAATAGGTGAAGAAAAATAATTTTTAATCACTCACTACGGGCATGATTTAAAATCTCTTGCGTGTTTAATGATAACACATAAAGAATGATTCTCCCTACATAATTTTTAAGCCTAAAGGCGTTGAGGTTCATTGTAACATAAATATATGTATATAAAAATTCAAACATTATACAAACATGGATGAATTATGTCTAACTTTTTTTAGTCCATCACTATTAATCTTGTCACTATTTTCACATTAATTAATGTTACGTTAGTCGCATTCAATTTTTCAACAAGAGCATCAATATGTATCATACCTATGTAAAATGGAGATGATCCGTTAAAATAAATAAATAAATTAGTCTAGTAAAACCGTACTGAAAAAATACCCATAGTGGAAAAAATATATGATGGAGTTTTTATGTTTTTATAAGTTATTTGGGAGTGCCGAATTAGAATTTGGTTAGCCTCCGAAGTATTCCTTGTGCGTCTCGAGATATCTGCAAAAATATTGAAGTTTTGGGGCAGTTTTTACTATTTGTAACTCCGAAACGTTGCATATTTTCTAAATATATGTTATATACAAAAATAAAGTTGACAAAATAATATTTTTGAGATAAAAAATTTTTAAGTAAATTCTCTATTCGTTCAGGATGCAGGTCTGCTGTGACGGGGGTTATTTAATCATGATTTTTAGACATATTTGCAACAATGTATACAAAATATATAACTCTCATTTAAAAAATAATCAAACATTGCCATTGAGATATAAAACAAGTAGTAGGCCTTAATAAAAAGTAGGGTCTTGCAAACCTTAGAGTTGTGATTCTAGATAAAATATTATAAGCAACCTTACGGACACTACCCCACTGGATTTATGAACATTTCTGCAATGAAAATTATCATTTACACATAAATACACTCACTTTTTAATATGGCGGACAGATAAATAAAATATGTTTAATATATCATGAAATAAATATTTTTTAAACGGCATTTTAAGGAATTTTTATTCTTGATCATTTTTTACTTAACTGGTTGGTTTTGGGGATATAGACAATGGATGTTTTCCCGTTGTTATTCTTAAGGGACTAAAATCAACTTCAACTGTCCATAGCTCTCTGATTATTTGGTTAAAAGAAAAATGTCAAGGAATTAAAAAGGTTATAATTATACATACAATCTACCTTACATTTGACATAAAACAGGGGGATTACTATTTAAAAAAGTTTACTTATCCCCCAAAATCCCAATCGTGGAGGAGAGGGTCGAACATTTTGACCCATCGAAAGATTCCTCTTTTGGTGTCTAAACATCTGCAGCCACTTAAAATATAGCTTTTGGGACAAATGGTATAATCATACAAGATTTTGGCACTTTGGTATTAAATGTATGTAAAGCATATAAACCACTGGTTCACGTTACGAACCCTCTAGAACAGCCACTTTGTCACAAATGTTGTTACACAGATCTTAGCTTGATTGCGTCTGGCCTCACATAGTACTGAATTTACTTCCTTATTGAAAATTTAGAAACCATGTTTTGTACAAATTACACTGTAATTTCATGTCATTGGGCTTTAGAAAGGTAACAGAAAGACACTTGGTTGTGAAATTTTCCATATTTGACTTTCGACATATTTCACTTATAATGTAAAATTATCGTCAAAACACGTTCGGACAGTTTATTATACTGTATCAGTGCCTATGGTCACTTATAAAGACCTATAAATTTTATCAACCGTAAGGGAAGTTTTTCCAAAGATTTTCACTCCCAGTAAAGTAAAACCCTCGCACGGCGTGTAGGTGCTGTAAACTCGGCATCTTACAGCGAACTCGGAGAGGATTCCCCTGTACAATTTATATGACTCAAGAAGAAACTGTATTTATATTTATAATAAAATATTAGGGGCAACAAATATATTGTCATAGATAAACGTGGGAAAAGTAGCTGATTTAGTTGAATCCATATTACACGAAAACTTATGAATAAAAGACAATTGTAGGACAAAGATATCATTTTGAATTTACGACTGACTTCGCGAAAAAAGTTTTGTTCAAGTTAATTAACGGTTAACATTACGTATAAAAATTACAAATTTAAATTGTAATCGTATTTTTTAAACTGGTTAGAATAAATTATCATATACTAAAATAATCTAAAAAAAATACTCATTATGTTTGAGTGCATTTTGTTGGCTACTAAATGTAAATAAAACTAGTTACTGTGCAATAAAGTAATCTCAGTCAATGGATGGAACATAAATAAATGGAACATAAATAGTTAAAACGTATGCAAATATTAGCTCAGCAAGAATTACAGATGGCCCAGATTGAATTTGACATAAAAGCTCGTTAAAACAGATTTCAACTAATGAGCTTAATTGCTTTGGGGTATAACGAGCGTTGAATGAAGATTCATTGTCGTAACAGAAATTTCAACAGAGTTACATTTGCAAAATGTCATATTTTTCTGTAATTTTCCAACTTTAGTTTCTTTTGAAAAGAGCTCATAGGTAGGCGATAAGCTGTTGTTAGTAAGTGGCGGTTTTATGGATATTTTTTACGTATGTACATGAAAATTTACAGGGTGTTTAGAAACTCACTTCCGAAACTCCGTGTAACGATTCGTTGGATCAAAATAAATAAAAAAATATCACAGGAACATATGTCCTTAAATGCTTCGCTAGCCGCTATTTTATTTTTTACACTTATTTAATTTTATTTCCGATACGGATAGTTGTATCAAAGTTCATATTTGCCTTTAACCTTTATTACACCAACGGTCCATTTTTTTACACCATGGTCTAATTTTTACACATCGGAAAAATTAATAAAGGTTATCAAACCGTTGAAAATGGCAAAAGAGTTGAAATATTAGAGTATCTAATCAATGACACCAAGTCTGTAAGGAATTGTTAACAAATGAAGGATTAATTGCCATTCTTATGCATAAAAACATATATTTTTTATAACTCATTCAAGTTAAGTTTATTGTAAAAGAGAAATATCGATACTCCGTTATTTGTGGTCAGATCCTCGAAAAACTTGGTATGATTAGATAATTTAATTCCCTAGATAATTTAATTCTTTAATTATTTGCTATTTAAAACAGTTAGATAACATAGGGTGAGTTTCCTAAAATGATCCAATGGCTAATTTTTTTTAATTCTATATGTGACCGTATACTTCTTATGGGGTACACCCTTTACTTTTTATGTTGCTTTCAGGTATGTACTTCACTATATGTAAATCATATTGCAAAATATAAAAATGCCCGCACTGCTGACATTTTAGACTTTTTGCGATCAAAATTATGACATATTTCTCATAATTCACCTTTAAAATAATGAATGGTACAACATAAGCCAAAGAAGTTTCTCATGTAATTTCCCTTAAAACAATCCTTGGTGGGAGTCTGTACGTTTAACTCCGATTAATTAATAAAGAACGTTAAGTATAAAAATATATAAATATAAATTAGAAAAATATTTTTAAATGGGTTAGAATAAATTATCTCTCGCTAAATATAACACTATCTTAGCCCGATGAGGACAGTGAGGGACTGCCCATTGAACAGGAGTGCCAGGCCCAATTGAGTCACGTCTACGAGTGATAAAATTCAGTAGTGCCTATGTCAGTTGTAATGTATGTTTAGATAGTTTTATAGTGTTTTTGATAAATTGACGCAATCCATCCGACATTTGTTGGTCAACAATTAAGTAATCAAGTATTAAGTATCTTGGGGAAACAGCATTAGCCTTTGTCATATCATACATCACAGCCATTTTTCACTAAGTCATTGTTTTTAAGTAATGTTACCAGCATTATACTCTTAGATTTAGGATTTCCAGACTTTCTGCACTGGCCGCAGTAATGATCTCTGTCCCGTCGTCGTCTACAATGTTTAAAAGGACACAGTTCAATTGTTTTAATAATCTATATAATTTGGGCGGAATATTGCCCAAATTGAATTGAAGGTTTATTGACCTAGTAGGCCTATTGCCCAAACTATCCGAATATTGCCCAAATTGAAAGCGGGTGGTTTAACCTTAATATGATGATATTAAGGTTTAACCTTTAATGTGTGTGATATTGTATCATGAATTTATCTTATATTTTAATATATTTCACAAAAATAGTTTCCTTAAAATGTTTATCTCTTATTACTATCCTTTAACATTCCCAACATAGTTTGGTGAGTTCGTGGCGTAGTTGTTAGCAGGCTGGACTTCCGTACCATTACATCGATGTCATGGTTTCAGATTCCTGTTCTACCAGAAAGTTTTTAGTTGAATTCCCTGTACAGCAGCGAATCACCTCCTAACTACCACGCACATATCAATAGTATATGTGGATGAGTCAATGTTGGGCAAAAAGAGGCTTCCAACCATTAAAAAAACACATAAACCAATCTGCATAAATTATTTATAGAAGAAATTGTCGTGTTTTTATATTCAATCTAATATGTAACTCGAAGAGAAGGAAAATAACTAAGGTAAATAAGTACACATTAAACTCCATAAATATCTTCTGAAAATAAATATAGCGCATTCTTGTTAAGAGGCTTACGGTAATCGGATAGCAAACCTGTCTGAAGGTTATATGTGACGTAACGTGCACACTTTGAAAATTGGCGTCGTTATTATAGAATATAGTTTGATTTTTCTACAAATAAGTGTTGCGACATCCATCTCTTTCTTTAAATGAAATAAAATGAAGTAGAGCTCACCAATTTTTTAATTTTCATAAACCCGTTAATTTACCATTAAAATGATTGATAAGTGTGAAACCCTTACAGATGTTTGAAAACAAGTAATACAATTTATACATATTAATAATAATAATTCTTTATTCATCAAAGTACATGTTACAAAATTACATAAGATCATATAACATCACATTACACTGGCAAAGTGCATACATAAGAGTAAAACATATCTTTATAATCATTATATACAAAATATAAACAAAATAGTGACATTATGAATATTGATGAATAATTGGGTTGCCCCCAAGGCCAAGCCCGTTAGGGGGTCCCCTCATTGATACTTAAGAGTAATCAGTTCTTAGTGAGTAAGAGTACTTAAGAGTGAAAATATCATTGAAACAATAATATTTTCACAATCCAAGAATGTCACTCAACTTATCGCTGATCAAGTAGTCGATCATTCCAAAAAACTGAAGGCCGACTGCTCGGTGAGCTTCACGATAAAATTTATGATGTCATCAAAGGTCAGTTCGCCAACACTTATATGAATGCGCGAGTAAAGAAGTTGACTGCTCTGTAGAAAGAACTGGTCTAAAAACTAGCCCTGAGAAAGGCTGACAAAAACAAACAGATTAACTGTTTGCGGCGGCGACTAGAGCTAACGCCAATTAGACAGGGTGTCCCGGAACTCTCTGGAACCCTTTTGTATATTTGTTCCTTGCATGGAGACAAGAAAAAAAACATTATACAAATAGGGGTCTAAAATGCTTCGTTTAGTCGCTAGCCTCCATTTTGTTTTATACACATAATAAATTTTATTTTCGTTACGGATGGTTGCATTAAGTTCATATTTGGTATGAACCTTTATCATAATAATGCCCATTTAAAGAAAAAATTAATTTTTTACACGTTATATTTTCTAAATGGCGGCCATTTTAATTTTTCTAACTCAAATATCTGAAAATCGGTAAATTTTATAAAAATTTTACAAGACACAAAAAAGTTGACAAATTAAATTATCTAACCAATAAAACCAAGTGTTTAAGGATCTGACAACAAATAACGGAGTTATTACGATTTTTCTGTTAAAATGGCCTTAATTTGCATTAATTATAGTGCAAAATCAATGTTTTTATGCAGAAAAATCGCAATAACTTTGTTATTTGTTGTCAGATCTTTAGAAACTTGGTTTCACTGGTTAGATAATTTAATTTGGCAACTTTTTTGTATCTTGTAAATTTTTTATAAAATTTACTGATTTTCATATATTTGAGTTTGAAAAATTGAAATGGCCGCCATTTTTAAAATATACAGTGGACAAATATATTTTTTCTTGAAAATGGCCATTGGTATGATAAAGGCTCATACCAAATACGAACTTAATACAATCATCCGTTAAGGAAATAAAATTAACTATGTGTAAAAAACAAAATAGCGGCTAGCGGCTAAACGGAGCATTTTAGACCCCTGTTTGTACAATGTTTTTTTCTTGTCTCGATGCAAGGAACAAATATAAAAAGGGTTCCAGAGAGTTCTGGGACACCCTATAACGATGAAACGAGAGGCCCTGTGGAGACAGCTGTAATGGACCCAGACATTCCCATGTTTTCCATCTCCGAGTCTGAAAAGATCATCATTGAACAAAATGACTTGAAAGATCAGTGAACTAGATGACGAACTTAAATTGTTAAAAAGTAGTAACAATGGCGGCTCCCCATCACCCAACGTGACTCTTACAGAAAATCCGCTCACTTATTGCTGGCACCCCACATAATCTCAGTAGCATAGGCTCTTCTGGCGTTTTCGAAAACCTACAGGTGATTGCAACGTAATTTTCTTGGTAACAGTTTGAAGTACAGTTTGCCCCGGACAAGATATTTGACAGAGGCCAAAGAAGTTTCAATTTAAACACCGTTTAAGGGATGTCCCTCTTGGAAATCTTACAGAAATCTGCTTTGGCCTTTGTCAAATCATACATCATCTTAAACGTTTTTGCATTTGGATTAATAAGCCACAAAAACAATGTTAAAAGGTTAAGTATTAAGAAAGTGACTGCATTTTTTACTTTTACCCATATGAATTTTATGAAAACTTTGTTTGCATGCCTTTTTCGTCTCGATCATCCATTTGAAGTCTAGTTTGTAGCATTGTACTCTGCTTAGAGATATTTTTAATTTGATACTTAAGACGACCTATGCTGCCGTTTTAGAATTTTGTCTGACTCCTCGTCCACTGCCCCCCTTAAGAGATAAAAAAAATTAAAATAGCTTAAAATAGTAGACATTATTTATGAATATTATTAATAAACTGAGTCTCACTACTTTGTGTAAAATGGTAAAAAAAGTATTTTTTCCGTGACTTCTACCACACTGTATTGTCTTATTGCCTTAAATTTATACTTAGTCTTATTACTAAGTTATTTTTACTATTGAAGAGACACATTTTTTACAAGGATAACTTAATTTAAGAGTTTTAACAAAGCATGATAAATTAAAGATGTATTTATTTCAAAATGTTATAAACTCCAAAATCAATTACAAAGTTTAATATATAATCTATTAATTTAGTTTTTATATATTGATGATTATTTCACAGAAATACAATAATCAAATGAAACAATGCCTTGTCGTAAATCCTCCTCTGAAACAATATAACGACCCAGCTTTGTTATTTTGAATACATTCTCGGTAAACAGATTTACACTAATGAGCATTGTTTCATAATAATTTAACAAGTTTTAATTACAATTTTATATTCATTTTTAAAAGAAAATATTGTAAATAAAATTTCTTTTAGTGTCTATTATGTTTAATACTGAATCATTACAATGTTCATACGGGATTAAAATGTTGTCCATGAACCAAATATCCGCAGTTTATTGGGATATTTACACAGAATACAATTTTGCTGTGTATCAACAATTTTTTTAATGTTAATAAATGATCTACTGATATGACAGTATCAAACCATACCCACAAAATAGTATTTTTTATCTATACACTGATTTAACTCTTCGTTACAATTAGGTGTAATAAAGAAATATATGAAATTTTCACGTGGTGAAAGTTATTTGTACTTAAACTCGTGAATCAATTTGAACAATATTTCAATAGGACAACGACACGCTATCAAGACAAAAATATAACTTCAACGAGTACATGAAAAAAGACAGAAGGAAATTTAACTATAGTTGACAAATTGCCAAATTCTAACAAAGAGGCGATTTTTATGTGTTATTTAGAGCTAAAAATAAATAAATAAGATCCAATATATGATGCTGCAGTAATATGATTGTCAAATTTAAAAGAATTTGTCATAAATTGTGAATGTTATACATTATAATAAACACATTAAAATTACAAAAGAATATGAAAACCCAAGAAATTATCTGTATAATGAGGTAAGTTTTGGAATATCTTATGTGATTGTAAACACATGATTGTGTAGTCAAAGAAAAGTAACGCCCATGAGAAGATATAAATTCAATACAAACATTACAAACGATCGTTTTAAATTTTACTAGCTGCGTAATTGAATTAAAAATTCAATCCGATTTGTTTGAGGTTTTTAAAGTATCTATATGAAATTTTTCTAACACATCTACTGTATGGCTGCGAAAAGAAGTAAGAGCTTGGTTTTATATACGTCTATGAGCACTTTGGGGTTTACACCAGATATGTGTATCCTGTTGATACTTCCTTGGGTTCTGCGTGGCATATATTCCATTCGCTTGTGGAAAATAAATATGTTTAATATTTATCCAGTGAAAAGTGTTAATAAAAGTAAATTTTACTCTTGGATGTATTAGTAAATAGAATTTCCCCATATAGCACACGCAACATAACGTGGTATTACACTGGTTCATTATAAAGTAGGGGGACTTGGGGCTGCATACGCCTGCTGTGGGATATGTGGGGATAATTTATGCAAGCCCCCCCCACCCCCCCCCGAGGCCACCCAAATTGCTGACCCCCCCCCCCCCGAGACCCCCCCCCCCCCCGAGGCCACCCAAATTGCTGACCCCCCCCCCCCCGAATTAGTTTTTTTTTTTTTTTTTTTTTTTTTTTACAAAATATTACTTAAAACTAAAAGGATTGGGTTCAACAGCACGTTTAATCATCATATTCGTTATATTCTTCATGTTTCTCAGTCTTCACCTCCGTCTGGATAGTACCTCCACTCTTTAGCTCATCTCGGCGGCTTCAAGTTGTTGGGTAATCGCCATCTGGCATTGAAGTTCAAAATCATCTCGCGGTACAGAACCGCAAATATCCATCTGAGCTAACAGAGTCGCCTGAGGTTCTTTTCCTTTTCCTCGACAGCTTCGACGGCCGCATGTAACTCCTCCTCTGTAATAGAGGAGTTCCACAAATGCTGTTCATCGGTTTTGTCGACAACCTTCTTCTCGGACTCCATAGTGCTATCTGACCAAAATCTGTGGCCGCAGCAGGTAGGAGTGGGGGGGCAGGACGTTATTTTCCCGCCAGGTAATACAAACTCTAGACCACCCACGGTGTAAAGGTACCGACCCTCGGCCAGGTGCGACATTCCTTAGATAGGGGAGCCGGTACAATAGGCCGACCACACCCCTGCGTGGGAGCGTCCGCCCGGCGACGTTACACAATAGCGCGTCTTATATTACCCGTCACCCCACGCAGCTGCGCGTCCCTTCACCGACCGTAACCTCACAGTCGTTATATAACCAAACCGAGCGTCGGCCATTTTCTACACTCCCCGGCATCAGTAGTTGCCTAGCTGCCGTAGTGACCGGACGTTCCTGCACTTCGTTCCGCTTGCGCCTCTGTCTACGCCAGTGTCTTCTTTGGATACTTCTTACTTCAAATGTAAGTATTATTTCTAATTTACAATAACTAGTTATAATTAAATATAGTTTTTTTTTTTTCTTTTTATTACGTTTCTGTAATTTTGACTTGGTCAAGAAACTTAAGGAGTATGATGGCAATAGTTTTCACTACATCATACACATATGTGAATAAATATTTTAATTTTCTAAAACTTTTAACAAATAGTAGATTAGTTTTATTCCATATAAACTATGGCTCGTAGCGTTGAGTAGAATGTTCATACTCAAATTCTCAATCATACTTATATTTTCATTTATTTGTTTATTATTTTAAATTTTTATTTATTTTATTTTTATTTTATAAAACTTAAAAAATAGTAGATGGGTTTGGTCCATCCTGGGCTGTCTTTTCGTAGCGCAAATCGTTTAAACATCTACCACATTTATTCATATAGCATGTAAATTATAATAAATAAATTGAGTTATTAAAACGTTTCATTAGGCTAGTAACGTATTTAGAGACTTTATATTCAACAAAATGCGTATTCACAATTAGAGCAGTTTTGAAGAGTTTATTTAGGACTTAAACGTTCAAACTTATTTATATTTTAATTTGTACTAGTAGTATGGTGATATAGTCGGATTTCATGTGACACCCCCCCCCCCCCCCCGATTCATATTACTCTTAGAATAGTGTCAGAGATCTAATAGTCAATGCTCTTTATTTACAGATCATCATGAACAACGTTGACCGTCGTTTTTCCTGCGTCCACTGCGGCAAAGCCTTCAAAAACAAGTGCCATGTCACCCGACATGTTCGCTCCGCCCACGGCGGAATCGACTTTACGTGTCCGGAGTGCAACAAGGATTTCTCGAGGGAGGATGCTCTGCGCCGTCACATCAACAGTTTTCATCGACCTCAACCGGCAATGAACCCAGCATTTAGACCAGGTTAGTATCTTAAACTTTATATATGTCCACTAAACAGTCAGATGTCTATATACTTCACAATTTCTACTCTTATTCGTACTATGCATAATGATGAGAAATAAATCCAATTTAGCATCCGCCCCACTGTAACTAGACTCACTTTTAATCTCAATTTAGTTAAACACTTTGTTGCACACTCACATATCTAACGTAAATCAACATTTTCATTTCTATAACATTTGCGTTTTGATGTACTTTGTGTTTGAAAAGATTTACACCTTTCACTGTGTTTATACATCTAATATAAAAGTTTCTAATCATGTCTGTGCTTTTGTTATAGACTTCGTCCCTACTCCTGCCCCTGCGGAACCACGACCCGGCCCCTCTTCTGCTCCTGACGTCGAGCCCAGACCCGGTCCCTCTAATGCTCCTGACTTTGAGCCTAGGGCCGGACCCTCTTCCGCTCCTGACGTCGAGCAAAGACCGAGTCCACTTCAAGCCCCAGAGCCCGCTGGAGCCCCCACAACAGGTATGTGATTATCCATTACTTTGAAATATTAATTTACAAACTCACCTCAAATAAAATATTCATTCAGACATTTCGTCTACACTAAATGGATTACAGCGTCAAAGGGCTCTATTGTAAAAACCATACAATCTTAATATTAAATGAAACTCAGTCACAATGCAGACATTCACAATGCAGACATTCAGAAAAGTATTATTAACTTTTGTCAATTATATCTTTCATTGAATTCCAATGTGAAATATCTATATTGAATTCCAATGTGAAATATCTATATTAAACGTTGAACTTAAACTTTCATATTGGTTTGAAAACTGAATCTTTTCAGGTTGAGCATTATAATTACACACGAGACTACAATATTTTGTATTTTTTCAGGCCATGCGTGTGACGGGTGTGGCAAAAGCTTCACGAGGAAGTCGAATATGCTGATCCATGCCCGCAAACACTGCAAAGCCCGCCGTGCGGAACAGCAGCCCAGCGGAGTCCAACCACCTTCGCCTGCCCCCTCGTCGCCAGCATCAGTGGCAACATCAAGTGAAGACGACGAGGCGCCTGAGATCCCTGGCGGCTTAGCTCCTGCGGGTTTCGTGGAGATTGAGACGGCGTTCCGTGGGCGACTCAAGACCTACAGCCTAGCAGAGCCCGCGGACGAGTCAATTACCCTGCAGGAGTTCCTTCTGTCGCTCAGGACTCAGGTAACCACACTCATGCGACAAATACTAAATCACACTCATGCCATCAAAGCCAACATCTGGGTCGAATGCGAATTTGTAAATATCCATGGCGATACTTGTAGGCGTGCCTTCAAGACAAAGAATGTCGAAATTCTCCATACGAGTGACATTGATGAAATTTGTCAAGCGTTTATTAATAAAATCTTGTTGGAGAAAGAGACATGCGAGATGAAGGGTTCGGGGTGGAGTTTTGTTAGGGTTTTAGATATGGAAGTGAGAGTCAATGTTTACAGCCCTATCAGAGGTAGCTCCTTCATCCCCCTTCCTCGCGATATCGCCATGAAAAAAGCCGTGGTAAATGTGTTCAACGTTGCGGATGAGCGTTGTTTTGAATACGCAATGCTTTCTAAATTTATTGAAAATGCTCGACGTGACAGGCTTACTGCTAACCATTTCACGGCAGAAGTCAGAGCACGGTCAAACCTAAATTTCGATGGACTGGAATTTCCAGTAAGATTAGATAAAATCCGCACGTTTGAGCGCAACAACCCCGGCGTAAGCATAAATGTGTACGGTTTGGACAAAAAGAAGCAGAAACACCACCAAAACAAAGAAGAGCACTATGTTTTCCCCCTTCGCGTCGTGGATCAAGAGCTACCGAACCACTTCGATCTGCTATTCCTAACTGATGAACGAACCACCCACTACACTTACATCTCAGACTTTGAGAGACTAGTTGTTAGGCAAATAACACTAGGTCATCGAAGACTATTCATGTGCAAGAGATGCTTTGCACATTTTGATAGCCGACCAAACAAACTGGGTCTCACAGGAGAGCAGCGGTTAGAAGAACACAAGCGTTACTGCTCCAAAAACGCGCCATTGAGAACCGATGTTGCGGAAGAAGAGCACATCATGTTCAATCGGCCCGAGCGTACAAAGAGGAGTCGGTTTACGATATATGCCGACTTCGAGAGTATGCTCGTACCCTTTGAGGCTGAAAGGCCCATTCATCCCGCACCAACTGTTCAACCGCCTGCTTGGGACCCAGCAACTAACCGAACGACCGGCCAGCAGCGCGTGGGTGGTTTGCCCAACAATGTTAGGAATGTCCACAGACCGTACGCTTATGCATATTACATTCGCGACGACCTAAGAACAGCCGACGAGGGAGACTGCGATGACGATGACCAGGATTCCAACACCTTCTCCAAGCTGCGAATGTACAGAGGCGAGGATGCTGCGCAACATTTTATCAACGCTGTACGGGATGACGTACGGAAGATTGGCGACATCCTTTACGGCCAGCGCATGCCCGGAGACCCACCGCAGTTGACAGAGCAGGAAGAACTCCAATTCCGACGTGCCACTGTCTGTCACATCTGTAAGCGGGAATTCGGCCCTAACGATGGTGAAGATAAAATGAAAGTTAGGGATCACCAACACTCGCCTCCGTACAATTACAGAGGAGCTGCTCATCGTTCGTGCAACCTCCGCTACAGGGAACAGGAGACCGTCAATATGTATTTCCACAACCTTTCCAACTACGACGCTCACTTCATCGTGCGTGAGTTAGGCGTGGACAAGGGAGACGTTGAGGTACTCGCCAACACCGAAGAAAAGTACATCACTTTCTCGAAGCGCTTCAAATATCCGGGCGCTGGCCGGCGGAATAGTATTAAATTACAGTTCGTCGATTCGTACCGCCTTATGTCGAAGGCTTTAGGTACATTGGCGTCGCTTCTGCCGGCCAACAAAATGCACATCACACGCGCCCGGTACCAAGACCAAGAAGACTTTGATTTGCTTCGAAGGAAGGGAATCTTCCCCTACGAGTACGTCACGTCTATGGAAGCACTAAATGACGATCACCTGCCACCTAAAGATGTCTTCGGAGAAAATGTAACCGACGAGGACTACGCACACGCCCAACGCGTATGGAATAAGTTCAACTGCATATCCCTCGGGCAGTACGCAGAGATTTATTTGATGACAGACGTTCTACTGCTCGCCGACGTGTTCGAGGGATTCAGAGACATGTGTATGACGCACTACAACTTGGATCCTGCACATTATCTGACGCTACCTTCATACGCGTGGGACGTAATGCTTCTCAAGACTGGAGTGGTGCTCGATACCTTGCGAGATGTCGACATGTACTTGTTCTTCGAGAAGGGCATCCGAGGTGGACTGACCCAATGCGTCACCAGGCACGTTGTCGCCAACAACAAATACACAAGAGCGGAAGATGGCGGTAACCGAGACGGCCAGGGCGCATCGACAAGTGGAGGTGTCGTAGAATACGACGATGATACATTTTTAATGTATTATGACGCAAATAACCTCTACGGATGGGCCATGTCAGAACCACTCCCCTACAAAGATTTTGAGTGGCTGTCGCAGCAGGAAATCGACGACTTGAACATCATGGACATACCGGCAGACGGTGAGTATGGATACGTTTTGGAGGTTGATCTGGAGTACCCAAGAGACCATGCACTCCACGACAAACACCGCGATCTCCCGTTCTGTCCGGAAGTACGAAAGTCGCCGGCTTACCAGCTGCCCTACTCATCAGAAGACATCATTAATAGCGGAGCAGGACAATCCAGCAAACTAATGGCTACTCTCACGGACAAGGATGAATACGTGATCCACTATCGTTACTTACAACAAGCGATCGAGAATGGACTGCGTGTTCGCCGCGTTCACCGGATTATGCGTTTTAAACAGTCGCCGTGGTTAAAACCGTACGTGATGCTGAATACCGAACTGAGACGGCAGGCCACCAACAAATTTGAAGTAGAAATGTTCAAATTGATGGTCAATGCTGTCTACGGTATGAGTCTCCAGAATGTGAGAAAACACCAAAACATGAAGATCGCCACATCCCGCAAGACATACACGAAGTACGTGGCCAAGGCGAATTTCAATGACCGTATTTGGTACGACGAGAACTTGGCACTACTAAATATGGCGAAAGTACGAGTTGTACTCAACAAGCCAGTCTATGCGGGAATGTGCATTCTGGACCACAGTAAACGGTGGATGTACGGTTTTCACTACGATATGGTAGAAAGGTACGGCATCGAGAATATAAAGATGGCCTACATGGACACAGATGGTATCGTCTACGCCATCCGTACCCTAGACGTCTACCGCGACATGATGATGCACCTGGACGACTTCGACACCAGCAACTATCCCCAGAACCACATGTGCTACGACGGGCGCAACGCTAGGGTTTTGGGGAAATTCAAGGACGAAGTCGGTGGGAGAGTTATTAGGTTATTCGTCGGCTTGATGGCAAAATTATATTGTATGGTATCCGGAGGCTTTACGTGTGCTGTTGGTAACGGAGATGACGACGACTGTGGTGCGCCTCCGCCCATAAAGCGGGCAAAGGGCGTCAACCGCGCCGTAGTTGCAAAGGAACTGTCCGTACAAGATTACCTAGATTGTTTATACAACAAGACTATCAAAAGTACGGACAATCAGAGGTTCCAAAGCAAACACCACATAATCTACACCGTTGTGGTAAGGAAGCGGTCCCTGGCACCATATGATGATAAACGTTACGTAATGCCAGAGGACGGAATAAACACGCTTCCGTGGGGGCACTATGCTATTCCCCCCAGGGCGCCACCGTTACCTCCAGCTCTACCAGCGCCGATGGACGTAGACGACTAGACAGTATAATTTAAGTCGCATGAGTGTGATCGGGTAGGCTCTGTTCGGATCTCGGGAGTGTGTGATGGACTGTGATATGGACTGTTTATGGACTGTGATATGGACTGTTTATGGACTGGTGTGGACTGTGATATGAACTTTTATTTATTTTTGTGGTGTACATTTTCTTGTTGTTGCTTGTATGTAAATTTTATTAATGAATCAAATTCATTTTTGTTGACCATTTTATAATGTTTTATCTTTGATGTCTATTCTATAAATTTTATTATTGTTAAATAATGTATAAAGTTTCTATCCAATGATTCAATATTCCTCCTTTTTCAATACACTTGATGTTAGACTTAAGATTGTTTCAATAAATCTAGTCATTTGTATTGACATACTTGTTTTCATTTTCCAGTTTTACACATAGTAATAAGATCATTCACTGTCAGACTCTTTGCTTTTTAAAAATACTAAGATATCAAACTCTTTTCACTTTGAAAGTAAAATATAAATGACGAGTCTGCACAGAGGTGTACAAATACTTAAACTATCTGACTCTTTTGAAATATCAAGTTACTGGACTCTCTGGTCTTTGAAAGTAAAAATGTAATGTCGAGTCTGCATAAAGGTTAACCTAATAGGCTCTTTTCACTTTGAACTGTTATGTCAAATATGTGCAATGAGTAAACTATCAGACTCTTTTGAAATACTGAGTTACTAGACTCTCTGGTCTTTGAAAGTAAATTATAAATGTCGAGTCTACACAAAGATTAAACTATCTGATTTTTCTAAATGCACTTTGAAATATTGAGCCTGTTAAAAATGATTAACTTACATACTAAAAGGAAATGAAAAGATTGGTGTTTGTTGAGTACTCATTTTTATTACAAGAAAAAAAAAAAAATTACATTACAAGACAAATGAAAAAGATTTTTACTTTACAATAAAAAGAAAAATATAAAAAGATTTTTACAAAGAAAATAGCAAAAATTGCTACAAGTGTTTATACAATCTGGTGAATAGTCTTCTGATCATCGCATCATTGTGAGTAGTGGAGGTGTCGTCGAAGAGCTGCACGAAGTCCATCATCCTCATATCATGGTGAGTTCGGTAGTACAGGTAAGTCAGGCAGTAGTGGCCGCAGACTGTGCTGTCATCATCTTGTAGGCGATACTCGTTGTACAGGTAACGACGAGCGTTACGTCTCAGGAATCCTTGGTAGAAGTACAGATGTGGAGGTTGTCCGTAACTGTCGAAGAATTCAATGACATCACTCTTTCGGTCCAGGTAGAATGCAACCCAGTGCGTACCGTCTTCATTGTGTGGATCGGTATTCACAACGATTGCTGTAGACGGGGAGATGCGATGCGGTAGTCGGTCGGCAGCGTAGACCCCATGATTGTGTACTGGCAGAGTCGATAGATATTTCTCAATCTGATTGGTATTCATTCTACGGTGTCGATGCCAACAGCTGCGGTGGTAGTACTTGTTGTAGTGCTCGTAGACGTGTGAAAGCAAGAGCAAAAATATGAACTTGTTTCATCAGTAGATTCCAATTCATCATCAATATTGTTAGTCAAAAACAACCATCCGTGCAATGCGATGCAATTGGACAGTGAGCATCGATGGTTCGGTGATCTGTGATGGCGACATCGCAGCGTGGATTTCGATAGTAGATTGTTGATTGTAGCCAGTGAACCGCATCCGATATCATCCAAGTCGATAACGTTGGTAGTGCAGTGATCAATAACTAAATGTCTGTATATAAAACTCTTCTTTTCCGATCCTTTGACATAGACGGTGTGTCGTTTGGCGATTATCTTTCGTAGTTTTTGTTCCAAGTCGCAGTAGCCGATGTCCCCTTGATCCCACTTTAATCCGTGATAGTGTTTCGATAGCCAATGGGATTCTCGATGTTTATCGATGGTCAGTTCGTCCCTGTTGAATGGCGGTTTGGCGATGTGATGCATCAGTAGTATCCCGCTGTCCACTTCCATAACGCAGACTTCCTTCATTATGTAATCATTGATGTTGTCTTTGAAACTCTGGAAATCAATAATGATGGGAGCGGCCAAATTCCTGCAACGTACTCTGCGTAAGCGATCCATCTCGTACGAGTGCCGGTGAGAGACTAGCCACCAAAGTCGACCATCACGTTGCGGTGTCGATCGATTTCAATTACGTTGTCAAACTCTGCGTACACCAAACAGTTGACAGTCTCGGTTAGCGCGGTGCCGAATCCCAGCTCCATGCGCACGCTGCCATTGCGTACGAGATTCCAGTGGCCGGTATCGCTGGCAGACAGGTCGGGTGTCAGATCAAACACTAGCAAGCAGTAGCCGTTTTCGAAATCTTCTCTGCTGATCACGTTTCCAGCGTCTGAGAAATGGATCCCCGTGCCGCTGAATATTGTGTTGTACGCCATAATGAACTTTGCGCTACCTGCAGGAGAGAACTTGGGTTGGAGTGGTTTGGCCGGCACCTGTTCACCGTCCACGTACAGAGAGAAGTAGTTCAAATCGAAATTCTTGAAATTGTACGGATTCTTTTTGACATCACCGTTGAATGCGGCATTGGTTACCATTCCGACAATCACGCGCTTCGGAACTTGTCCCAGAAATACGTTGTCCAGAGTTTTGCTCCTTATGCCGGAAGCGAGCGTGAAAGATTTCACATCCACTCGTGTGATTGGATACTTAGCGGTGCCGGACTGCAGTATCTTGCTGTGCGCCAACAGTACGGTCGGGCTGACTTTGCATCTTCTAATCCACAGGTTCGCATCGACGATATGCACTTTGTAGTCACCTTCGTGTACCATTATGGAGAATGCATCTTTCGACCTGTTTAACTTGAAGCGTAGCTCGACTCCGTTCAAAAGATATTTATTCTGATTACACATGTCCAAATGCAAATGACCGACCAAATCGATTTCTCGTCCTCCTTTCGTTAGCTTCCGTCGTTTTTCCAATCCATCATTATCGTCTTCGGTGTTTTCCATATGGCCTGAATCATCGGCGTTCCACAGCACGGACGATAGATGCGATTTCCTGGCATCGAATCCGTAGTTCAATACTGTTTCGATGTACGCTCGATAGGCGTAAGTGTTATTTTGTGGTGTAACCAATTTTTGATTCATGCACATGTCCACTTGACTGAACAACGAGTGTAGCCAGTTATTTATCGGACCAGCTTTAGTTGCATCATCCGCAGCAATCGCCGCTCCGTCCGCCTTGATTATCGATGCTGTGACTTCCAGCATTGTTTGCGAGAGATCGGTGTACTCTTCGCCATTGCCTGGCACTACAAACTCTATCGGTGAATCGTCCGTCAGTGTGGATATCGGTTTGTATTGAATCCATTTTCCATTTTCGATACTCGTCTGTGTGGGCGGTAGTGAAAACAAGTCCAGCTCCGTCTTGACGCATTCGCATGATCTTTGATGTATGAACGACATGATTAATTAAAAATATCCCTTATTGTCTTTGCTGCTTTCCTTTTATTTTTAACTGCTGCTTTTCTCTTCTTGGACGGCGATGATGACGTCCTTCCTCTAAGGAGTTTAGCCAGAGACTGAGGTGTGACACGCAGTGTGCGACCGCTACTCGATTGTTTCTTGCCGCCACGCATTGCGCGCTTCGCGGAAGTCTTGCGCGTTGCGCGTTTCGCGCCACTCTTACGCGATCCGCGCTTTTTGGATGCAGGCCGCCGACGCTTGACACTGCCACCACCACGGAGAACTCGTTCAATCTTGTCATCGGCCGTGCGTTTCAACGACCCGGTAAACTCTTTCATGCGCTCCTCTGCCGCATCTCTGGGATGTTTCGTACGCAGAGTGACATCACCTAGAAAACCCATTCCGGACTTTAACGCTTCTCTGCCCAATGCTGCAACTCCGCTCTTGATTATCGGAGATACGGTGCGAAACATACCGCCCAAGAAGCTGCCGACTCCATGTCCTCTCTGATAGGCGGCACCGCGAAACACTTTTTCTATCGATCCGCCCGTCTGCGAATGCTGGCGATAGTAGTACACCATGTACGGATCGTTTGAAGCCATTATTACAGTTAATTATGCAGAGCTCTTCTGAAATGCAGCTTCACGTACGACGTCCCGAACAGGAATGACAGGTTTTGCCCCGTGTGATCCCTGAGGTCGATTTCTACAGTCTCGAATGCACCTTTTGTGATCGGCACGTAATGCGGGCTGGTATAGAGTACAGTCTTATTCGCCCCGTGCATGTAGTCACCTCTGTCAATGTTGATGATTTTCAATAGCGGGGCAGAAGCGTCTCCGATCAACTGTGGCTCAATCAGATCGCAGTACACGTACATGTTAGCTGGAAGCCCCATCGATAGATTCGGTGGCCATGACGCTTTATTGTTTTTCACAATGTCCTTCTGTTGCGGATCGAATCCCAACTGTAAAGCCAGTTTATAGTCTAAATGTATCGCAACCACATCTTCTTTCAGTATTTTTATTTCCACTCTGTCAGCATCTTTGTCATAAGTGAACTCTACGTAATCGATGAGGTCCTTTGCATCATTAATCATATTCAGCAGTTCGGTTATATTCTTGTAGTAACCCATGTCCAGAGTAAACGTGTACTTGTCTGGCTCTTCCATACCTATGGCGGAAAGAATAGTATCCTGTTCGATTATTATAATCTCGTTCTTGCCCACTAATGGAAATGAACATGGATAGTGAGATTCCACCAGAGCCATCTCCCATGCACCTTCCAATCGTATCTGTTTCGAAAGATGCGTAGTGTAGTTTGACACCTTATTGTTGGGGAAATATTCCATAGAACTGTTGCTGGGTAGCGTCAGGAAGAATTGCGAGTTAGACATTTTGTAAGTCTTGCGCTCTCACCCAAGAGTTAAACTCGTCTCCGTAACCTCGCCACTTGACGTAAAAACGCTTACTGGTGCCTCTGCCACGAGTGTCCAGTATTTTGTCAATCTTGAATAGTTGATCACTCCGATAGATTACTTTCTGTAATTCGTGTTCGTAAAACTGGCCGGTCAAAACTTCACCTTTGAGGTCCGCCAGCGTGTACATGGGCAGCGGCATCAGAGTGTTCACTTTACGAATAGTAAACACTTCGTTACTCCAATTGGTCTCGTAGCCTTTGGCGAATGTGGCCTTCTCCTTTGCTATGCGCACTGTGTCACCAATCTTGAGTTTAGGCTTAACACGGCGTGGAATTTTACTGTACATGCGTTGCAGCACCTGTGCTATCGTCCGATCATTTTTCACATCGATGGGACGCAATCCACCACCGAGACTCTTGTGTGCACTGGCATTGTATGCTTTCACCAGTTTGTTCAGTACATCGATATATCGATAAGTGTTTTTGTAAGTCAGGTAACGCCACATGTGAGACTTTAACGTGCGGTTCACGCGTTCCACTACTGCTGCTTTAACATCGGGATTCTGCGTGGTCACATATTTTATTCCGTACTTTTTGAATAATTGTCTGGTCTTGGCGCCGGTAAACTCTGTTCCTTTGTCAGACTGGAGGCAACGTGGAGTTTTAGTCGCTTCTTTGAATATTTCTTCGAATGCCACCGCTACTTCTGCACCTTCCTTTCTCTTCAACGCTTTCACGTACAGACGTTTACTGAACACGTCTATCACGGTCAGTAGGTAAGTGACTCCATCGTTGTATTTACTCAATCCTCGCATATCATTCAAGTCTGCTTGCCACAGTTCGTACGGGCCGAAAACAGAGTACTGATTACGTGGGAAGCGTTTACGGGCCGGCTTGTGTAATGTATAAGTGTCCTGTGATTGTAACCATTCGATTACTTTCGACTTTGAAATATCTCTCTTGCGTGCAGCTCGCACTAGCGGCGCGACACCGCCGAACGCACCGGGCTCGCCGGGGTCGTAGTAGAGACGGTACATGCTCACTTGGTCGGATACGGTTCCCACCTGTCTAGAAAGCCCAACGGCTCCCTGTCCCACTGGTATTCGTCTCTTATGATGGGAGTTGACGCAGCATAGCCGCCAGTCGCAGCTTCTTCAATCGGTGTTTTCGCTAGATAATTATCCACCTCACGTAATGTTCTCTGTAATGATGTCTCACCGCGACGCTCCTTAGCTCCTCGTTTCACTGTCGCCCACGAACGTAGCCGCTCTCGCATCGGTGTTCTGCGCGGTGATGGTGCACTCGGTGAACTGGTCATCCGCAATGATGATTTGAATGTATCATTCAATTCCCGTAACGCTCTGGTATTATTTATAAATTCTAGAGGCACATTCATTTCTTTCAAAGCGGTCATCACTTCCATCCATCCTGGCGGTATACGTTCGGTTATTCGAACTCTCACTATGTTATTCAAAATATCAACTATATTCGCATTCGGTAGTTTTCGACCATCGATAAACACCGAGTAGTTGATATCCCAACTGATTCGACTATCGGGTTTTTTCATAAATCGCAACAGATTGCGGGCATCACTCCTGTATGTCTTTGAGAACATTTCGACAATCTCATCGACTGGCCCTTCCGCTGCACCCCGTGTCATGTGTTGGGCATCATCACCAAATGCCGTATCCACAATTGGAATATTAATCGGCTGGCGATTATTAGAGGCAAAGTGTAAGAAACGTTGCAACGCCTGATTGTACAGTTTCCATTTTTCACTATCGTCTATACTCTTGTTATTCATTATTTTCTGCATCTCCACATCCAGCCCTTCCGTAGTGGACAAATTGCTTGACGGCTTCTCCGATGATGTAGCCTGTAAACGCTCAATAAGCTCTTGCGGGACGACAGCCATCTTCTTTGCGTGCTCCATTATTGATGTGCAGCAGCGGTCGGTCGGAAGTGTAGTTTAACGGTCAACGCTCCGTGACGGAATGAGAGATCTCGCTTTAAGATGTCCTTCACATAAATTCTCACACTTTCGAATGTCTTCTTTCTCACCGGTACGTAGTGCGGATCATTGATGTATGCTGCCTTGTACGTTCCATAATCATCTATCGTGTGTGATATATTGATAATCCTCAATAACTGTGTACGGGCATCGCTTAATATTTGTTCTTCAATCAGATCGCAGTACACGAGCATATGTGATGGTAAACCAAGATTTAAATTAATCGGTCTAGTACTCGTTTGTAAACCTGGTACATTTAACAATTCGTCTCCCCGTACTATTCCCAACTGAAGTCCGATTTTTTGGGAACCAGCCACTCCTTCGGTAGTTCCCAATGTATTTGTTCCGAACGTTACTTTAAGACGCTTTGCTTCGTCAATACTGAATACACTTCCAGTTTTCTTTACACTTTTCAACCCGTTGATGTGTTTCAACAAATCTTCGACTGAAGTGTAGTTTCCGGGATTTGGTTTAACGTCGACGATGAATAATTTCTTTTTGCCTTCTTTTCCCGCAGACTTCTTGTCTTCTTCTTTTCCCGCAGACTTCTTGTCTTCTTCTTCCTTTTTGTAACCAAATATTTTTAGTAGAGCATCGGAGTCTACTGTTGAGAACGAACATGGATAATGCGTTTCTACGAGCGCTACTTCCCAATCGCCACCGTCCAAGCAAATGTAATTCGGTAGTTGTACAGTAAAATCATGTGTGGTATTTTTCGGATAATAATGTGTTGAGGGACCCGTGCCGCTAAGTAAAGTCAAATAAAATGGTTTCGTCTGGACATCCATCTCACTTTCCCAATGCACTACTGACTGCTGCCTGTAACACTGTGCTCAATAGTAATGGAATAAAAACTCCGCCGCCTTTCTGCACTAGATACTTTCGTTTCTGTCCCCAACACTGTCCTTGTCTTACTAAGCGCCTCAGAGCCACTTTATGTTTGCTCAACTGGCTTTTAGTCTTACTCGACAGAGGCACGTTCCCACGTAGCACGTTGTAGGCGCACTCGCAGACTGAACGAATGCGACTCTTGTCACAAACCTTTAGCAGTGCCTTGCGTTCCTTGGGTGTTGCATGTATCAGCGCTCTGAGCAGCGGTGCGTCCTTCTTCAAGCACGACATGATTGCAACTGACTGACTGGCTATTTTTTCTTTGGCAAGTACACGTAGTTTACACGATCCTCGGGGAATATGCAAGTGCGTACTCGCATGTCCTCAGATGTCGACTGTTTCAAGTCCAAAAGCAGATAACCGTGTGCCTGTTTCGTGGCATCACTGTAAGCTTCCTCTATGAACTTTGGGCTGTCTGGATATATCTGCCTGGCTAAATATCTGATTTGTACTCTGTCTCTGGGATTTTTAAAAAATATAATGTAGTGAGCATTTAGTGAGATGTCTCTCTGCCCACGACCCTGATGAAAAAGATTTTGAGTAATGAAAAATACACTGATGTTGCGGTGATGGCAACCCTTCGTGAATAGATCCACCACTCTATCGTCTGCCTCACGCATCATATCGTCAATTATAACCAGTATTGGTTCCTTACCATCATAATCACTCAAGTCTGGTAAACCCTCAATGTGGCTTATTTTGGAATTACTTACATCACCTCCTCCTCCACCACTACCATAATGCCAGTTAATTTTGGCAAATTTTACATCACACATTTCATCTATGTGTTCAATAAACTTGGACACAAAATGTGATTTACCACTACCTGAAGGACCCGCCACAATGGCTGAGAATGGATGTTGCCACTTCAAGCTCATGATCGCTACTGACACTAAAACTAAATATCACACACAATTTGCTTAAAATAAAGGTTTGGGGTTTCATCTTAAAATAAAAGACATTAGTTTATGCTGTAATGTACATGGATTTTTATTGCTTACGAAAGCTATCAAAATTTATAAAGGTTAATTAAATCTTGAGTCTTCTTTTCTTGCTTTACAAAAATTCCAACGGTGTAAATTTACTGCCTGGAAGTGGGCTGCGCTTCATCAGACGTAGGCGATCTCCGAAGCCGCTGTTGTACCGCTCGATGTCGTGATCGCTCAGGACTTGGTTGAAACGCCTGGGCAGGTAGACTCGTAGGAAGAAATCATCGCCGACTTGTCCCTCGAGAATGACGACGACTGTCTCGCCGAATGGAGTGGTCACACGCTCCATCCCGCTGATCGCATAGCTACACTCCTCTCGCAGATCAGACAGGCGGGTGTAGGCCGGAGAGCTGGACTTGCAGGTGTTCAATGATGTCCGCAGGTCCATCGTTACACCAGGTGCGGACTCTGAAGTCATGCTGCTGCTGATGCTCGACATGGTAATGATGAGAGAGTATGGGGATGATGCGACTAGTCGAAGTGGTCTCCAGGCGAAGAATGATGCTCGGTCAGTCCGTTCGTTCGGTTTTTGTTGCCCACGACGCCATCTTGGAATTTTTTATGTGCGTAGGTGTTCAGTGCAGGTGGTCGATGAAACGTGAGAAGGGTCGTCCCGCAGGTGTTCGGCACATTCCACAGTGTCTAGACATCATAAATCTTCTTTTGTTTGCGCAGGTGGTTGATGAAATCTGAGAAGGGTCGTCTCGCAGGTGTCCAATCTTTTGTTTGTGCAGGTGGCCGGATGCAGGTGGTCGATGAAATCTGAGAAGGCTCGTTCCGCTTCTTTTGTTTGTGCAGCTGGTTGATGAATTCTGAGAAGGATCATACCGCTTCTTTTGTTTGTGCAGGTGGTCGAGAAGGGTGGCGGCCATCATGGATTTTTATGAGCGCAGGTGTTCGGCGAGGTCGCATTGCACAGTGTCTAGACGTTGTTCCTACAATGTTTTCTTGGTGGGTCTTCTACGCGCAGCTTGCTTTTTCGGTTTTACCACTGGCTTTTTCGGTTTCTCTACTGTCTTACTGTATCGTGTTACTGTTTGTGTCAAGCCGCTAATCTTCGGTACTCCCGTAGCTTTATCAATCCACATATTCTCCGATTTGTCCACTACCTGGTTGACACTCTCATATAATTCACTGTTCTTGTCTATAAATAAGCCACATCTGTACACCATATCCGAACCGTCATACATTTCCATTTTAAATAGTACTGGTCCGCTGTTTGATGGATTCTGCACCGCGTAAAATTGTCCATTTTCAAGCCACGACACGATGGGACAGTCGTCTGATGGTTTTGGAACCCATCCTGGTTTTGCTGTTTCTTCCACTTTAGGCTTAGTCGTAGGTCTTATCCTCTTCTTAGGTCTCGGTGGTGTTGGTGGAACTGGGATCTGTTCAACTGTAGCGTTGTCGTTCGCAGCGTTGATGTCGGCCATGAATGCGTTCAAGTACTCGTCAATTAATCCGGACGCGCTCATGTCTGTACCGCACGAGTGACTGTGTGAGACTGAGTGAATCGCTTACTTGCAGTGTATGAGGTGATCGATATTTTGTAAAAGCGCGCGTGTTTCAAGGACAGGCGGACGGTTATGTAACTAATGTTGATGACGTGGGTAGCGTTAAGGCGGGAATGGAATTATGTAGATGAGAATACACGAAATATATAAAATAAATGAAAAAAAAAAAAAAAAAAAAAAAAAAAAAAAAAAAAGCACCAAACACCTCTACTATTTTGGGGGGGGGGGGTCTCGGGGGGGGGGGGGCCTCGGGGGGGGGGGGGGGGGGGGGGTCAGCAATTTGGGTGGCCTCGGGGGGGGGGGGGGGGGGGGGGCTTGCATAAATTATCCCACATATCCCACAGCAGGCGTATGCAGCCCCAAGTCCCCCTACTAGCATGTGAGAACTTTTCCCATGATAGCGACAAGTGGAGAGGAACGATCCCTGAAGGTCGACGTTTCGCCGGCCTTCCTCCGGCCTTCGTCCGGGAGGCGGGTCCAGATCAAATGTCACACTCTACTTGTTTATATCTCTCCTTGCTAAGTCCTCAGAATCCGCTCTCAGCTCACTGATTGCTTTCGAATAGCCTCTGATCTTGTACGACAATGTTTCTATCATAGACCTTTCCAAAAGTAAAGACTTTAATTTCCAGTCATAAGTTTATTGGGTCTGTTCGGTAATTTCGCTAAATTTTATTGAAATAATTACCACTAAAGAACTTTGACCTAATAGTGACAAAATAGATAAAATCAATACTAAATTACAATTTATTATACTGCAGAGCAACGAAATGTCCAAAACAACTTTTGTGAAGGTACCTAGGCCTTAAGCTTATTAATCTAAAGTGGTTTTTAAAACTGGCATGAGAACTCTCTGGCGATAATTAAGTGTTAATATGTTTACCCGCAATTTATGATATTTAATGAGATTCATATTTTCGAGACAAACTATGGGTACCGGTAGGGGCCTACGAAGAAAGAAAGTCTACCTCTAAAAGCATAAAAACAAACACATTCGAACTGTGAAAGTGATTCTGTAAGTTTAAGTTTTTACCTGGTTATGACACTAACTACTCGCCATGAAAAAATTACTCAACGCTCTCACTTTTACAGGAAACGTTTTGGTAAAAACCCAAAATAGCTAAAGAAAATTACTATGGGAAATCTATATTTACTGTGTTTATGTTCCAACACAAGAAAAATATAAAGTAGTTATGTTGATAGTATTAAGTTATTTCTGATTATTAGATTAGTTACGATGTAAGTTTTAGTAGCTAATAAAAATTTAATAGGACGATAATAGGGGGTAAATTAAACTTTTGAATTGTATAAGAGCCTTAAAAGTAGTGGAGAAACGCGGGAGCTGGCTCAGTTCAAGGTCACCTGAGCGATGACGTCATCGAGGTCAATGACCCCACCGATGACGTCATCGATGACGTCATCGATGACGCAATCGATGACGTCATCACCAATTACGTCATTCTGTGACGTCACACCCATGACGTTGCAGAAATGACGTGGCGATGACGTCATCACCCCTTACGTCACCATTATGACGTCATCGATGTCACAAAGGTCAAGGTCACGCTGAAACCTAAAATTTTTAGGCACTTTTGCTGTTTCTCGCACTACGCTCCGAGTTTTAGTCAGGTTTCAATGACCTTGACGACTTGGAGCGAAATTAGACGAGAAACAGCAAAAGTGCCTAGGAAACTCAAAGTTTGCAACGTGACTCTGCCTAAACCGTCATGTGACACCGCTCGAGTGACCTTGAACCGATACAACTCCCGCGTTTCATCATTACTGTAACCGCGATGCGCACCCTACGACAGACACCGAGCGACTGACTGTCCAGCCCCGCGCATTCTAGGTATATTGGCTCGAGAGACTAAGACTCTAAACCGTCAGGAATGGGAGTAACTAACTGAACTTTGCAAGGAAAAGTCATTTCTTCCAATATTCTAAACAAATCTTCATCAGTAAAACTTACATTAGTCTGTTTGGTATAAAACTTAGGGTGTCCGCGCAACAGCTTACGCCATTTAGCTAAAGTCGAAACCCGCTTGACCTTGAGCGGTGGACACTGAGCAGCCAATAAAGACTTAACACGGCTAAGTTTCTTACCCAAAGTGTCTCGCGACATGGCTTCCCCTCACAAAAGTCCGCACAATACTGAGAGACTGTTGGTAGCGCATGAGCCAGGGCAAAAGTGGAGGGGGTAATAGCAGGAGTGGGGGAAGGTCACAGTGGTGGGGGAAGGTGAGGTTGTACACTGGAGTATCGCATCACTTCACCATGAGCTGTCCTACAGTCAACACACTGTACTCTCAGCCCGAGTTGGCACTAGAAGAAACCTTACTGTACAGCTTAGGTTGTGAGGGGCGAGGAAGTAAAGTCAAAGTGGAAGAACTCCAAGATAAAGAGTTGTGTAAAAATAAACTAATTGTATCCCTGCAATCTCCAATAACCTAAAAGAAATCTCCAATAACTCTAAAGAAATACCGATATATAAAAAGAAATCTCATCCTTTGGCAAAATGAATTGGAAAAGATCACAGTAAAATTAATCTAACTTAAAATCTGGACTGAACACTCATGGCGATACTACGTGGTGTGAAAACGCCACCCTAAACATTACAAGTTAGGTTAGTGAGCACCTCTGGTACGATAACCGGTGTGCTAGAGTTAAAGTGTGATGACCTTGAGTCAAAACACTGAAATACTACAAGTCGATATTGTCCCAGAGTTAAAGTGTAGTGACCTATATTCAAGACTTGTAAAAATACTTACATATAGAGAGTTAGAAAACAGCGAGGTGCACCGCATGGAAGCTGGAGACATACTGGCGGAGCGGTGTTGTGCAGCCTAGGGACTCGGTTGTGGAGGGGGTATAGCTAACACTTAGAGTAGAAGTGTAGTGGGTGACCTTGACCCACTTGACCCCCCCCCCCCCCCCGACAAAAAGTTTAGCGAGCCCCCCCCCCCCCGACAAAAAGTTTAGCGAGCCCCCCCCCCCCACCCCCGAGAACTTTTTTTTTCGGAAAAATTTTTGACCTTGACCAAAAAGTTTTTTGCTCCGGACGAGAAGTGCCCCCCCCCCCACCCCCACCCCCACCCCCACCCCCACCCCCACCCCCCCCCCCCGAGAACTTTTTTTTCGGAAAAATTTTTGACCTTGACCAAAAAGTTTTTTGCTCCGGACGAGAAGTGCCCCCCCCCCCACCCCCACCCCCTCCCCCACCCCCCGAGAACTTTTTTTTCGGAAAAATTTTTGACCTTGACCAAAAAGTTTTTTGCTCCGGACGAGAAGTGCCCCCCCCCCCCCGAGAACTTTTTTTTCGGAAAAATTTTTGACCTTGACCAAAAAGTTTTTTGCTCCGGACGAGAAGTGCCCCCCCCCCCACCCCCACCCCCACCCCCACCCCCACCCCCACCCCCACCCCCTCCCCCTCCCCCACCCCCCGAGAACTTTTTTTCGGAAAAATTTTTGACCTTGACCAAAAAGTTTTTTGCTCCGGACGAGAAGTGCCCCCCCCCACCCCCACCCCCTCCCCCTCCCCCACCCCCCGAGAACTTTTTTTTCGGAAAAATTTTTGACCTTGACCAAAAAGTTTTTTGCTCCGGACGAGAAGTGCCCCCCCCCCACCCCCACCCCCACCCCCTCCCCCTCCCCCACCCCCCGAGAACTTTTTTTTCGGAAAAATTTTTGACCTTGACCAAAAAGTTTTTTGCTCCGGACGAGAAGTGCCCCCCCCCACCCCCCCCCACCCCCCCCCACCCCCACCCCTGATATCCTGGGCGTGGCAGCCCCGGTGGGGATATAAGGGGGTCCGGCCAGAGCCGGCTCGCAGTCCGCTCCCGCGCGTTGAACGTGAACGATCGGGACGGACCGCCATAGGCATCACTAAACATTGAATGGCGCCTTCAGTGTTTAGCGAAGTCTACTCTAACTTTAAGACTTGTATTAGTTGTAAGATATTGCGCTTGCGTTTGGGTATTGCGAATTGTTTTATATGAGAGTGTTTTACTTGTACCCTATGTCTCCTGTGTCTTTTATCCTTTGTGTCTTGTTTGTTATATGTGTTTAATGTGTATGTGCTTGTTCCAGCATTGACTACGTTGAGCTCAATTGTGTGTTGTAAGTGTGTTATATGTTTCTAAAGTGTATACGCTTGTTTTAGCAATCCCCCCTTGAGCTTTTTCAATGCTCAAAGTAAATTGTAAAGTCAGGGAACGGGAGTAGGCCCCCGTGTAAAGCCACTTTTAATAATTGGTAGGCTCCTTGCCAGGCATGCAAAAGGTTGCGGATGGCATTTGGGGAGCATGTCCGTTTGTAAGCTGGCAAGCAAAAGGTTGTGGCGGCCTCTGCACTCGGACCGAGGACGTAAGCCATTAGGGTGTCCTCAGTATGTTTCCCTTCTGGAAACTCAAAATTATGTAAATGAATCTTTGTTAGATATTTGTGTTTTTAGTCCCCAAGGCCCCCGAACATTCGTGGTTCGCCATGGATGTACGGGGGCCGAAATTTTTTAATGTCCGTGTGGCCTTGACCCACAAAGACTTGTAAAAATTCAATGCATTGTAAATTAAAAATATTAAAGATAGGTTACGGGAGTAGGCCCCCGTGTAAAGCCTATTTTAATTATCGGTAGGCTCCTGCCAGGCATGCAAAAGGTTGCGGATGGCATTTGGGAGCATGTCCGTTTGTACGCTGGCATGCAAAAGGTTGCGGCGGCCTCTGCACTCGGACGAGGACGTAAGCCACTAGGGTGTCCTCAGTTTGTTTCCTTCTGGAAACACAAAATTATGTAAATGAATCTTTGTTAGCTACTGACAAGACAATGCAGTAAATGTTTACAAGTCTTGCGTGGCGAAGGGTACACGACATTGGATGTTGCCTTGTTGTCATAGTTGGGTCTCTTCGGAGGCTACAGCGATGACAACCCAAGTGCCCCAGGTGGGGCTTAATTTTTTTTAAAGTTTTTTCGTGACCTTGACCTAAATACAGTAATGACCCCCCCCCCCCGAACTTTTTTTTGAGAAAAAAATTTTGACCTTGACCAAAGAGTTTTTTGCTCCGGACGAGAAGTGCCCAAACAAAAAAATTTGTACAAAGTAGTGGATTTAGACCAAAGATCATTGATTTATCAAACCTGTTGAAGAATAAATTGAAAATGGGTGTTTAAAAGCCAAATCTACTACATGATTGATAAACTGGATGTATATGACGTCACCTTCCCCCACCTTTCAACCTCGGGTATAAAGGGACCCGGTTAAGCGCGCTGCTCATTATTGCGTGGACATTCACCGAGTGCACACTCAAAGCCAAACTGTAAAAAATGGCTCTTTGCGATATTTGTGGTGAGTTTTTCCAAGATGAAGATATCTTTGTTTTACACCGAGAATTGCATCATGAAGAGAACAGAAAAGAAGAGATTGTTGTAAGTGAAGAAGACTTGGATGCGTTTGATCGGTTATTGGAAAACTACCAGAAGCAGATGGACGACTGTAATAGCTATCTACAGTTACACCGAGAATTGCATCGTGAAGAGGACAGAAAAGAAGATATTGTAGTAAGTGAAGAAGACTTGGATGCGATTGATCGGTTTTTGGAAAAACCCCAGAAGCAGAAGGAGGACTGGGCTAGCTATTTACAGTTAATGCAAAGAAGAAGACCAAGTGTTATTCAATTTGCCGGAGCTGGACCATCTACAGCTGGAGGATTTATTCAAGAGGAAATGAAAGAAAAAGTGGAAGATTTAAAACAACTGCGTACCCAAGAAGTGGATATGGAAGAAGAGGATACAGAAGAAGTGGAAGATGTAAAACAACTGCGTACCCAAGAAGAGGATATGGAAGAAGAGGATACAGAAGAAGTGGAAGATATAAGACAACTGCGCACCACAGCCTTGCCAGGACCAGTTGTAACTCATTTCAAAATTAATAACTTGCAATTAGAATTGGAAAATTTTCTAACTCAAGCTAAAAAACTAGTTGTAAAAACATTGACGGAAGAATTGACAAGATTGAACTTTATTAAATTTGGATTGGTGTTGGAGGCTATGTTTACTAATAGCGATGGTGAAAACTCACCGAGAGCATTCATTGCTAAAAACCGAACCCTTACAACCACATCTGATATCAGCGAAATTTTAGAAGAATGTTTGAATGAACTGTTAATGAAACTCCAAGAACATGAAGGAAGAGGATCTGGCTGGACGTTATCATCGATTGAAGGTATGGATGTGAGGATTCACAAGCATGGATATGGTATAAGAGGTAGCAGCTTTATCCCTCTACCAAAGGTTATCCGAGATACTAAATCATGTATCAATGTGAAAAATGAGGACAATGAATGTTTCCGGTATGCAATGTTAGCAAAATACGTGGGACATAATGCTATTAGACCTAGCATCGCATACGAAGCTGTTCAACACCGCTATAACTTTCGAGGAATGTCGTATCCTGTGAGTCTTGATCAAATTACTAAATTTGAGAAACAAAATCCAGGTGTTTCTGTTAACGTGTTCGGTTTAGATGATTCAAACAATGTGTATCCACTACGAGTAGGAAAAGTAGAGCAAAGTAACCATACTGATTTATTATTGATAACCAAAGGTGAGATTTCACATTATGTTTATATTAAAAACTTTGAATCTTTGGTTGTACGACAAGTGTCAAAACAAAATCGTAAGATAACAATATGCAAGAGATGCTTTTGTTTTACATGCAAGGAATTCAGACGTGGAGGATCGGAGTGGTTGATGGAGCACCAAAGACTTTGTAATGACAACTATGAAGTGAAGATTAGTCTGCCACCGCCATCTCGAGCGTTCATCCAATTCAACAAAACAGTTCACCAATATCGGATTCCAGTAGCCGTCTACGCAGATTTCGAATCCACGTTAGTACCACAGGAGCTTCCGAATGGTGAGGTGACTAGAAGAACCAAATATCAATTGCATCAACCTAACAGTTTTTGCTTATTGGTGAAATCCACTTTGCCTGAAGAACAGTTACAACACTATGGGTTAACATCCACTCCAATACTCTACCGTGGGGAAAAAGCCGCTAAGTATTTTGTAGACCAGTTGTATGATATTGCTGAAAAGGTGCAACGCTTATTCGGTAATGTTTTACCCATGGAACCTTTGAACCAAAATCAACAAGAAGAATACAATTCAGCATCAAGATGTTATTTATGCAAAAAGAGTTTCAGTGAAGAAAATCCAAAAGTAAGAGATCACGATCACCTGACAGGGTTATACAGAGGAGCTGCTTGTAATTCATGCAATATAAATTACAAACTACCAAACTTTATCCCTGTCGTGTTACACAATCTTAGCGGCTATGACTCCCACTTCATTATCCCAGAGTTAGGACGGGATGATGGAAAAATTGAAGTATTAGCTGAAACATTGGAGAAGTACATCAGTTTCTCAAAAACAGTAGGTAAAATTAAACTTCGCTTCGTAGACTCTTATAGATTTATGTCATCTAGTTTGAGCAAATTGTCTGAAAACCTAAGAAGAGAAGACTTAAAAGAAACCAGCAAAATTGTACCTGAAGATAAATTGGACTTAGTAATGCGTAAAGGAGTGTTCCCCTATGATTACATAACTTCTGCAGAAAAATTTGAAGAAACCAGTCTGCCACCGATTGAAGCCTTCAATAGCAAGTTAAATGAAAGTGCAATCACTGTTGAAGACTACAATCATGCTTGTAATGTTTGGAACCAACTAAACATTCAAACCTTAGGGGAATATTCTGACTTTTACATAAAATTGGACGTAACTCTGCTGTGCGATGTGATGGAAGAATTTCGAAACACCTGCTTCTCCGCCTATGGACTGGACCCTCTGCACTCGTACACATCTCCAGGATTAGCATGGCAAGCTATGCTAAAGTCAACCAACTGTCGATTGGAACTTCTAACAGATATCGATATGGTCCTCATGATCGAATCAGGTGTACGAGGTGGTTTGACTCAAGCTGTGACAAGACATGTTAAGGCCAACAACAAGTATATCCCCAACTTCGACGAGCAACAACCATCACTCTACCTTGGATATTTTGATGCGAACAACCTCTATGGTTGGGCGATGTCAAATCCACTTCCCTACGCAGACTTCAAGTGGATTGACCCGACCACCATCGGTGACATATCACGGATTCCAAAAGATGGCCAAACAGGCTATATTTTGGACTGTGATTTTGAATATCCAGAACACCTTCACGACCATCATTACGACCTGCCTCTCCTAGCCAAGACTGAAGTTTCACCGACAGGAAGATGGCCCAAGCTGATGATGACCTTGGAGAATAAGAGTCGATATGTGGCACACTACTGGGTAGTTCAACAAGCACTTGAATTGGGCCTACGTATAGTGAAAATTCACAGAGCAATTGAATTCACCCAGTCTTGTTGGTTGAAACCATATATCGATTCCAACACTACAAGAAGAGCTGCAGCGACAACAGCATTTGAAAAGGACTTCTACAAATTAATGAACAACGCCATCTTTGGGAAGACATTGGAGAACAAGAGAAAACACAAAATTGTAAAATTAGTAAGTGATCCTAGGAAATTGGAAAAATTAGTGCAAAAACCAAATTTCAGAACATCAATGATTATAAACGAAAATCTAGTTGCTGTCAGTATGAATAAAACAACAATAGTGATGGATCGTCCGTTATACATTGGAATGTCGATTTTGGATATAAGTAAAACTCTGATGTATGATTTCCATTACAACAAAATGGTTAAACACTACGGAAGAGACAACATTGGAGTTGCATACATGGATACCGACGCGTTCATCTACTGGATAAAGACTTTGGACATGTATGAAGATCTAAGGAGTTTCCCATACAAAGACGACTTTGACTTCTCTGACTATCCAAAGAACCATCCAAATTATAATGAAAAGAATAAAAAAGTAATTGGAAAATTTAAAGATGAAGCAAATGGAATGCCTTTGGAGGAAATAGTTGCGCTGATGTCCAAATTATATTCCTTCAAGATGTATATGGAAAATGACATACCGACAGTGAAGAAAGCTAAAGGAGTCAAAACATCATACTTGAAGAAACATGTGACATTTGACCACTACAAGACCTGCTTGTTTGAAGATTCTACAATGTCTGCAACGTTCAACACTATTAGAAGCTTTAAACATGAGGTCTACAGTGTCACTGAAGTTAAAAGGGCACTATCAGCTCAAGATGATAAAAGGCATATTATGCCGGATAAAATCCATACTCTTCCTTTCGGTCACTACTCTCTAAACCCTATCAACTAGTAACCTATTCTTCGTCCTTATACAACTTCGACCTTATTCCTTTCTCCTTCCGTAAAAAAATGGGGAACACGGCAAGTCCAACGCCGTGTTCCCCATTTTTTTACACAAGTTTGGATGACCTTGACCTACATAAATCATGTGAATATTTAAGACAACATTCATTGTGATTATACATGTGATACATGAAACATTCAAACCTGCAATATGAAGAACTTGAAGCAAGAAATTGTCAACGAGCTTCATAAACCTGCAAGAAGAAAGTTTCCGCGAAGAAATACAGTGATAAAAGGAATAAATGATTTATATCAAGCGGATTTAATCGAAATGATTCCTTACAGTAAACAAAATAGAGGATTTAAATACATATTGACTATTATTAATTGTTTTTCAAAAATGGCAGATGCTTTACCACTAAAAGATAAAAGTGGCAAAAGTGTTACAAAAGCAATGGAAACAGCTATACAAAGAGACAAACATACTATAAAACATTTACAAACTGATGATGGAAAAGAATATTTTAATAAGGAATTTGCAAATTTAATGAAAAAACATAACATTAACCATTACTCAACTAATTCAGAGGTAAAAGCATCAATAATTGAAAGATTTAACAGAACTTTAAAAGGTGCCATGTATAAGATGTTTTCCAACAGAGGATCACACGTATGGATTGATATGTTACCAAAACTTATAAGCGATTACAATAACAAGTTTCATAGAACTATCGGTATGAAACCAAGCCAAGTGACTAATAAAAATGAAAAACTTGTATTAAAACGTATAAAAATGAATACTAAACCAAAAGTTGAAAAACTAAAGCCTAAAAGGTTTAATGTTGGCGATAAAGTGCGAATAAGCAAATACAAAGGTGTATTCAGTAAAAGATATCTTCCGAACTGGACAAATGAGGTATTTACCGTATTTAAGGTGCAACCTACAGTACCAGAAACTTACATTTTAAAAGATAATAAAGGACAATTGCTTGAAGGAGGGTTTTATGGACATGAAATGTTAAAATCAACAGTAGGTGATGTATATTTAGTTGAAAAGGTGTTGCAACGAAAAAAGGATAAGGTTAAAGTACGATGGTTAGGATTTAATAAAACGGAAGATTCTTGGATACCTAAAAAGGATCTAATATAATGATAGAGCATCATTTTGGGTTGAACCATTACAAAGGATGGAGATAATACCGCAAAAAGACAATTTTACTATTAATAATATAGATGAACTCACAGTGGATGGTTCTCAATTCAATACTGGGAAACACGGTGTTTTGTTACCAAACACGGTGCGTTGTCTGGTTACCGGTCCTTCCAATTGTGGAAAAACAAATGTAGTATTCAATTTGATTACAAACCCTAAAGGATTACGTTTTAATAATTTATATGTATTTTCAAAGTCACTACAACAACCAAAATATCAGTTATTGGAACAAATACTCAATAATGTGCCTGAAGTTAAATATTTTAAATTCAACGCGAGCGAGAGTGTCATGCAACCGCAAGAGGCTAAACCATTCTCAGTATTCATATTTGACGACGTATCTTGTGAAAATCAAAATACAATAAGAAATTACTTCGCCATGGGTCGACATAACAACATAGATAGCATTTATATTGGTCAAACTTACAGCAAAATACCGAAACAGCTCATTAGAGACAATGCAAACATGTTAATTGTATTTAAACAGGATGAAACCAACCTAAAACACATATATTATGACCATGTAAGTGCGGATATGCCATTTGAACGATTTAAAGAGTTGTGTGGAAAGGCTTGGGCTGAAAAATATGGGTTTTTAACAATTATGAAGGAACAACCGCTAAACAATGGTCGATACAGGATAGGATTTGATAAATTTATACTAATACACTGATCATGATGTAAAACATTCATTGTTGTACAACACGTCTTGCTACAAACATGGTTAACCAAGAAAAGTTAATAAAGGAAATAAAATCACTTAGTGATTCTATTCGAGATAAAAACAGAGCATTAAAATTAGGTATTAGCGAAAGGGAGAAATTTCTTGAATCTACTTTTAAACCTATTACTGAACCCTTGAAACAATTAAACAAAAAATTTGCTAAACCCGTTTTGGAAGGAGATGCAATTGCACCTATTACAAAGTTTGAAAGAGAAAATGTAAAATCAGAAGATTTTAGTGACGAAGACCCGGAATCCTCTACATATAGTGGTTTTACCGGCGGAGAACCCGAAAGAGAGCTAGAATCACCAGACTATAGTGGTATAAGAGAATTATATGAAGTAAAAGCTAAAAGAGGACATGAAGATGTATCAACTGCTAGTGAAGAGGAAAAAGAAGAAGAAGCAAGGGAAGGTCCGTCAAACATAAGCTTGTTGGGTGAAAACATTCATAACAAAGGACCTTTAGGAAGGAAATACATGGTAAAAATGTTACTCGGAACAATTCCTAATAAGAATTACCATAGTTATGGAGCGAGATTAACAAAAGATGGTTTAATGATAGGTAATAGCCCGTTAAACGTTGACGAACATGATAATATTGTCATTGGTGATCAAAGGTATAAGGGCACAAAAGGATTATTTGAATTATTATTTGAAAATAAGCCTTCAGTATCGTTAGTGAAAGAAAAAGACATGGAAGCATATAAAAATATTTTGGAACAGACAAATGCATATAGGAGAAAGTATTTACCTGACCAGCCTCCTTTTAGATCTAAGTCTTTAAAATATAAAGAATTTGTATCCAAGTTAATACCAACTAGAAGACAAACAATGCCGTTAACACAAAGAAAACCTGTAAAACGAAGATTTATGGCATCCACTTTGGATGTAAGTGCTCAGGAACGAAGAAAAAGAAGTAAGTCCGTTACGGGTACAGGTTTAATGAAGAAACTATATAACACAAATGTGATTTATTACAATAATATCAATAAATTGGTGGATAGAATGAAACTAATACATGAAGCTAAAGAAGCGGGTCATACTGGATTGGAAAACGAATGGGTGGCTTTAGTGGATGAACTCCGAAACCGTGGGGTAATCTCATAAAAATGCGTTACTCCCTAGATTACTATTCAGTTGCATCATGAGTGTCGACAAGTTCGGACGTTACTCCTCGGATGGGTTATATTACGCAAATAATTTAAAAAGAGGTGCTGGTTTACCACAAACACCTGATGGAGATTATGATATAACTAATAAAAGGTTAAAAAACATAAAAGATCCCACAGATGAAAACGATGCAATAAATTTAAAAGTATTAAAAGAAAATATATCACCAACATTAAGACTACAGAAAAACACATATGACGCAGGTAATCATAGAATTGTCAATGTTGGTAAGCCAAATCAAAACGCTGATGCAATAAACAAAGGTTATTTATCATCAGAATTAAAAAATACGTTAAAATTCAATGGAAAAACGTATACTGCTGAAAATAAACGTATATCCAACGTAGATGATCCTAAAGATGCAAAAGACAGCGTAAATAGACGCTATTTACATTCATTAATACCTGAAAAGACAAAAGATGGTTTTTCTTTTTATAAATTTGTTATTAACGATATAGGTTATCCGAAAAATGAAAATGATGCTGTAAATTTAAAATATATAAAAGATCATTGTATTACACGTGATGTAGGAGTTATTGATTGTCTAGGTAATTGTTTAGCGAATGTTAAAGATGGTTCGGCACCATCAGATGGTGCAACAGTGGGTCAAATGATGGAAACCTTAAAACAAGAAACAACCTCTTTTGTAAAACAAGATCAAGTAGTATCAAAGCAAGGGGATGAATTTGTTCAAGGTAATGAAAAATTTAATTTATTAACATACAAAAATAATGCTTGGGATTGCATGGGTAAAGGGTTATCAAATATGAGATTGGGTTATACTGCTCAAGATGCAGCTGCTTTATCACAAACCGTACATCTAGATCCAGATCATTCTTTTAGATTTTTTACATGTAAAAATAAAGTAATAAAAGACTTGCATAATGGAAGAGATCCAAATGATGCTGCAACTGTAGGACAAACATTACAATATGACAGTGCAAATAAAGAGTTTATTTATAATAAGCAAAGATTTAAATTAATGGATGTAAATGATTATCAAAATATATTAATTGCAGATCCAAATTCATTTAGCGGATTTAGAAAATTGTCTGGTGAACAATTTATTCATAAAAATCATGTGTTTCGAAATGAATCAGACGGAGCATTAGTTAGTGGAAATTTTAAATATTTTAAATGTCCCGGGAGCGATGAAAATGTAACTGATAAAGACTAAGAATTTGTATAAAAAACTGATACGGGTTAGAAATCGAGACTAATATTATAAAAATGGGTTACACTCTAGAATGTTATTCAGTTGCACCATGAGTGTTGACAAGTTCGGACGATATTCCTCGGATGGATTATATTACTTTAATACTTTAAAAAGAGGTGCTGGCTTACCACAAACACCTGATGGAGATTATGATATTAGTAATAAACGGTTAAAAAACATTAATGATCCCACAGATGAAAATGATGCAATAAATTTAAAAGTATTAAAAAAAGAGATATTACCAACACTGAAACTAGACAAAAACACATATAACGCGGGTAATCATAGAATTTCCAACGTTGGTAAGCCAAATCAAAACGCTGATGCAATAAACAGAGGTTATTTATCATCGGAATTGAAAAATACGTTAAAATTCGATGGAAAAACGTATAATGCTGAAAATCGACGTATATCTAACGTAGCAGACCCTGTAGATGAAAAAGACAGCATAAATAGACGCTATTTACATTCTATAATACCTGAAAAGACAAAAGATGGGTTTTCTTTTTATAAATTTGTTATTAACGATATAGGTTATCCAAAGAATGAAAATGATGCTGTAAATTTAAAATACATCAAAGATCATTGTATTACACGTGATGTAGGAATTATTGATTGCTTTGGTAATTGTTTAGCGAATGTAAAAGATGGTTCTGCACCATCAGATGGTGCAACGGTGGGGCAAATAAAGGAAACTATAAAACAAGAAACATCTGGTTTTGTGAAACAAGACCAAGTAGTAACACGACAAGGAGATGTATTTGTACAGGGAAATAAAAAGTTTACTTTACTTGAAGAAAACAATAGTGTTTGGGATGGTAAAGGAAAGTCATTGACAAATTTAGGTATTGGTGAAAAGCCTGGTGATGCTGTTACTTATGAACAGATAATACAATTAGAGCCAACTGGAAAACAATGGTGGAATTGTGATAACAAACGATTAACAAATGTTGCAGACCCTGATTATGCTGATAACGCTGTAACTGTTAATTTTCTTGTTAAAGTAATAGGTAATTTATTATTTGATATGCATAATTATATTGCAGCCGGACAACATAAACCTATTGATGAAAAAATGAGAAGTGCATGGATTAAACAAGAAATTCTTTATAAATACTTTTTTAATCATAATACACAAAAGTTTAGATCAACAGATTGGGGTACTTTTGATATTTAATTAAATAACACCATAAATTACATCATTTATGTGCAACCTGTCATAGAGGTAACACATAGGTTACGCTTTTCGAATATAAAAGACAATCATGGCGTTTCATTACACCAGTCCATATCGAGACACTATACGGAAAGGAGGCGGTATCACGTCCACAGCGGTTTCTCTGTTAAGTAAAGCTTTAAATCGTATTCCAGTAGGATCTGTCGTAAATAGAGCAATAGACGCTTTACCATACGAATTTCACATACCGGGAGGTTATCAGTATTGCGGACCAGGAACTAAATTGAAAAAACGACTGGAAAGAGGCGATCCAGGCATAAATAAGTTAGATCAGGCTTGTAAAGAACACGATATCGCATATTCCACGTTTACCGATTCAAAGAATAGGTCAATAGCTGATAAAAAGCTAGCGAATATAGCTTGGCAACGAGTAAAGTCTAGTGACGCTAGTATTGCAGAAAAAGCAGCAGCTTTAGCGGTAACAGCAGGTATGAAGGCTAAAACAGCGGTAGGAGGTGGAAAAAGGAGGGGTAGGAATAAAAAAGGATCAACCATGAAGAAACATGGTGGTAATATTAGACTAAAAAGACGTTCTCCGAGGAAAAATAACAAAAAACCGATAATATGGTCAATGGTAAAAAACGGGGCTGGTCTATACCTAAGACCGTATCGTGCATATTAAATAAAAGAAATCAATTGGTTATACCACATAAAGCGTTGACTAATGTTGAATTATTTAAATATATTTCCTGTTTAAAAATACCATTTTTCCGCGGAGTATTTATGAAAGACAATTTACCAAAGAAAATATGGAAAAATGAGACTGGAATCGTAAATTTGGATAATACTGAAGGGTCCGGCACCCATTGGGTGTGTTATAAGAAACTAAATAGTAATGTATATTATTTTGATAGTTTTGGAAATTTGCCACCACCTAAAGAACTTGAACATTACTTTAAATCTGCTAAAAACATATATTACAACTATAAAAGAGAACAACCTGATAATACTTCAATATGCGGCCATTTATGTTTGGAATTCCTAGCTAAAAGTATCAGTCACTATTGAGATGTCTTCCTATACGGTATCATTAACAGGAAAATCGTCCACTTTACGAAGTATCCTTTTTCCAGCGTTACGCTTGCAAAAAGGAAGATTTTGGGAGGCAGCACTGTTGGATTTTACAACTTACAACTCTATTCCCAATGTTACGGAAGGTAAAAATAACTTATTGCATTATTATAAAGGAAAAGATGCCAGTGGGAAGTTTACAGACTTGGAAGTTTGCACTCTACCCACAGGTTCTTATGAAATTGATCATATTAATGAATTTTTGCAAAATAAAATGGGAAAAGACAATATAACGCTAAAAGGTAATAACAATACAATGAAAGCTGAGCTTACTTCAAAATATTATATAGATTTCAGTAAGTCAGACTCAATTGGTGATTTATTAGGATTTCCCAAAGATGGAGCAATTTTAGAACCAAATAAAACACATTCTGGTAAACAAACTGTAACAATATTAAAAGTCAATAGTATAGACATAACTTGTAACATTATACAAGGAGCTTACAGAGATGGAGCAAATACTCATATAATACATACTTTTTACCCCAGTGTGCCACCTGGATTTAAAATTGTTGAAAAGCCACAAAACCTGGTATATCTACCGTTGAACACCACTTTCATTTCAGACATCGTGTTGAACGTATTGGATCAAGACGGTAACTTGATAGATTTCCGAGAAGAGCCTATTACGGTTAGATTACATTTAAAATCGACACTTTAATACAAAATCATGGGTTTAATATTTAAAAGCGAACAACCTACGGGAAACCGCATTAGTAGCTCTTCAGCTGTGGAGGAGTTAACACGCGAGAACATTCGTTTCTTAAAGAGAATTGGATTACAATTAACCGATTATGGATATACTGGATATAGCGCAGGGTCCAACATTCGACGAAACCCTATGGGAAAAAGAATATCACACCCACAACCCTTACACTTCATCAAAATTAAACAATAACGATGAAATTCGTATTCCCATACAAAATCAAGACATTTACACACTACCATGTGAAAGTTACTTGTATATTGAAGGAAAAGTTACTAAAAAGGACGGTACTACTACTGGTACAACAGTTCCATTTATAAATAATCCCATGGCTTTCCTGTTTGATGAAATTAGATATGAAATATCAGGTGTAACAGTTGATTCTACTAAAAAAGTAGGTATTGCAACAACTTTAAAGGGATTAACATCTATATCACCTAATGAAACCAATTTAATACAACCTGCAGGATGGGTTTTACCTGCAAAAGACACAATCACTCCAGATACAAATGGAAATTTTGATTTTCATATTCCGTTACGTTTGTTGCTTGGTTTTGCTGAAGATTATAGGAAAATAATATTAAACGTTAAACAAGAATTAGTTTTGTTGAGATCTTCAAACGATAAAGATATTATTAAAGCTCCAGACGGTACAACAGATGCAACTTTAGAATGGAAATTAACATTAGACAAAATTGTATGGAGAGTTCCACATGTAAAATTAGCTGACGAGCATAGAATGCTACTATTAAGAAAGTTAAAGGCTGATCGTGATATTGTAATTCCTTTTAGAAGTTGGGAATTTCATGAACATCCCAGCTTGCCAACTACGGATCGACACACTTGGACAGTTAAAACATCTAATTATGTGGAACGAGCCAGGTATATTATATTTGGTTTACAAACAGGCAGAAGAGACACCATCACCAAACATGCAGGCCAATTTGATCATTGCAACTTGAAAAATATTAAAGTTTATTTAAATTCACAATTTTTTCCATACGATAATTTAAATGTGTCATTCGCTAATAAAAAGTACAGCATATTGTACGATATGTATGCAAGATTCCAAAGTTCATATTATGGTAAAACGAATGCACCTTTACTATCACCAGAAAAATACTTAGATGGTTACCCTATAGTTGTAATCGATTGTTCTAAACAAAATGAATCGGTAAAATCATCAAGTGTAGATATAAAAATAGAAATGGAATTCAACGCGCCTATATCGGCTAATACAACTGCATACTGTTTAATTCTACATGATAAAATCGTAACATACACACCTTTAACTGGAATTGTTAAAAATGTATTGTAAAAGACCGGTTTTCCTACATTCCAATGCATTCCGCGAGTATAAAAGCAGAGCGTTCAGCTCGCTCCTCATCAGTTTGTTGCCTGTTGTTGTATGGGTAGCATCTTATTCAATATGGCTTCTCCTAGTGGTACACAAGAAAATGTAGTAGATATTGAGAAGGAGATATCCGACTTTTTAGATCTTCAAGGTCAACCGGAGGGAGATGAACACAACGCTTGCGGACAACTCCACGCCAGTAATAATATTGAGGAAAAAGGTAAAAGAAAAAAGAACGCACACAAGAGGAAAAGGGATATTGAAGATAATATTTCTCCTAACATATTAAGTGAGGTATTCTTGCGAATATTTTACCCAATCTCTTCCAGTTTGGACAAAAGTGTTTTAATCGGTGTTATGAAATCTACAGATTATTCCCCTACTGTAATTTTAACTCATGGACCCAAAATGATTTTGTTTACGGACACTGCTTGGGAATCGTTTATGAAACACTTGCATCTGCTGGAATGCTATTTAAGTAGTAACATGTTTGGAAGAAAGACAAGAGTAGGCCTTTTGGATTCAAATGTGGAAATCGATATTGTTAAACATCGTGGTGATCATCAGTTGCGGTTTAGAGACACAACAAGACATGATAACAAGATTCAACTTAATCGAGAAGAGTTTTTTATTCTAACTTGTGCAACTGAACCAATAACGAGGTACTTGAGACAACTGGTGTTTTCAAGTTCAATTATTAAAGATTATCTGGAAGACACTTTGGACAAACAACCGGACGCACCTATATTGTACGGACCTGTAGATACTTCTATATTCAATAGGGTTCCTCATGAAGTACAAATGTGGAGACAATTGGAAAAGTACGCTCAACTACATAAGAAATCAGTAAAACGTGAAAAAGAGGAAGAAGAAGGAGGAGAAGAATCAAGTGTTAGTGATGAAAATGAAAACAAGGAAAATGTAAAGATGGAAACCTAAATGACAATTAACTACACAGCAATGGTTAATTTTTAAAACAATGTCAAACACTTTGTGGGGTTAGGCCTACCGGGGACGGTGCCCACGTTAAATATACACCAACGCGCCAACAACTGTACGGCCGGGTATAAAAGTCGTACCTACCGTGGTGTGGAAATCAGTTGACCTTTGGACTTCGTCATGAGCAGACGAGTGATCTTCGCAATGGACAAGGAAGAAGAACAAGTAAAGTCCAAACCTGGTATAATTGAGTTCCAAGCGTTTCGGGGTAATGATGATAGATTTATCATAAAAGAACTTGTGTTTTTCGACATCAATACAAGTGTTCCTTATTCGTTTTTATTTAAACCACCATGTTCTTATTCATCTTTAACCAGTAAAGCCGCTACTACCAACAGATGGATTTCAAAACACTTCCATCATATCGATTGGTATGATGGTTTTACAAGTTACACGGACTTGTATCACATTATGCATCACTTTTCAGACAAGTTTACCAATATTTACACAAAGGGGCTGGAAAAGAAAAGATGGATCGAAGGATTTACTCATGTTCCGGTTAATGATGTGGATTTGGATAAAAACTACAAGTATACGATGGAAAATGTTTGTATTTGTACTAAAAGTCCAGAACATGAAAAAGATAGACATTGCGCTTTAAAAAACGCCTATAAACTCGCATCTTACCTTCAAAGTGGGGAAATGGGGAGTGGTGGGGGTAACGGGGGTTATATAAGTGAGGAGCAGACCGGGACCTGGCATGAGTATTACTCGAGATTCCGAGACGACAACATCTCCCAGCAAGAAGACGAAGAAGACGATCTATAACTTGACCATGGCATCTCACCAGTTCCTGCAAACTTTGGTTGAGCAGTTCAATGCTCACTCCAAATCTACCATACTACCCGTCAAGAAGTGTTCCGAACTTAAAGACGAGAAGCACTACATTATCCACGCCATGAAGAAGATGGAGACTACAGTTGGAGAGGCCATCTGCTGCAGTCTTAGCGAGGCACCATTCACTCCGGGGGATGAGCCCAAGTTCCAAGTCTACCTGCCGAAACGGTTCGTCCATCTCCTCCAGAACGAGGATCTGCGCTCCATCCAACCCGGCTGTCTCTACCTGGTTTCCCACGGTTGCACGGGTAGCAATTCCACCGAGTTGACCATCCACATCGCCGACAAGCAGCAGTGTTAGATTTAAGTTTTACTGTTGTACATATGTTATTGTAATGTTTTATAAATAAATAAACCATAAAAGACAAAAAAGAATACAAAAAGACGAAAAATGCAACATATCAATATGTGAAGTTTGTCACATATTGATATGTTGCATTTTTTTTTAAACTTCGCGGGTGACCTTGACCTTTGACCTTTGCATTTCACAGTTACCCCCACCACCACGCTACAAGTCAAACCTGCTTGAATGCAAAACACCCCCACCACTTTTTCATATACCTCCAAGTGCTGTGCCTCGTCTTCATTTCAACTCCAGCAGCCAACCGAACAACATCAGTATGTCTCTGAACGTAAGCTGTGCCAGCTATGAGGAGGTGACGATCAAAACGCAACAGGAGCTGAACGACTTGTACAAGGAGTTGCAGCTGATGGTGGCAAGAGGCTACCGTATAAACGTGCAAGTCTACGCTTGCAATATACGGAATCTTCGGCAGCCGAAGGAAGAGCCTGGACATTCCTCTTCAACGACAGCTTCCTCACCGGCGTCGATGAAGACCGAACCAGACAACTTGGATTACTTCAGCTGACTAGCGGTTGTCTTCCTTGTCCTTACAATTGTAGAATATGTTTATTTCTTTATTATATTAAAGAAGTAAAAAGAGCAAAGTCACCTATCTTGTTACTGACATATATGCTCAGTAACAAGATAGGGTTTTTTTTAAAACACAATTTGAATGACCTTGAAACTTCCCCCTCCACTGATTCGCTACCCCCACCACTTCACTGTTGATATACATGAGACAACATAATTAGATACCTCATTCCTTCTTCAACGGCCAAACCTACAACATCAACAATGGCTAACCTACCAACAGATGAAAGATGTCCTCACGCATGCTGTGACTTCGTACACGAGTTAGAGAAGAGGATGCAAGAGAGGGCGATAAGAAGAAAGCAGATCCACTCAGAAAATATCATGATAGTAAACGGCTATCTTTTGTTGTTCGGCCTTATCATGGTTGTACTGTTCATACTGTACGGCATAGTTACATGCGTCGGCAAGGTTGCAGAAGAAAACGCTCGCCACCATCAGTTGGAAGATTTCAATGTTACTTTCTAGGTTTTCCTTTTTTAAAACTCCATTTGGATGACCTTGAACTTTCCCCCTCCACTCCTTCCTTTTTTAAAACCCAATTTAAATGATCTTGAAATTTCCCCCTCTACTTTTCAATAATGTTACAACTGACTGCAGCTCACCTCATTCCTTGCTTGGCTGCCATGGCGGAAGGAACTCTTTCTCAAGTTGACTCCACTACGGACGAAGCATTTCCCTTGCGGTGGACTGTTCATTTACAGGATGCGACAGAAGTGGAAGTCTTGTATCAAAAATTACTCAATGTATTCAACGGGAACCCTGGACCTCTTGAATGTAGAATGGATTTGAATTTTGATGCAACCAGGGTCGGCACAGAACCTTCAACTTCAAGCCAGCCTCAGCAACGAGATTTTACACATTTATACACTCCAATATCACCGGAAGGTGTAACTGTCTGCGAGGCTGACTCAACTACACGTTATGTTCAGCCGAAGCCTTGGGTGTTGATTATTAACAATGTGTACAAAGTGGAATTGGTATGTAATAGATTAAAGGAGTTGATGGTACAAGATCCAGGCCTGCGCTTTCAAATAGATATACATTTCATCTGGAGAGCACCTGCACGGGGCTCTTCGTCTGACAGCTCTCCAAGTACGACGGACGAGGAGGACGACTAGTCATCTTTTTTAAAACTCCGTTTGAATGACCTTGACCTTTCCCCCTCCACTGAGTTTATTTAAGGTGCACTCTCACTGACTACAGCATTATTTCATCGCGCACCTTCACCGCAGCAACATGGAGAGTCAACTCAACTACTGTTGCGAACAGAAATGTTTTTCATGGCCGAATGGCATTGATGTGGTGGATGGTCTGGCTTGTAGAACATGTGAAGCTTTTAGTCAGTGCATGTGTAAGTGCAAGTCTTGGAAGAAGCCGAAACCGAAGTTGAAGACATTCCATGTGTACCAAATGAGAGGGCATAAGTACACTTGTTGCCCTGAACGTTGCATTGAATTCAAACTAAAACAGCTAACTGGCTGCAAATTGTGCAACAATCATTTTGCAGGTTTTTGCAAACATTATTTAGGAGCGTGTCAATACAGATCAACTTGGCATACAGAAGCACTCACTATCAATGAAATCGCTATAGACTCACAAGAGTAGTCTTTCTACTCTTTGACTTTTTTAAAACTCCGTTTGAATGACCTTGAAATTTCCCCCACCACTTCCCCATATATCTAGAGTACGCAGGGCCCGGAGGTCAGTCGCTCGGCGGCTGTCGTAGTGTGCACATCCGTGTTGTGCAGTCTGCTGTGCAGTTTTGATTTTAACCAGTTCAAGGTCACCACACTTAAACTCTGGCAAAAACGTCAAGCTGTTAAAGACAATCCTAAGTCCCAGGTTCACAGTCAACCTCAAGGTCATCACACTTTAACATGTAAATTTAAGGTAGCACCAAAACGGTGCTACCTAGCTTGACATTTTCAAGTTTCCCGAGGTCATCACAGTTCCCCCACCACTTCCCATATACCTAGAGTGCGCGGGGCTGGACAGTCAGTCGCTCGGTGGCTGTCGTGGGGTGCGCATCGCGGTTGCAGTAATGGTGAAAAGCGGGAGTTGTATCGGTTCAAGGTCACTCGAGCGGTGTCACATGACGGTTTAGGCAGAGTCACGTTGCAAACTTTGAGTTCCCTCGGCACTTTTGCTGTTTCTCGTCTAATTTCGCTCCAAGTTGTCAAGGTCATTGAAACCTGACTGAAACTCGGAGCGTAGTGCGAGAAACAGCAAAAGTGCCTAAAAATTTTAGGTTTCAGCGTGACCTTGACCTTTGTGACATCGATGACGTCATAATGGTGACGTAAGGGGTGATGACGTCATCGCCACGTCATTTCTGCAACGTCATGGGTGTGACGTCACAGAATGACGTAATTGGTGATGACGTCATCGATTGCGTCATCGATGACGTCATCGATGACGTCATCGGTGGGGTCATTGACCTCGATGACGTCATCGCTCAGGTGACCTTGAACTGAGCCAGCTCCCGCGTTTCTCCACTACTTTTGTTTTATTTCAAGTGTAATTTTATCAATACTTTTAATTAGGATAAATTGGAGGTTTTATTAAGTAAATTTCGAATCTGTCACAATGTATAATAATAGCTGTGAAAATTTTAAGCCAGACTAAGTGTTAGATTAATGACAAAACAGTTTTTCACTCTAGGGCCTATTAATATTTATTACAGTAAAAGGTCTCACATTAATGTATTGATTTGCATGCTCTTAGGTGCACTGTAGCGTCTAAAATGTTTTATCCATTCTAACGTTAAATAAAAATTATTAAAATTTATTTTTAAGGATATGTTTACTAATGTTTATAATTTTGTAATAAATAAATCACCCTAGCTGATATTGTAAATTATTCGTTTCAAAAATACTCTGTATAATACTTTTCTTGCTCTGTATAAACTCACTGCTCGTTTTGATGACAGCATTTCACGTTTGCTCTCATTGAAAGTCATCTTGGTCAACAAAGTTAATAACGCAATGTTTAAAGGGGCATGGATTGAAACCTGTACATTAATTCACAATTAATTATGACAGTTAAAATTTTGCGTATAAGTAAAATTTAACAAAAAAATCCGTTGACTTCAATTTTATTAAAAGTATTACTTGTAAATACAATGGGTTATTGGATGCAATGAGTGTAATTTGATTGTATAGAACTACTAATGTTAAGAGCTTACCTACTGAAACCTTCAGTTTCAGTTTTTCTTTTTCTATTTTTTGGAACGCGAACAGAAAAATATCAAATTTTTTTTATTATAAGTGTTTAGTGTTTACGTTAAGTTAACGTACTATAATTTCCATGCGACAATAAAAAAATAATAGTAATGTTTTCTTATTATTAATCTACATATATTTCGAAATTCAGTTGGTTTTCATATGTGCTAACTATATCTTGATGTCAATTTAAGGCAGCTGTAGCTCAGAGGTACAAGCCACTACTCACAAGCCAGCGGTCCAGATTCAATCCCGGGCGACTATACCACTATTTCCCTTTCACTATATTACTGTTTTGAGACAGGGACCTCTTATAGTGGGTGTTTTAACCTGAATATGAATGAGAGATGAGTGAAGGATGATTGTGATGCCATGTTGTAGTCTTGTTACTGACTAAGGCCGATATTCTCCTTACACAGGACGGTTAGTTAATAGCCCAACAGCCAATGGTATCTAGGGACCTACAGTTTAACGTAGGATCCGAACCACAAATTCGAGCTCATATATACGAATTTGTCTAATTGTGAGGATGGTCTTTATATTGAACTAGTATTCACTAGTGCGGACGTTAAAATATAACAAAAAGAGAAAAATAACAAAGTTGAAGATGTCAAATCAATAAAAAATTATTTTACACCAGAAATACCTGCAAAAGATGTCCCATGAAATGTTAGGAAACCGACAATTTAATCTGGGAATTGTAAACTTTGAAGAAAATAAGCATTCATGACTAAAAGTGGATGAGGATAACATAAGAGGAGATAGGCTAATGTAAACAACGATTACCAACCACAAGTTGAACTATTAGTCCTTATGGCGGATTGATTAATGTAGCAAACTCTACATCTGTGCCTTCCCAAAACACCTGCTTCCGTGTTCAGTTTGCCGTCTAGAAATCTCAGTTATGCTTAAGTCATATCTCGGGAATCCAAATCTGCTAGGTATCGTAAACATTTATAAAATGCTTTAAAACGAGTCACTTGACTCGTATATTTAATATTTACGTATAAGAACATTTATCAATAAAGACTATAAAAGATAATTTTTTTAAATTAAATTCTTATGTTTTAGGGCAGCTTTTTCCCCAAATAAGTTGAAAATAAAAGCGGTTTAATTTAATATCAAACATGTGTAAACTTAGATTAAAATTAGAGTTTAAATTTAAACTGATATGAAGGAAGCGCTCCTCATAGTTATAGCTTTTTCGGCCTAAGGCAAAGTGTGGGTTAGGAAAACAGTTTATGCCAAATAATTATTTAACGACCCAGGAAGAAAGGAAATGCAGGTAATGGAAGTTGATAACTGTGACACTTAGGTTATAAAAACCAACTGTGGAATCTTTTTCTTTGAAAAGAAAATATTGAGACACAAGAAGCATTTTAATTTGCGGCCGCAATATTGCACGAGGTAGGAGCTGGGCATCTCCTTCAAACTTTACACCGAGTTATGAAACGTAGAGATTCATAACTGCTGTTGTCAACTTCTGCCTCAAGTGTTTACCCTTTCCATAAAAATATCACTTTAAAAAGAAAATACCCCCCGTCTCAGCACACCTGCGTACTCAGCGAATTTCCAAATTAGTAATCTTAACTTTGACCACATAAACCTGTAAAACAAATATCATTACATGCTCATAAATAGGGAAATAAGTGTCTAGTCACCTTATGATAAATAGAAAAGAGTATGCAGGTATGCTGCCATGGGGAACACTAAAAGTAGGTTTTTAGCATAAAAACAATTTATTTCAACCATATAAAGCCATATACTAAGTTTGATCAATATTTGTCCATAAATAAAGGAGTTTGCCTATTCTCCATATGATTAACATGGGAAAAGAGTATGCAGGTTTGCTGCCATGGTAAGCATAAAAACCAAGATTATTTACCATAAGTGTATGAATCTCAACCAAATGATGCTAAATACCAAGTTTCATCCAAAAATATTGGTTAATAAGTGAAATATTAACACATCCTTATTCTCCATAAGATTAACATTGGAGCTTCAAAATACAATGTACTGTCTTTAGACTTTTTAATATCTCGGTAACCAATGAAGATAGAGCGAAGCTTCAAAATACTAAATTGTGTGTTTTTTGAGCTAAATCCAATGGTCAAAACAAAAATTTAAAATTTTTTAAAATTACATATGAAAAATGCAAAAAACCCATTTTTGGGGTACAAAACCCCCCAAAACTACCCCTTCCGGTAGGTCGATATGTCTGGTTTACGAACTCATCCGAATAAATGTAGGATTACACATCTCTACCAAATTTGGTGTCGATCGGACCTTTTTTACGAGAGTTATCGTGTCTAGGGACACATACATATATATATACATATATATATATATATAAAAATTTTAATGACTATTATTTTTGGTCTCTGGGCACCTAAAAACAAAAAAGTAACATGGTCCCGGGCTTAGGTCTTACCATGAGACCTACGGTAATAGCTTATTCCCTATGGGAAATTCGCTAAAAAGAAAAAAGGTTAATAGCTGTATTAGTATTTCAATAACATAATATTTGTTTATTACTAAATTTTACAAGCAACGGAAAATTGGAAATTAAACCCATTTAATAATAATATTCAGTCAGTAGTCCGTGGGTCGTTGAGTCCTTGGAAGTAAAACATTCTTTTAAGGACAATGAGCTTCTGAGCGTGCGTAAACAGCATTATACCTCTACAAAAATTTAGAAAAAATTATTATCTAGCCTAATGAAATCTGTGAACCCGAAATAAATTATTAAATTGGAATACTTGATTCAGTTTTATTTTTTTACAGTAGAACGTACTATAAAAACTACTGTTTTTATATTTTCGTACAATCATTTTACCGTTGGCTACTAAAAATTATTTCTGAAAGTAAATTTCTGTTTCATTACTATGTTTTGTGTAAATTTAATTTTAAGAAACTAGTGCTAAAAATTTGAGAGACATGCATTGCTTACATGACTGTTATTGGAGAAGTTTAAATACTGAAACTGACTACTTTCTTTAAATTTCGTACATCTTAACAGACCACAGGTGTAAATCTACACGACAATCAATTCTTAACTTCACACCTATTAGATAAAACTCCATACCAATCTACAACAGTTATATTGAAAATATATTTTTTCTATTTTCAAGCGATACAAAACATTATTTGGCATTTTAAACAACTCGACATTTTCATGGAACAAAGCTGCGTTGACGTTTCCCCATATATTATTATTATTATTTCACATGACGGGAGAAAATTGGATGCTAAGCCGGCCTGTCACGCGTAACTTTACTTATTTTCTATGTTTTCGCTGCAAACTAAATTATTTTATAAAAACGTGGTTTAGTTCATTTGATCTATTTTGAAAAGTTGAGTATTTATTTTAATGAGTTTTAGTATGTTAGATAATGTTTGCAGAGTTTCTAAACCAGCAATTCAACGAATAAAAATCGAGAGTATCTTAAAAATAAAGGCTTTTTTACAGAAAAAG